>OAPG01000017.1:0-557037 GCA_900208305.1 Melanopsichium pennsylvanicum
TAACCCTAACCCTAACCCTAACCCTAACCCTAACCCTAACCCTAACCCTAACCCTAACCCTAACCCTAACCCTAACCCTAACCCTAACCCTAACCCTAACCCTAACCCTAACCCTAACCCTAATCATACTCTTTACACACGTCGCACATTGCAATACCATTTATTGCGATCCATATAGTCTGTGTCCCTGTCGGTGAACGGAGAACAACGTATAGACGTCGTCAACACCTCAATTGACGCTGTAGCACCTCAACTACAGGCGGAACCCCAACCGCGGGCCTGGCACCTCAACCAGTCCCTCATATCTCCAACGGCAACAACGGCTGAGGTCTAACCCAGCCGCCAGCAGTATCCCGTCGGCGTTGTGACACTTGCGTCAACCAAGTACACCATCCAAGCTTGCCGCGTTACCTCTGTACGGAGTGTCACCAGCGGTCAGCCAATATCCGTCAAGAGATTGCCACTCACGGGATTCTCTTCGATATCAGTTGAGGCCAAGCTTAGCTGCCGGAACTCACTGAAATCCGGCAAGTTGAGATTTCTCACGGGAAGTTGGATCTCTGGCACGCAACCGCTGACAAGAAGCAGGATCAGCTAGAAGGAATACACATGCACTCAGGGCAAGAATGGAACAGTGTATAGGGTCTACTCATCTGTGCACGCACTGACAATGCTTGAGAGCCATTGGTGCCCCCCATTTAAGTGCAGCAATCAAGGTGGGATGAGGCAGAAATGATGGTGGTACTTATAGTGATAGCTGGAGGCAATGAGACAGCCACAACCACACTGCTGTTGTGTAACGTTTTGCTTTTACTCATTACTTAAAGGCATAAAAATGTAGTATATGAGAATATCATACAACCACACACCTTCTCAAGCAAACATGTGAAACTCATCAAGATGCAGATTCTTGCTGTCCATTTTCCTTCTAATGTGACAAAGCTTCATCGCTTGCTATGTAATACTGTTCAGGTCATTTATACATGAAAACCTTTGCAGGAAAGAATTGTAAAGCACTCTCATTCTGATTAGTCTTGTCATACCTGGCGCATGGTGTGAACTTGGCGTCGTCCTCCATAAAAGGCGATACCGGGCGCGAAAGTGATCCCTTTACGACTGCGTCGAAACATCGATTCGGCGTGATTTTGGCGCAAGATGCCTAGTACTTTGCAACAAGCTCTGTGACTGCATAAATGACCGCCGGCCTGCATCACTCTGACAAACTGACCCCAGAACGCATCTGCTCCATCATCAATCCCGTCAAATTGGAATCTTTGTGCCAGTCCTGTTGATTTTGTTGCTGTAAGATGTCGCCAATATATGCCACTGAAATAGACACCAAAGCGTGTATCGTTGCATCCGAAATGGGATGGTGATAAGCGTCCAACATATGAATGCATTTCGCCACCCTTAGAATCTGCATTCGCAACTCCACCGATAGATCAGCATCGTTCTGGTCCGAGTATGTGGCATCAATGTCCATCCCCACGCCCGATCCTGCCAGTCCTCGTTCATCTGTACCCGAGGAGTTCGACGGTTGATTGTACGGGAAATGTTTCGCGATCCAAATATACCCATTCAACCCAATGATCAGATCTACGTCCAGCGAAAGCGACTCGTCCTTGAGATGAACAAAATGTGACTTGAGCCTTTGGATGAGGTTCGGGCTAGCCGTGACCAGTACCCCATTCTTGAGTTTGCCGTAACGGAGTGAGCGAGTGTGAAGAGCCGAAGAGTTATCTTGAAACATCATTTGAACTTCGGCGACCAAAAGATCATTCTCCTGGAAAAAGTTGCGCATTTGCAGCTCGTCACTCTCCACTTTCCTTCTCTGAATTCCTCCAGGAAGATTGATACTCGACAATTGAAGTGCAGAGTCCGTCTTGGCGTTGATATCCACCTTCCATCGCTTGGGCCCCACTTCTGTCACTCGGCCAATGACAAGATCACCCACTTCGGCCGCGTAACGAGATCGTGCAGGTCGCACCGAGATCAGCTTGTTCACCCGTTCTACCTTCCCGCACATGGAGCTCAGAATCTCTTCCGAGTTGGTAGACAGAAAGGTGCCGTGACCTTTCATGAACACGTGGGAGCTAGCGACGGACGTGCCTGCAACCGCAATCCTCGCTCCATCCTCGTCATCCTCATCACCAGCTTCCGCTGTGTCCATTGCCATGTCATCCTTTGTGAAAGCAGGAGCATAAATTGAGAGGCGAGTCGAGGACGATGCGGAATGAAACTCGCCCGAATGGTGGACAAGCCGGGAGGGAGTGTTGGTACCTTTCAGTCGACGCTGAGACGGTTTCAAAGGGTTTGAGCGAGAGCTGCTAGCGTGAATGACAAACGGCGGAAGCATTTCCGCGCTCGAAGGGACTCGATTGGCGACTCTTGAGGTTGTGGCCGCCATGATTAAGAATCGCGTTGTATGCTGAGGCGAACGGTGGGAGTATGATAAGAGAGAAGAGGAGCAGAAGATGGTTTCGGAAGCGTTCGTTTTGATAGGGTGCGAGAATAAAATTATTTACGCTTCCGCCTCCACTCTCAACTCTCAATTTTCCGGGGCGGTTTGGTCCCGATCCCGATCGCGCAAGACAACATCGCTTCACAATTTGTATTGACACAGGAGAAGGACCAAACCACCACCATAGCCACCATCGTCTGGCTCGCATCGTCTGCAATCCAGAACATCCATACGACGGAGGACGGAAAATTTCTGATTATTGAAGGACGGGAACAAATACTGTACAGTAATTTTCGGTACATTACATGGGGTGCCATTGCCATAGAGGCCATCAACAGCTCTCATCAGCTATTTGTACAGATCATCAGCAGATTCATCATCTACGGTATCGCTTCGAGGGCTCGCCCAGACGATCCTCGCGTCCCATACGTCCTGAAATCGGTTTATCGCTCCTCCTGACAGTACGCTTTAGAGGGACGACAGAGTGCGATGCGCTACTTGAACGCTCACCCGCCATCCTGTCCTGCACACTGCTCTCGCGCGTGATGCCTGCTAGCCTCAGGAAATTCTCGGCCTGCTTAAAGTCACCCTGTGATGTTTTGACGTATTCGAATCCAACATCTGCATTGATGCCGTAAATTTGCTCCATGTCATAAAGCCAAGACACAATGTAGTTGCGAGCATCTTTGACATTCGCTTTGAAGCGCATGAGGATGCTGCGCAACTGTTCTTTGTCCAAGCCGAAATCGTTCTGGAAGCGCTCAACTTCTTCGCGGTATTGAAGACGCGCGGCCTCGATGCCTGTTCTGGTGTTGCGTCGTTCTTGCGAGGCGCTTGCACCTTCCTGCCGAGTGCGTGTGGCCGAAGAGCTTGCGACAGCAAGTACTCCTGGATCTTGTCCAGCGGGGTCCCTTCGCGATCGCTGCGGACCGCCTTGCTGAATTAGAGGGGACAAGTTGGTCGCGCGCCCTGGGCTGATCAGAGTCCGATAATCTATGCGGTTGGCGTGTTTGCGCGGAGATACATCGACGACGATGGGCTTGACGCTCGACATACGATTTGGCAAGGCAGATGAAGGCGTAGCGGAGACGCTTCGGGCCCACTCACGAGTACGATCTGCACGATCCCCTTGATTCTCGCGTGTCGGAGGTCGGGCGCGGAGATCACTGCTTTGCTTGTGAGTCCTCGTAGGTGTCGCGAAGTGACGCAGCACTTCGTCGGTAGAAATTGGCGAGCCGTGCCGCCCTGCTGATTTTGCTTCCCGTCTATGCCGCATGTTGGGAAGAGACGGACGAGAGCGGGCTTCTCGGATATGTTGCTCCTCGTCGCTGTCGATAGTAAAGTCGTAGAACGGCGCATCCCTGTGTTGAGGAAGCACGGGCGTTCCGGCATCTACGAGGCCAGATTGACGGCCCTTCGCTGAAAGCTTTGGAGGCGGGTGCCCTTGGTTTGCAAGGACTGGATCAACATCGGCTATGCCTAGGACCGATGGCTCGTTGGCGAATTCTTCGATCAGCGCTGCTTCGCTAGCGCTCTCTTTGAGAAAATCTGTATCATGTGAGCTGTCCATACTCGCGTCAGCCTGGTGGGTCTCTGGCTGACCCTGCGAAATAAGACTGTCGTCTCGAAGCGACAATTCGACGTATTGGCTGTCTGACTGAGGATTTCTGTGACCGTCTCCTATGGCATCGATCTCGGCTTCGACCTGCATCCTGTCTCCATCCTCCTCTTCTTCCATCGGAGGCGGTGATAGTTTTTCGGCCCATTGCTTTTTTGCGAGTAATTCGGACTTGGCGTGAAGATCGTGCTGTAAGTCCTTGGCGGGTTGATGTGGGACCATGACAACAATGCCATCAGAGGGATAGCTGAGCAAGTTGGAGCGACGTGATCGCTGAGAGCCGCCGACAGATTGTGCAGGGCTGGTCTGGATGACATAGGGACTGTTTGGCGAGCAAGCTGGATCTTCAGCTATGCTAGTGGCCGAATTAGGCGTTTCAGCGTCCTGATCTTGTTCCTCAACTCTTTGGCTTGTGACATTTGCAACTTCTTGCTCCGCGTCATTCTCGCCCTCGCCCTCGCCCTCGCCCTCATCCTCATTTTCATCCTCGATGATCAGGTCCACCATTTCTCTGTATGTATTGCGGTTCTTGAGATAATGGCTACGCCAGGAGGCGGCCGAGTGGGAGAGATTAGCAACGGCAAGCTTATCCCAAAAGACATCTGGAGGTTCAGCAAGAACAGCGTCTTGGTTAGACGCAAGCGTCTCCCGGCCGTGCTCACGAAAGAGACGAACCAGTGCCGTTGCCAGCGTGCGTTGATCGTCTTTGGTAAACTTGGCTCGCGAGGCTTTGGGTAAAGCGGTATCCTTCTCGCGCTTCTTGCGATCGAGTCGTCGAGAGCCTTCCCATTCTGGAGACTCGGATCGCTCGGCCCTTTCCTGATCGGCTTCTGGCCCGATGACGGAAGCAGTAGTGAGTTGATCAAGTTCGGGTCCTTCCGATGAGGAGCCAGAGCGACTTGCTCGGCGTATCTCGCGCTTCTGCTTGCGCTTCCTCTTGATGTCCTGCGAAGATTTGAGAGCGGACGACTCTGCTTGTCGTATCTGGCTGAGCATGGTCGCAGAGTAAACTCCAGGATCGGACTCCTCATCGACTGAAGGAGAATTTGGGATCATTAGTCTCTGGCCTGGTGCCAGTTCCAGTGATGCTTGACTAGAGCCCGGAAGAATAGGACTTGTGCCGGGGTACTGGTGGCTGGATAAGGCGTAATCGACAGGGTGGTTAGTCTTGGTCGGGCTTCTCTCAACATCGTGGATTATTGACCCTGGGTTGGGTTGTCGAACTTCAAGATCATCCTGCTGATCTGCTGAAGCGCTTTTTTGCTCATCTGCATCTGCACTGTGCCTCGCACGCGGTGACGACGTCCCTGCAACGTCCTCTTCGCGTACTTCGGATGAGGTACGATGCGAGCCGTCCGAAGGAGCAGACTGTTCTACCAAGCTAGGCGAGGCTGTGTACTGTGACCTGAGGATACGTGCTTGGAGTTCAGAGGGTTCGGCATCAAGAGCAGCTTGACGTGCTTTGAGAACTTCGTTTTTGAGGTTCCATCCCTTCTCAAAGTTGGCTTGCAAGTATGATTGAAAGCTGGTGCGAGTGTGGGTAGGAATCAGCTTGGCAAGCTCTTTTGCGGCTGCATTGAGACTCCACGTCGCTTCGGGCTTGTCGATGAAGAACAATATGATGGCCTGGCGATCAGCCTCTGTGAAGGGATTCCGACCATTGAGAGAGCGGGAAGTCGGAACAGGATTGACCACAGGTGGTAGAAGGGGCTGAGTGCCGTCAAACTTGTATTTTGGGTCGTTAACATCGAGCCGTTCGCTTTGCGCGACGCTATCCTGGATGTAGTCGTATGTAACCACAGGAATAGGCTGACCGATTTGATTCGCTTCTCGGAGCAACTTTTTAGAGAGGCTAGCCATCTGTGGGTCGACAAGGATCAGATCAGCTTTGCCCAATCTTGATTCAATGACGCCGCCATGTGCTCGGATAGCAATCTGGAGCTTTTTAGCCAAAGTATGGGTGAATTCACTAGGGACCCTGACGCGAAGTGGTACATCTGGTGAATTGCTTTTGAGGAATATTTTAGTTCTGGGAGGGGCTGAGGTGCGGGGAGGTGTGGGCTTGATATGTGCAGTGTCGCCGTTGACTTTGGCGTGTGCGTCAAATTGATCAGCGCAGGTTTCTTCTGGTGCATCCGGAGCTGCTGAGCCTTCGCTGCTGGAAGTACGGCTCGTTAGGTCTATACGAGTCCCAGCTATGGTTGTTTGTGTGGCGTCGAGGGTGACACAAGAGGAGGAAGCTATGGCTTGTGTGTCAGACTGTGGCTGACGAGGAGCTGGTTCGACGAACCCGCTGTCTCCGCCAGTAGAAATCATGGCAAATCGGCTGGGAGCTCTGGGGTAAGGCAGAGAGCGATATTTTATCAGGAGATCGCTGTGAAAAAAGGCGACAAAGCTGTGACAGATCTTGGCATGGGTGTATGGAGAGCACGATATGTACGCTTTAGCGATGAGCCACCAAGTTAAGTCCGAAAAGATTATGATCGCTGGTGAAGAACAGAGCGATCATCGAGGATGGAAGAGGGGATGAAAGAAGGTGATGTGGCGGGAAAGCAGCGAGCTTTTGAACAGACACGCTCGTTAGGTATGGTCTAGCTCATCGAACTTGGGATGAATCCGACAAAAGCTGTTCCTTGATCGAGCGTGAGAATGAAACGATGCACTGTCGTCGACTGAGCTAACGCAAGCTCGGAGCGTTCCGATGGGAGGAGGTATCGGAATTGAAACAGCAAGACAGCGGAAGAGCCGACGTTGCTGTACGGCGGATATGATTGGCGTAGGTGATAGAGCCGATGAGAGTCAAAAGTAGGTTACTTTCACGTCGGCAGAATAAGAATGTCAAGGGTTGGAACCTCAAATCCTGTCCACACTTCAAGAGCCGCGCCAATGGAGCCGAAGATGGTTTTCCAAAGCGAAAATATACCAGGAAATTGTATCATGTTGCGCGTCCGTCGCTGTGCAAATACACGACCCACATCGCGATGTAAGGTGGCAGGCTTTTTTTGATAGAGCGCTTAAAGCACGTGACCTAAATTACAACGAGCGCGGCCGTTCGTGTTGCCTCTCGCAGGTTGTGAAGGGATATACTGCAAACGAGTCAAAGCGACCTTTGTTTGAAGGCGAGCTCGCTGCGCCAGCCAAGACTCATATCTGGAACAAACAAATTGCGCACATACAGTTACAGTAGAAATTTTACAGTGCAATTTATTAATAATAATAATGCATCCGTTTGGCCGGCTGGACCTTGTTCTATTTTCATTCTACACCGCAGCAACCCAAGCTGGGTCTGCTCATCAAGAAGACGCCTCACCTTCCTTCGTCGAAATCATGGCACGAGTCAATGACAAGCTTGCTCGTGTCGCCAAAATATACCTCGTTTCATGCTGCTTGCATACTCTCTCTTTGTTGCGTCCAGCCATGTATCAGGGCAGAGAGCTGCTTGATTTGTGCGTCACTCACCACACATGAAGAGATGATAGATTCAATCAAATTTTGCTGCGAGCCATGTGATTCGTGCGTGGTGGATTCTTAGACCATGCGCAATGGTGAGCTTTAATTTGCCTGAAATGGCAGACTGAACAAACGAGGAATACTTGACCTTGTTGCCGATTCTGTGATCTGTAAAAATCGGAATATAGGTGCGTGTGACTTGGTCTAAGAGACAAGGCTCAAAAGTGTTGGACTCAAATTTTGGCGAGACAAACCAACACTTGTCATCTGACTCTCTCTGGCTGTGCTCAGGGATTCCAAACCTCATCACAGCAGTACATTAATTCGAGCTCATTTCCATTCTGACGTCCTTCCAACTGCATACATTTCGTGTCCACTCCCCTCATTTTCTTTCTAGATCATAGCGACTTGGCTGGCGCTCATCACGTTCAAAACAATCACTTACAGCCATCTTCTTTCCGCCATCTCATCTCTATACCCGATCTGACAGCTGCTTGGCCCGTTCATCCACAACTTCAACACTGCGCCCTCATTATTGCCTTTACAACAACTCCATTCACGTCAAGCATCTCAGCCTTGGCCTTGTCCAACTTTCCAAGCACCAATCACGGTAATTTTACGTTCACAAGCATCGACGAACTGTGAAAGCTGTCCTTAGACAATGGCCTAGAAGAGTGTCAACTAGCTCATCCAAGTTTGCATTATCCAGCACAGCCCAGCACAGGAGCCACGCAACCCTTGCGATCACTGCAGCTTTTTGATATTTAAAGTCAATCTTGGTTTTCAATCCGGTAGTGGGTCTATCTAGACTCTGTCTGCGTCTGGGCAGGCGCACCCGTCGCCAAATAACAAGCCGACATGCCACCCGCCACTCGTCGCGAGGTCAGGCTCAGTGCCAGTCTGCCTCATCCCACCGATCAGAACGGCGCCTCGCACAACATAGAGTCCAGCCGCTCAGCTAATTTCCGCTACCCCAACATGGAGTCCATCTTGGAGAACTTTGAGCACTTCAAGCGCAAACACATCTCCCAAAATCGCGAGATCATCAAGGCCAACGCTGTAGCCCAACTACGTATACGAGATCTCGAAAATCGCATCCAAACACTGGAAGCCGAGAAGGCACAAAAGGAGGTGGACACCATCGGGCTCACAGTACAGGTCGATCAGCTACATCACGCAATCGGATGCATTCATGCTGGCTGGCAAGCCATCGGCAGGGGCCTTGCCTTGGGCGCAGCCGACTTTGTTCCCTCGCAACTACCCGCTTCTAACAGAGTTACAGTGGAACCCAATCCAAACGCTGCTGCCGTCGTTCGCAGCGTTGCCAGACCGCCCGAAGGTCACATCGAATCTTGGCAAGAGGAGAAATCTCAATCACAGATCAAATTGCATCCTTCGGACACCCTTTCCAGGTTTGCTTCCGAGCCTCAGCCGTTCCACGATAAATGGCACCCACAACTTGGAGCATTTCAATCTAATCCATCCGGTGATGCAGCAGAAAACCCGATCTCGGCACTCGGCATGGATGGAGCGCCTTCTCCCCTGGGAAGTCCCGAGCTTCCAATAGAGCTAGAAGATGCCATAGCTGCGGCCACCTCTGGCTCAAATTCACGCCAATGGTCCCCTTCAGATGTTGCAGTACCTCACCAGTTCTCGCTCGATTCTGATTCAGCCCCTTTCGAAGAGCATGATCCCAGCCGCAGCTCAAGTCGGCAATTCCTTCACAGGTCAGGTCGAAAGTCGAGTCGAAGGCAGAGCGGCTTTCTCTCGCAGTCCGAGTATTCCGGAGGTCCACTTCGAGGCCAATCTCCAGATCACGATTCAGATCAATCTACGCCAGCACCTAGCTCAGATTCTTACTTGCCATCCGACACTAACTCCGAAACCATGGATGGCCTCCTTGTCTACCGTGGCGGCGATCAATCTCCCGTCATCCGCTCCAGTACACCCCTCCTTCCTCCCGCCCCTCTTGTCGACATCACCAATGGAGTCTTCACCTCTGCCTCATCGTACTACAATCCTGCGCGAATGCACAAAGACGACAGCGCGAGAAATGGGGACGCAACGCCCCGCAAGGCGCGTAGTAGCCCTCCAATCACTGAGTCGACCTCTCGTGATCCCTATGAAATTCACTCAGCAAACCTCACAGCATCCGAAGCGCGTACACCGGGTGGACGTAAACGCAAAGTTCCCGCGCACGAGCCCCAAGATCCTATGCCTGTCCCAAGTCGCCTGTTCAGCGCTGCAACCGAGGCTGCTCCTTCGGTCGCTTCTGCTGCCGAGGAGGCTGATTCCGAACCCCAGACTGGGCGCGTAAGGAGAGTGCGCAAGAGCATCAACTACGCCTTGCCAAAGCTCAATACCAAGATGCGCAAGCCAGACCCAAGCGACTTGGTTCCGGCTTCTACACCACGCCGGTCCACCAGCAAAACACCTGCTTCAGCTCGCGGTATGATTGGAAGCACAGGAAATCTCAGCGACATTCGCAAATTGCACGAACAAGCCGCCCAGCGCCAGTCTCCTGCAGAGCGAACCTCAAATATGCGATCCAAAGCGAGTCCGAGCCGCGAAGATGATGGAGGAATACGTATGGCTGATCTCTTCGAGATTCGTCAAAATGCAAACCAGCAGGCGGATGAGAAGCCAGGCTTGATGTCAAAATCCAGCACGGCACGGTCATTCTGGGGGATCGACAGTGTGACGGACACGTCGGACGATGACTCTCGTGCGACGAGCAATGCTGACCTGGGTGATCTCGCCGAGCTTGAGGCTGCCTTCAGCGATCTATGCACAGCAGATGATGTTCATCAAGCTGACACTCCCAGGGTTCCCCAATCCTACCTGTGGACATCAAGATCATCGGTTCAGATGAGCGCATCGTCCTCGTCTGACAGCATCACGAGCAATGGAACCAAACGGCCTTCGTTGCGTCGAAAAACGACCGCGCTTCCGAACCGCTCACGCCAGTCCTCTGTAGAACTTGCATTGCAAGCAGATGCTAGAGAGGATGTCAGCCCAGGTGTTGAAGATGCAAAGAGTGATGATGGCTCGAAGTCTCAGCAAGCTAATAGCATCAAAGCAGAGCCAACTCTTCGCACACAAGCTGTGTCTACTGGCATGAAGGACTCGACGAAATCTTCAGCTACCGCACAAAACGCCGCCAACACCAAAAAGATGGTCGAGCGAAACCGAACCGAATCTGCTGCATCTTCCTCCACCGAAACAGGCAACGGTAAACCTTCCCTATCGACCGGCGGTCTTGCTGCTGGCATGAAGCCCAAGCAGAGACCCGCCAGCGCAGGCGCCGCCCTCGTAGGAGCTCGCTCACCCGACGGCGCTTCAAGCGCTAGTAACGGGGTTGAGAGACCGCGCACGTTCTCGGGCACCACAGCAGCCAATGCAGGTCTCACACCAGCAGCCGCCTCGAATGGCCCAACTGGCAGTGCAGGCCGCTCCGCTACATCCACTTCCATTCAGCGAGCGAGCTTGCATTCTGCTCTGACCAAAGCAGCGCCTGGCCAAGTCACGCCCCGCATTGGCGCAAAGGGTCTACCGGTCTCGACCATGCCGTCTGTCAAGGAGTCTCCGCACCTCAGAGGCACGCCCATCCTTCGTCCAGCACTCTCAACCAGCGGTTTTGCTTCGGAGTCGAGTGGCCCATCCAGCCCAGCACTTTCAGTAGCCTCGACTGGTAGCAGCGGAACGCAGCTCTCGACGTCCACGCGCACCTCGCTCAAAACGTCATCCAGCATTTCGGGCGTAACGCAGCAAGCAAAGACCCAACGTCCAGGTACAGCCGGCTCTACAAGCTCTAGCTTAGCCTCTCACAGGGGTTGTTCCACCCCAAGATTGACGGGGCCTATCTCAAGCTCGAGCCTGAGCAGTACAAGACCGCAGCCGGCCCGTTCGATGCCGAGCTTGCGCCGTTTGACCGACAAAGCAGGAGTAACTTCGACGCCGAGGATCACAGTTCGTTCGTCATCATCTACGCTGCCACCAGCAGCGGCTGGATCGAATGTGCATGCTAGCACCATTCCCGCTGCGTCTATTGCTGCCTCGAAGGTGGCCAAAGCGATTGCCTCCACCCCTTCCGTCCGAGCTAAAGCCAGCTCGGCTCCCACGGGGCTTGGAATTGATTTCAGCTCCATGATGAATGAGAGCTCAGCAGGCAGGGACTTGATCCACCTGACAGACGAGATCCACCAGGTGCTGCAAAGCAGTTCAGATCCATCATCATCGTTGTCGTCACAGGCCCACTCGAGCTCGCCGCTGAGTGCGAGCAAGACATCCGGAAGTGACGACACCTCGACATCCGGCGCCAGCGCTGCCAAGGCTCGAAGAGGGAGTCGTCGTGTAAGTGGCATGACAGCATAGGCTTTGTGTTCTTCAATTACTATCTTTCCATTTTTGTCTGCCGCTCGCCCGACATTGAAAGGGCGACACCATTGTTTTTCATGACGCAACTTCTCGGTTTGTCCTGCGTTGAATCTTGTTGAGCAACCACTTTCGTTAATTATCTCGTAAGGCCTCCCCTTAGAGGGCCTCTCTAATACTTTCGCTTGCATGATTCCGTAATAACACACGCTCATTCTTAAAACCTTCGTTCTTCCTGTGAATGCGAACATCGTGTCGGATTTGGACTGTGGACATCCGTATCATTTCGACACGGAGTAATTAGATGAGGGGTGTGGCGATGCCGTAAATACTGAAAGCAAGCATTCGGATTCATCAAGGCATTAAATTTATCGTGCGAGTGGCTGATATGAGGTCTGCTGCGAAGTCGCTGGAAGACACAGAGAACGCGTCTGTGCGTTGATGTTTTTGGAAGCCTTCCATTTCCACACACCTCCGTATTTAATCACCTTTCACCGTTGCCCTATCGTCTTCATTCTGTTTCAGGTCAGTACAAAGCCAAGTGCAGGATGTCGGCAGCAGCGCTTATCGCCGAGCAGGAGCTGCAACTTCGAGCTCAGTCCTACTACCCCGAAAATGTCACTCACAACGCCAAGCAGGTCGAATAGTAAGTCTCACATCAGCAACCGTGCCTGCAAAGAGCTGAAGCGCTGACCATCTCATGCTTCCGCTTCCGCATCTTGCACATCTCGACAGCGTTCGATCAACGGCGCTCTCTGTGGCAGGTGGAGTGGCTGGCGTTCTCGGCCTTACCAACTGGCTTGGCTTCGGGTTCTACATCATCTCCGTGCTTTTCACCAATATTCTCGTCCTTGGCATCAATGCGAATGGATCGCCAAGCAAGTACTTTCTCACGCCTTCACCTCCAGCAAAGTCACTTATATCTAGCTCTAGCACAGCCAATACAGCAAGCAAACCCAAGGCAACAGGCGCGACACTGGAAGCTGCATTGACAATCGACCCGAGATCTGGCAGCTTCTCCGCAAAAGACATCGCAGAGTTTTTGGTGAATGGGTTGACAGAAAACGCCTTCAGCTTCATCTTGTGGTGGACTTTCTGGTTTGGAATTGTGCATGGTAAGCATCAGCACGGCGCTCGATCACGATGCAAGCTCTACAAAGCGGATGAGGATGCTGACAAACGTTTTCTATCCTCTCTCGACAGTATACGACTGAGTTGTCCTAAACGCTAGCGCGAAAGACCTAGCCTCGTTGGCGGAGCAGTGTGATGCTCATGCTCAGCTCATAAGAACAATGCCGCACCGTGCAATGCTGATTCATGAAGTCTTATTGGCTCCATCGAGATTGCGCAAGCGTTTCGCTCAGAGCGCTTCGGCAAACGTCAGGCTGTGGATGCCAAAAAAACCATGATTGCTGAAACAGGTACAAGTACAAGGGCGGAATATGAGCATAATAAAAAAAATGAGCACGGTCAACAAACAGTGATCATTGCTGATAGTGATGGTATGTATGGGCAGCACCGGGGTTCATGTGAATAGGAGGAGGATTTTGTGGATATGCAGCAAGATGCATTGGGGGTTGTGAAGCTCCTTGAGGGTACGCAGAGGACTGCTGCGGCTGGTGCGAGTAAGCACCCCATCCTGCCTGTAAATGGCCGTCAGAATGCATAGGTGCACCCGCTGGAGGCTGACCGTACGAAGGACCCATTGGACGTGGTGGTTGACCTGGTTGATGTGGGAATTGTTGTGTGGGCAGAGCGTTGTTCTTTCTAGCCTGAGCAGCAAGAAGTCGTTCCGCCGCGGTGCCGTGTCTTTCACCATTCTTGCTATCCTTCTTGATGGCGTAATCCACCGAGATGTTTTTATTGAGCAGGAACTGGCCGTTCATTGCCTCGATGGCAGCATCGGCAGCCTCGAAGCTGTCAAACGAGACAAAAGCGAAACCCTTGGGCTCGCCGCTGGCAGGATCTCTGGCGACTTTGGGCAGCCCGATGACGCTTCCAAATGCAGAGAATGTCTCGTATAACAATCTTTCATCCACAGCGGGATCCAGGCTACCGACAAAGAGATTGGCACCAATATCAATCTGTTTCCTATCATTGGAAGCTTTGTTGACCCTGATTGGCTTTCCGTACAGCTTCAAGCCATTCATGACCTTGCAGGCATAGTCGGCATCTTGTTCGGTTTGAAATTCAGCGAAAGCGTAGCCTTGATGAGATTGAGTGATGCGATCCTTGGGTAGGTGGAGGTTGACCAGGGGGCCAGCTTGAATCATGAGTTCCCAAACGATGGCATCGGTGGCTCGATCATCTATGTTGCCAATGTAGCAGCTTGCATCTTGATTCCGATCAAGTTCAGGGGGTCGTGACATGGTGCGTCAGCCAGGCGGTAGAGTTTTGCGAATAAAGGAGTGTGAAAGAGTCGAGGCAAGCATCTTTAAAAAGGCGGAGCAGCATTTGTTGGAATTCGAAGCTTCTCAAGCATACAAAGTTCGGAAGCCGGAGAGTCAACCTGAGCGACCGGGTTACACGCAGGTTCAGGAAGGGTCTAACACTTTAAGGGAAATCAGGTACGGTCTCGGCTTTGCACTGCCGTCGGTTGACACATACATCAATTTTCACCTAATGAGTTACACTCGAAAGGAGTCAAATGGAAAATAGCATGTGAGTCGAGCCGTCGTCATGTTAGTTTGGTCAACTCAAGCGGGCGGCAATGCAACGGAAGACAATGGCAAGGAAAGCGGGTGTACAGCACAAGGTGTGTTCGGTAGGACCTTGTGATATTCTACTAGATGAAACAGGTAATAGCGGTCGTAATCAACATTCTTCCCCCGAGCTTTTGCACCCCGGCAGCGTGTGGGGGAGCAGCGCCTCCGCCAAAGGCATCCGATCCGGCATTGCAGCACGCTTTTTCCATTTACTGTAAAAGTGGAATCGTCTCGGCGACCAAGCCGGTTAAACAAGAATAGTACAGTCACACAATACCGTATAGCGCTAAATTTGCTCTGTCAATTAGCGAGCTTCGAGTCTCTTTCCGTCACTCTTGGGACCTCATCACTTACTGATAGTAACCCAGACTTCCGTCTTGGTTTTGCTAGACACAGCAAAGTGCTCAGAGTCTAACTATACAGAAAGTATCCACGGAACAGCATAACCAAATTCCATTTCGATGGAACGGCATGCTTCGAAATGCTGTCCCTCTCTCAAACAACACTTAAGCGGCAACCATATGTAGATCTGCTCCGGAACAACATCTGTGTGACATCTGAGTCTTCTACATTTGCAGCTGATTGTCCCTGGTGCCCTGAGCCTGAATTCAGCAGCCTCCTTGTGCTCGTACTGCGCTATACAACCTCTCACAGTCCACATTCGACTCTGACCGCCATTGCCGGACCCTGTTCGCAGCCGCACTTTGCTTCTCCTCTCTCATCCGAATCCGACACAATCCCTTGCTTTGTTTTCATTGCATGCCTTTTGACTAGTTCTCCCTTTGTTTCCCCCTTTCCTTTCCCATCTCACCTCTTGACCTCCATCTTCTGTTCGGCACAATTTCAATCTTACATCTCATCTCCAGTTGTTGCAACTGTCGGCGAAGCCAACCCTGAGTTGATCTTGCGGGTGCACTCATCATTTTCATATCGCAGCCATCGCACCGAGTTCGCCTCTCCGATTATCATTGCATATTCAATTCACTACCTAGACGCCACACTGATTCGACACTACCACTACTGAGCCTAGCAGATCGATTGCTTTTGCTGCTCGACAGCTCGTTGCAGTCTGCCGTACCATCTGACAGCGACTGGATCGACCTAATCGTTACATCCGATACAATAGCCACAGCAGATCCTTGTCTCTCTCGATACCGTCTGCTCGCAGATTTGAAACCACAGCATGTGGGCTCGACCCACGACAGACCCACTAGATCCGCTATTCATCTCTTCCGCAGCGTCATCATCACCCACTTATTACCACATCCCCCCACAAGCAACTGACATTTTCGAAAAAGATCCACATATGCTGACAGCTACACATGATCAGCATCTTGTCACCGACCCTGATAAAATCCTCTTCCCCTCCTCTCCACACCATGAAAACGACACGGACGCGGAAGCCACCACCTCCCAAGCCGGTATGTCCTTCAAGACAGAGCAAGGGCTTGGTGAAGCCGTCCTCAAGGCCCAGGGCGACGACGTCAAAATCTTCTTTCCCGAAGGAGGCTTCAAAGCGTGGCTTTGCGTCTTCGGGGGATGGTGGTGCACCTTCATCACCTTCGGCTATTTGAACGCATATGGCATCTTCCAAGAGTATTATCAAAAAACCACCCTTTCGCACAAGACACAAAGCCAAATCTCGTGGATCGGCGCATTTCAGTACTTCCTCATGTTTGCACCCGCTATCTTCGCAGGGAGACTCTTTGATTTGGGCTTCTTTCGCCCACTATTTTCCGTCGGTTGTGTGCTGCTGGTGTTTTCTCAGATGATGGTCAGTCTTTGCACCGATTATTATCAGCTTTTCCTCGCCCAAGGAGTCGGTCTTGGACTAGGCTTTGGTATCGTGTTCAACCTCGCTATCAACTGCCCAGCTCACTACTTCAATCGTCGACGCGGCTTGGCCTTGGGCGTTGTTGCATCCGGTTCATCGACCGGAGGGATCGTCTTCCCTATCATGGTTAGGAGGCTCATTCCGCACATTGGTTACGGTTGGACCATGCGAATTGTAGGCCTCTTTGCGCTCTGTGCCGTAACCATTGCTTGGCTCTCTCTGTCCACCCGTCTCCCACCTTCGATCGACGTCAGGGACAAGTCAAAGGGTGGCTGGAAACAAGTCCAATGGGCCGATATCTCAGCGTTTCGCAATCCAGCTTACACCTTCTTTGTGATTGGCGCTGCGCTCATCATGTTCGGCATATACATGCCCTTATCTTACATGGATGTATGGTCTTCCTCGCACAACGTCCCAGCCGACGGGTATTACCTTCCCATCCTCAACGCCGCCTCGTCCTTTGGTCGTATTCTGCCTGGTCTGGTGGCAGATAAGGTCGGGCGTATCAACACGGTTCTTCCTCACCTCGCCGTCTCGGGCATTCTCATCTTCATTTTTCCCCTTTGTACAAACCTTGGCGGCCTGGTCACCTTCGCCATCATCTATGGTTTCTCAAGCGGGTGCTACGTCAGTCTCATCCCAGCATGCTCGTCACAGCTGGGAAGTACGAGTACCGTGGGAGCGAGAAATGGAATGTTGTTCTTCCTCATGTCGTTCGGTGGCTTGTTCGGGCTGCCCATTGCAGGAGCCATCTTGGGCGAAGTGGACAACGCGAATTGGTGGGGGACTGCTGCTTTCTCTGGCGCCGTGGTTGTGCTGGGCACAGTGAGCATTGTCACCGCCAAGTGGCATGCTGTTGGTAGTATCAAGGGCGAGATTTGAATCAGATCTGTACCGGTCAGTAGAGCGTTTTTTAGCATGCTTCCATTTTCTCAATGCTATCGTTATTCCCGCATAATGTCTCAGATTGACAGCACAAAGCATTTCGCCCCCACAATCCTACGCTCATGTTTGATCCTTCGGGCAGGCTGAAATGACGGTAAGAGCATTAAAATATCACTTGTTTATGAGGCAGATGATCGACTGAATTCTATCGCATTTGCTACTGTCGACTGAGTACGTTCAGGTAAAAGTCCATCACGGTGGCCCAATAACCTTCAAAATCAGATCTCCCGATGCTGCAATGCGGTGGAGTATCCCATCTCCTCAACTCGACCTTGTATCCCTCCTTCAGACCCTGCCTTCTGGTCTTTGCCTCCGTCACGCCGAGAAGCAGCTTCTCCCTGTCATCCTTCTTCTGGACCTCGACCAATCCCACCTTAACATCCCTGATCCCAGCCAAATTCTGCGCATGCTCCTCGACAAACTGCCAAGGGATCAGCTGATCTGCCTTGGTGTACATGTACATCCTCGGCGGAAAGTCTGCAGCCTTGTTCTCTGTAGCTTGGAATTTGGGGGTGTAGGAAGCAGTCACCCAGCTCCAACTCCTGAGAGAGTTTAATCGTTTCCGCATCAACTCTCCCCTTGCAGGTTTGCCCGTCAGTCTCGTCCAGATCTTCATCAAATATAATCCGATGTACACGAAGAATTGCACGATGGTTCGCAATCGAGGTCTGTTGGCGAGATGCATCGTGAATGCAATAGATCCCGTCTTTGGATTGCTTTTGCCCGGGGAAGAATCCATGATTAGCGAGTGTACTCGAGGGGATGGACCTGGGCGTCGAGCCATTTCATCAAGGAACAGCGCAAGGTTGCCCGCGCCGCCATCGGAGAAGCTGTGAATCACAAAACCCCCCACTTCTGCTTCCTGGGTGGAATTAGAGGAGGATGTGGAGGATGAGGAAGAAAGGGCTTCGGAGTGGTCGATGAGCGTGACTGTCGATTCGCCAATTTCCTTTGTCTCCACAGTCTTAACCATTTCCTCATCCGACTTCTTGGGAGGAGTACTGATTTCGGAGAGGATCCTTTGAAGCTGTTCACGACGAACATTCTCTCGAGCGAGATAGCTCTTGCCATCAGACAACTGAATTAGCACTGTAGCGTCCGGGAAGAGAACTGTGTACGGTTGAGCGTACTTGGCAACTAGGCGGACGGGTGCATCCATCCATCCAAAGATTACGATGTGGGTTGGATGACGGGTGAGACCATTATGTCGATCGAGCGGTCGCAGAGGGGAAGGAAAAACGTGGGGAACCAAAGAGCGAATGGATTCTCGCAACGGGTCAGTTGGACGAGAAACGAACGTGTTGTGTTGGAGCTCTGTCAATTCGGGTGGAGTGAACACTTGGGCAACCGAGACAGCGGTAGGGATGTCTTTGGCTGAGCTGGGGATCGCGACGGCTGTAGATGCCGTGGAAGAATCAACAATAGGGACTGGGGCTGCCTCTGCCTTCGCAAGTGTCTCCGAGGCCTTATTAGGCTCCACAGGAGACTTTTCGGCCATGACAGCGATGACAGAAGGGGGTGCGGCAAGGGCAGCAGTCTCTGGTTGTTTGTCGGGCTCTGGTGCGGTGCTCGCAAGCGCTTCGACGACCTCTGAAAGGAAGATCTCTGCATCTTTCGTATCCTTGGTGGACTCAGACCTTAAGGCAGTCACATTGGTGGAGGGAGACGATACAACATTCCGATGCGGCTTCAGAGCATCAGATGAAGACTCGACCGACGGAGTCTTGAACCCTTGCGAAGATGCAATGTTCTTGGCCTGTACCATGTTCTGTGCTGCCACGGAATCCTGATCGATTTTGTAAGGAGCCACAACGGAAGAGCTTGGCAGAGCAGCTGAGCTTTCGGACGATGGCGCAGGCTTCGCCACAGCAACCTGAGCAGCCGAACTGAGACCTGGAGCCTGCTTCGCCGCCTTGGGTGCTTCCGAAGTTCCTTCTTTCATAGTCAAGATATCAGCATTAATCGGCGGAGCTGGAACTGGATTCACCGGCGCCGACGTTAGCAAACTGGAAGTGTTTGTAGCTGGGCTTGCCGTTACGGACGGAGAATCGGGCAGTGACTTAGCCATATTCGAAGCGATGCTTGCATTCGAAGAAGTCTTGCGAATAGACGAATCAGGAGGTACTCCATCCTCGGCAGCCTCGGAGTTGGAATGTTTGCTGTGATTCGCTCTTGCAGCGGCGATTGTGGATTTGGCATGTAGAATGGCCTTTGCCGCTTTCGAAGCTTTGCTCGACTTGGTCGATTCGGCCGAGGGGGAGGCTTGAGGCATGATGAGGGCCGACGGGAACGGGGACGAAATGAATTTGGTGAAGTGTCTGGGTGAGCTGTATTGCGCGTAGGCGGAGTGGGTCAGGAACGACAATGTTCTCAACGAGAGTGTGCGGTTGAGCAGTGTATGGCGAGACGAAAGAGGGTTTAGGATAAGCAGCAGCGGAGACGCTGAAGTGGCCAGCATACACACTTGATGTTTGGTCTAAACTTGAAAAGTCGTAGGAGGAGGTTTAGGTGGAGAGAGAACAAGCGAAGATGCAGCAGGATGTTGGAATTTGGAAGGACAGACAGATGAGCCGGCTTTTGCTCTCCGGTCAATCCATAATAGCCGGAAGTCACGACATGCGTTTTGGAGTGTGTCGAGCATTGTTGAGCTTCGATTACTAATAATTCAGCAAGCTTTGCAAATAGTGGCAGAAGACACATTTTAGACTTGATTTTTTTACATCCGAGTTCCGATGCGACGCGAACGGATACTCGGTCCGAGTATGCGAAGCCTAAACCCTTTTTACACAAACTTGTTCGCCTTGAACACCCGTTTGTCACCATCTTTTAAACCGTCATCACCACCCACAGAAGTCCAGAATGCTTCGAATATCCCTCATTCGATCTGCGATTCCTCGCTGTCGCTCCAGTGCTGCATCATCGTGTTTCTCTTCTCGCTTCCTTTCCACCTCCAAGCCCTGCCTGACCGAAAGTGCCAACCTCCAAAAACCCCTGGCATTCGCATTCGACATTGATGGAGTCCTGAAAGCCGGTCCTAACGTTCTACCTGAAGCTAAAAGAGCGCTCCAAATACTTGAAGGCAACAATCCGAGAAATCAGCAGATCCCTTACATCTTTATCACCAACGGCGGAGGCAAACATGAGTCCGCTCGTGCAAAAGATTTAGCACGCGAGCTGGACGTCGCAGTCACAGAAGATCAAATCATCCAAGCGCATACCGTCATGAAGTCCCTCGTACCTCTTTACGGCGATAAGCCTATCCTTATGGTAGGTGGGCCGGAAAACCCACCTAACGCGGCAAGAGAGGTCATGCAGAGCTATGGGTTCAAGAACGTCTATACGACGCTCGATCTTCATGCATACGCGCCGGCTGCTTGGCCATTTTCGACTGCTCCTCCGGAACAGCTGCCATCTGCCCGCGTGAGTCTCGTATTCCTACTGAAATCTTGGCGGAACCAACGCTGACGGATATATGAAGTTGCATCAAAACAGCGGGATGACTTCTCCAAGATTCAATTCGCCGCCATTCTTGTCTTTCATGACACGAGAGACTGGGGAAGAGATACACAAATCATCATTGACATTCTGAGATCGCACAACGGTGTTTTCGGAACCGAGCATCCTCCATCAGAACCTTTGCCGGAAAGGCAGATCCCCATCTTCTTCTCCCATGGAGACTTGCGTAAGTGACCTGCCTCCCAAATTGAAGGCCGAATCCCCACACGAGGTGATCCTGCTATTCAGACAAGCAAGCTGATCGGTCTACTTCTCGACTCGTTCCCTGACCAATGCAAACCAATGCAAAAAAAAGTCTGGGGTAACGACCATACCGTTGTGAGATTTGGCCAGGGCGCTTTCCGACTTGCTATTGAAAATGTCTACAAGGTATGTTTCGCTTTTGCCTTCTCAAGTCCTCTCTAGAGGTACTTGAACACTCACATTTGTCATCCCTCTCTCTTTGGCCGCCTAGCACACCACCGGTCGCGACATGCAAAGCACAGTCTTTGGTAAGCCTCATCGCATCACGTACGACTACGCCAACGAGCTTCTCCGCCAACACCTCATCAACAGGTCTACTTCCACATCCGCCACTGCTGAGGCAGCCAAGCTTGTCGGGCCCTCAGTATGGATGGTCGGTGACAACACAGAGAGCGACATCAAGGGCGCTGTCGACTTTGGCTGGTCCTCGGCGCTCGTCAGAACAGGTGTTTACAAGGACCATAACGGTCCACCCAACCACAAGCCCACGATCATTGTCGACAACGTGGAACAGGCCGTCATTCAGGCTATTCAGAAGGAGTGGAAGCTCTGATACCAGCACTCTTCGAAAAATGTAGAGCGTGTTACAATAGAGCAACAATTCCGATTTCGACGTAACGTGTAGGGCTAGTCATGCAGGCGTGGACTTGGTTTGATCCCCATACAGTGTTCTTAAAACAGCTGGCTTCTCATCTCAAGGTCCAACACTAATTGAGACAGGCCGCACAAGACCCGAAAAGAGGGGACGAAGGAATGTGTATTGACTCGTCCAAGCAGCCTTCTCCGCTTTTCGCTTGCTTAAAACTGAAGGCTTTGAAGGGCTGGACAAGAGTCTTCCGCGCAAGAGAAATGTTCAAGCCAAAGGACCTCTTCGGAAGAGAAAAAAGGATATGTCGGTACCGGTAACCATCAGAAACCATTTGAATTGTATGTGCAAGCGTCGCGACTACCTCGGCTGAGAAAGGAGGGATCAGACCAGTTCCCACATGCACAGCATCTTTCCCTGTGCTGTCTTCGTCCGCGACAACCTTGCAATTTTTCTTTTCACTGCTCCTCACGCTTGAGGTAGATGTTTCCATTGGGTCCACCGTCACCAATGACAGTGCCAGAATTGCCTAGCACAATATTACCATTACCAGTACCATTCTGCGAAGTGTTGCTGCCCACACTATGACCGTCGCCCGCAACTACATTTCCGTTGCCGCTGCCATTTCCACCACCGGTCGAGTTGTTCCCATCATTGGAACCAACCGTGTTGCCAGATCCCAGAACAACGTTTCCGTTGCCGCTGCCGTTGCCGGCCGAACCACCGGAAGATTTGTTGTTTCCGTTGTTGGAGCCAACAGTGTTACCAGTACCAGCAATGATGTTGCCGTTACCGTTACCGTTGCCACTAGCGCCGCCGGAGCCGGAATTGTTCGAGCCGTTGTTGGAACCAGTAGTATTACCAGCACCGGTAACGACGTTGTTGGAGCCGTTGTTGTTGCCATTGCCATTGCTGGTGTTGTTGTTTCCGTTGTTGTTACCGATTCCAGAACCCATGTTGTTGTTTCCATTGTTGTTGGCGTTATCTCCGCCTCCGGTGTTGCCATTTCCATTGTTATTACCAGAGTTGTTTCCGAGGTTGTTGGATCCGTTGTTGTTTCCGTTGTTAGTGCCGGAGTTGGCATTGCCGTTGCTGTTACCGTTGTTATTACCGGTGTTGCTGCCTCCATTGTTGTTTCCGTTGCTCTTACCGGTATTGCCGTTACCATTGGCATTACCGTTATCGTTACCCCAATTGTAGCCGCCGTTGGCATTACCGCTGTTGTAACCGTAGTTACCGTTACCGTTACCGTTGGCGCTGTTGTTGCCCACATTGTAGTTGGCATTGCCGTTACCATTGGTCAAGCCCTGATTTCCGTTACCGTTTCCGTTGGCGTTGCCAGATCCGGTGTTGGCATTACCGTTTGCATTTCCGTTGGTCTTTCCGGTGTTACCGTTGCCGTTTCCGTTTCCGTTTGAAACGCCGGTGTTGTCGCTACCATTCTGATTACCATTGTTCACGCCCGTGTTGCTGTTACCATTGACGTTGCCTTGAGCAGTACCGGTGTTTCCGCTACCGTTCTGGGAGCCATTCTGGGTACCATAGTTGTTGTTTCCGTTGATATTTCCCTGGCCTACACCCTTGTTCCCATTGCCGTTCTGATTGCCATTTTGGTACCCATAGTTGTTGTTGGCATTCCAGTTGCCGTTGAGAGAGCCAGAGTTGTTGCTTCCATTGCCACTGCCACTGTTGTTGCCGTAGTTGTTGCTTCCGTTGTTGTTACCGTTATTTCCGGCAGGAATCTTGCTAGAAGAGGTGTTCGAAGACAACGAGGAGGACACCTGCTGCACCTTAGACTGGCCGGAGGTCGAAGATGATGATGAGGACGACGAGGCCTGCTGGACCTTGGACTGAGAGGTGGTGGAAGAGGAGGAAGAGGTCATAGGGGACCCAGAGGTGGCAATAGGCCATGCAGGGAAGGAGCTGAACACGTTGCTGCTTCCAGTTTGCCACCACGCGCCAGAGTTGATGCCTCGTCTCCTGATTGCATAAAGCCCGTCATCAGAAGAGAAAATGGGAAGAGCAGTGGCCGTCGAAGCCGAGAGCGCCAAGATGGCGATCGTCATTTGATGAGAGACCTTCATTGGGGCCTGATCTCCGTTGAGCTGAGCTCAACAGCTCGCGGAAATGGAGCTAGAAGAGTTGGAGACAAATGAAGCCAGATGATACACAGTGGCGCTTTGAGAAGATTCGCCCTTGGGTGATTATAATATCGGACCAGGATGATGAATTCAAGAGTAAGAAGTGATGCGGATGGACAGGAAGGCGCAGAATGAAAGGTAAGATACGTCTTTCGACGGGAGGTCTATATATGTGAAGTTTATAACGTCCAAGGATAGAACAGTATTGGTCTAACCCAAAGCCGAGCGATGCTGATGCCAGTTTCCTGTGAAAGTTCAGCTGAATGAAACCGGTCTTTCGCAACTTCGGCAGAGCATAGTAACATCTCCCAACGGATACATGAGCAAAGCAGATATTGCTTACAGCAGGTAAGGTTCCAACTACGTTCCGACAAAGGCATTAAGTTCGACGCTGAGCGGCAAAGTGGTCAATTTCGCTTAACGATGCGACCTGCGCACCGTAGGAGAGCAGAATGACCATGCAGCAAGCGGAGACAGTGACACGTATCGCTGCGGGACGGTCTGGTGAGGACGACCGCTCAGCCAAGAGCAGCCTAGAGGAACCTCAGAAGTCGGCCACGCGACCTTTCAATCCAGGCGAGTGTCTGATGCGGGAAACGTAACGGGTAAGGGTCATGCAAAGGGGAGACACGGAAGAATGTGGATAGAAAGCATCTTTATTACGCACACACCTAATCGACAGAAGAACAAAAAGAAACAGGATCAGATCAATAATCACGGAAGGGTTCATTACATTCTGTCGGCGTCATGCCTCAGGGAAAAGTGATATGCTGGGCACAAGCACCGGGACTCTCCCCGTCCAAAATCTTGCTTCCCGTTGCAGATCCTCAACATTCACAAATTTCAAGTCAAAATTAAAACCCGATTAAAATATCAGGACTCATCCATTTCATTTGCAGCTGTCGAGGTTGGCCACTCAATAAAAATTACCTTTGTTCTCCTTTGTTTCATCCTTCCTCACTTTAGCATTCAGCATGTTGCTGCAATTCTGGAGCCTGAAGCAAGATTCTCTTGTTGCACAGAAATACCTTTGTAGTCCTTTCAAAATCCTCTCTTGTGGCAAACAAAAAGTTTTAGACTGACTCAGCAGAGAGAACCACAAGGTGAGGTAAGAAGATGCAAGATTGGCATTAGTGTAATTTGGGTTTCAAGACGAATGTTGTCATTCAGCCACAAGTTGACTGCACCCTCTTGGAGCATTGTCATGTCCAATAATTTGGTAGCCTTGCCAAGTGTTTTGAGCAGTCTCATCTCATATAAAGAATGTATATCTTTTGTTGCAGTACCAACTACTTTGAGCCCTTTGGTGCACTTATCTTGGGAAAAATCTTGGGGCTGTTGTCAGAGATTGGGAATTTGGGAACTCAACCAAGACATAGTGAGTGGCAAAACCACTACACCAGCTGGACCTGTAGCTGGTGTATCCAATTCACGCAACACTGAAGTTTAAGCAAGACACTCCCAACTTACTCCAGACTCAGAGAACATCTGCAACATGCATTGGTGGTGCCTCTGGTGACAGCCATCTCCTGACAGGTACTTTAGCAGGGTTGCAGAACACAGTCTTGTCTCACTGGGGTCCTGAAAAACTTGTAAACCCTGCTCTTATGATCTTGGAGCTGATACCAAAGAGTGGGACATCCTTATTTCTGTGTTTGATTCTGCTTTGCAAGATTTCATCATGCTGCATGATGATGGCATGCACTCCTGTCAAAGCAGGCATGGCAATTATTGCGCACCTGTCAGGACAAAACCAGATATTATATGCTTTGACTAGATATCACATATCAGAATGAGGCCCCAGCATGCATGTGGCCACGTCAACTAGCTGAGCATGTTGTCAGGGGCCAATGTGCCTAACTCGGGGTTCCCTTTAATATTCTATGAAATCTGGGGTTTTATCGTTAGGGTTAGCGTTACCAATGTGCCTAACGTGGGGTTCTATTTGATATCCGATGGAACCTGATTAAATCTGGGGTTTTATTGCGTTCCAAAATGAACCTGCTGGAAGTGCGTTTTTTATCTGGTTTGTGCCAAGCCCCGCTGGAACCGTTCCAAGTTGACTAGCCCCTGTGAACACTCCGTTCAGCAGTAGTGCAGCTTGTCTAGATGATTGTGTGACCTGCGCTGCACACAAGTGTCCTTAATGCATGCACCGGTCAATGTCTAAGTGTGGTGGAGAGATGAAAGCATGGATGTGGCATTGATTGCAGCACAAGCAAGGCTGCATCAGGTCAATGCCAGCAATGTGATGCTAGACTGTAGCTTAGATATCTCTGCCTCAAAAAAAGCAAACCCTAACCAGACTTGCGGACATGAGACTGTTGAGTGTGACCCGGTAACGTGCGGTCTCAGATAATGATGAGTGGTATAGCAGCGTAATGTGCAGCAGCACATCCTTCAAGATCGATTAGCTATGGGATTCAGTCTGTTCCTAGCACATAAGAAAAGACTGGTTCAGAGATACAGTAATCACATCCACAAAACTGGTGGCTTACTAGGGACCGCCCGAAAAGAATTTGTGACGATTAAAGAGGATAGACGGAAAAAAGCAGCTATGGACAGAGAAGCATCCTTAAATCGGGATGCCGGGAGCAGTGAGGGGGCGGGAGAAGTTTGCTCGCGAGAGGCTCGAAGAGTGACGAAGCATCTTGATCCTGAGCTCGCCCGAGTTGAACTGTGCAGGGGGAGCTCGCATCGGGCTGAGCGGGCGGACGCTGCTAGGCCTGAGCTTAGGAGACGAGACAGGGGAACCACCAACGGGGGTGACTGGAACCGAGACGACAACACCCGCGCCACCTGCTGAATCACCAAAGTAATCACTCGACGACTTGGGTGATGAGGGTCCGGACGAGAGCTGAGGAGTGGAAGGGGCCGACACATCGCCAAGGAGCATGACCGAGAGACGGCGCGAAACATTGTGTATGCCGACAGAGGGACCAACTTCGACAACTTCCTGCTCAGGGATTTTCTGCTTGACAAATTGATCGAGAGTGAGTTCGGCCAAAGGCAGCGAAGGATCCGTGGGGAGGGAGAAATAGCGTGTCTTGGTAGGAAGAACGCGTTGAGTAAGACGCTCAGGACGGAAGGGCTGCTTGGACCCAGCCTGGAACTTGGCAGCCTGGATGGCAGTGACCTGAGCAAGATATGAAATGCTCTTCTCCCATGTACAAACGGCCGATACGGGGAGGTATGGGCGCTTGGCCTTGACGCTAGCCTTCGAAGAGAGCATCTTGACGAGCTCCCACAGCATGTCAGTCGAGGCAGCTTTGATGGTCGCAGGATGAGCGTTGGCAGCCAAACTTTGCGGCAGGCCAAGGAGATCAGCGACCGAGACGGCAGGAACCTCGATGCGGCGCATCTTGACCTCGACGAAAGCGGAATATTCGCCGCAGCCAGCACCGTCACAAGATCGGCAGGTGGAAGCCTTCTTGCCCTCGCACGCCATGCAGCTCAACTCACCCTGACCTTGGCAGCGACCGCA
Organism: Melanopsichium pennsylvanicum; assembly: GCA_900208305.1. NCBI lineage: Eukaryota > Fungi > Basidiomycota > Ustilaginomycetes > Ustilaginales > Melanopsichium > Melanopsichium pennsylvanicum. The sequence continues at coordinate 27,358 of OAPG01000017.1, forward strand.
ACGTCGACGACCCTTCTGCAGACCGGAGCCGGAGCACCAGAAGCACTCGTTGCCGGCCTCACCGCGGCAAGTGCGGCAAGTCTCGCTACCAGAGCCGCAGCACTTGCGGCAAGCACCCGAGGTGTGAGTGCGAGGAAGCTCGAGGATCTTGCGCGTCTTGGACTTGAGGGTACTGATGTCGAGGCCCTCGTGAGTGATTTCAATATTCCAAGGGTTGGGCAGCTCCGGAAGGAGGGGTAGAGGAGTGGCATCGGCAGGCCTCTTGTTGAGTGAAGCGATCTTCTTCCAGACTGCAGTTCGGCTCTCGAGGACAACAACGGCCTTGACAAGCGAGTGAACTTTGCTGCCCTTAAGTTCGACCTTGAGGGCTTCCTTTCGTGCTTCGCGCTCAGCGGCGGTGATCTCCTCCTTCTTGGTAGGAGGTAGAGGGGTACCATCCTCACCGAGCATGCGTGCAGGAGGCTCGACAAGGGAAGTGAATGACCTGGCAAGGGCGTTCTGGGCAGCTACACGCGATGGTGGCTGTTGGTTGATATCGGCGACGCGGAAGACGATATCGTCACGGGTGAGTCCCGATACCGGGAAGGCAGGAACGTCGCTAAAGAGGGTGCTTTTCTCAGAAGACGACTGAGGCGGAGAAGAGAGGCGCTGTTCAGAGCCGATGGACTCGACCGACTTGCCTTTCTGCTCGCGAGTGTACCGTGGCTGCTCATTGACGATCTCGAGGTCATCTTCCTCGCCAATCGAGTCGACCTTGGCGGCGCATGCCAATGGGTACATTGGACCACGGGCAGTGAAGGCGAGGTTGCTGTGATAGAGGTCGATGAGTTCATCAAGGGCAGCGTCATTGCGACCATGCTGAAGGTAAGCGTCAAGCTTGAGAGCATCCTCGAGGTAATCGATGTCGGAGGAGCCGAGGGCTTTTGGCTTGTGGAGAGCATTGCGGGGCTCTGGGATGGGTCGCTTAGCCCTGGGCGCGATGACGTGGACAGTTGACTCCTCCTCGTCAGAGTAAGCGCTGTACGTGGAAATGGATCGCTCGGAGCCGTTGTATAGGGAGCGAGGACTAGAGAAGGTCGACTCGCTGAAAGCCTGCGAGCGAGGCGATATCGGCTCGTAAGAGTAGCTCGACATTCTTTCTGAGTGAGAAATGTGAGGAGGAAGGCGAAGCTGGTAAATTGGCTGTGGAACGGAACCGCCTGCGGAACCAGTAAGTTATATGGGGAAGAGGGCAAAAGCAACAGCTACCGGAAGGTTAGGTAGAGGGGCGCTGAGGGTGAAGATTATCAGCAAGTGAAGTGAAACAGGTAAATGTAATCGCTATGAGGCAGAGGCTGTCAGTGCAGGAGTGAGGAAGCGAATTGGTGGGCTGATCTACGGTGGATGACGGGCAGATGGTGTCGACTTATATGTGAGCCAGACGGGTGTGTAGGCTTCCATGCTATGGCCGAACTCGGATAGGTGGATTTACACGAGTCAAGACGAGGCGGCTGTCGGTGTCGAAATTGCACGCCTTGCATCTTACGACACCTCAATGACTCTCGTTGCGAAACAGACAACTGTGTAGAAGCAAGCCAGAAGCAGAGGTTCAGCCCGTCTGGGCAGGAAAATGTGTAAGCTCGGAAAGCCCGGGGTGGAACTCCGATCAGGCGAGTGTCAGATATCGCCAAATCTTTAGGTCGGCAGCGCACAGAGACAGAGATTAAACGCAAGCGGTTGAGGGGTTGCATTCAAGCAAGCGGTTGAGGGGTTGCATTCAAGTAGGGGAGGAGCGAAAGCCGAAACAAGAGGGATTCGCCGGAGAGAAGACATTGTGGCTGCAGATGGCGAAGGGCTCGACGGTCAGTGTGTCTCACCTCATGTAGCGCACCGGGCAGCTCGGCTGCAAGCGGCAAAGAATATTGAGAGCGGCTAATGGCGTGGGCAGAGGTGGCAGTATATGTGAACAGTGTCTCGGATAGCAAGCCGGAGCGGATGTGAAGTCACAGAAGTGCATCAACCAGAGTAAATATGGAGAATACGTTTGGAAACACTCCAGCTAGGTCAGCAGCGGCCTGAGTTGTGAGGAATATAGTGATGCTTGGACGAGTCAGCAGAGAAGCGAAAACCAAGCTGGAGAGACGCTTTCTGGGCCTTGTGTCGGTGGCTCAACAAGGTTTTAGAAAGTCCAAATATTGTCTCGGATCACCACAAACAAGACAGCTTTCTGCATATGATGTATTCCAGTCAGATCTGTATCGTCAACAGAAAAAGGCTTCTTTTCACATATATAAATATTCATTTATTTATATTCGAATCCGCATTTAATGTTGCATCATCCGAATCTATTAGTAAATTACACAAAAAATAAAATAAAAATAAAAATAAAAATAAAAGAGAGAGAGAAGAAAAGGTGAGATACAATGATGTACTCGGCAGTACAATAGGACCAGAGAAGAAAGATAAAGTCTGTCGATGTGGTAATTAATCGAATCTGAGCATCCATAGTATTCTAGGTTTGTCGCCATGTCCTGCTAGCTGTTCGGCTTCGTGCACAACATTTGAGAGATCGACAGATCGAGCCCCCAATAAGCCGTCAGCCTATTCGCGAACTGCACATCGTCGTCGATCTTGCTTTGGAGCTTACTTAGCCTACACTGCAATTCGCCACGACTCTGCTTCAATAGATCATCTTTGATATCGAGTGCGTGAGACTCCTGCAGATAGTTCAGTAGGCAGCCACACATGAAGACGGAGCTGTTGCGCTTCTGCTAAAAAAAATCGAAAGCAACCCCCTACGTAGTGCACTGTATGCTCGCAATCGTGCTTTGGTCTCACATGTGGCTCCAAGCGAGGCCGTGCCTGCAGATTGGCGTCAACAATGAATTGTTCAAGTTTTCCATCTGTGAATACACAGGCACGAGGCCAACAGATACCTCAAACTCTCACAGCCATCGTCGAGTAAGGGAATATCAAGTAAACTGAATGTCGCAAGAACATTTCTTACCTTATCTTTGCCATGAAAGAACAGCAATTCGGCAACGTTGAACCTGATGTCGCTACGATAAGGAAGTCAGAACGGAGTTGGCTCCGAAAAGATAACGTGGTGTGTGCAACGGATGCGAAAGTGTCGAGAGTATTTACTTTATTTCGTTTTTGAAAGGAGCTGAGCTGACTCTGTGTAGCTTTCACATGAATGGACACTGGGTTTGTATGAACGGCCGCTTTTTGTCAAGCGAGAGTTCCGTATCAGAGCGAATCGAATGGAAGTGGGACACATGTAGTGCGCTCGTTTCGATGTGAGGCCAAGAGGCGAAGCTTAAAGTAAAGGTGATACAGTATTTTTTCAGAACATGGTCCCTCTTTTGCACCATGACTACAAAGATCCAGTCACGCTCCGCTAAGCGCGAAACCTCCAGCCAAATCCCTTATTCTCGGAGGAAATCTTCCGCAGCATCTTCTGACCGCCATATTGCCAATAGACGCATAGGATCAAGCTAGTGCGAAGAACAGTCTTTGAGTCGCTTGTTCATGCAGCATGGTCAGGCGCTCCTTGCAGAAGAAGTACAACGCACCTGTACGAATAATACAGTCTGGAATGGGCGCGAACTGTCGCGCTGAGTTTATAACATGCAGCAGAAACAAACCGCTACGATTTCTTGAGGCACCTTCCTTCTTGCCTTCTTTTCTTGGGTCTCTCCGTGGAGCTTGTGGGCGCTTGCTTCTGTATGCAGCCTCTTCCTCCAAAAGTTCGCGGTTCTCGAAAGGGACTTGGGGTGTAGTGAGCTCACCAGGATCGGCACAGATCAGCTTACTGTAAGCCTCTATCTGATTTTGAAACAAGCTTCAGCTCTAATAAAGAAATCTAGGCATGCGATAGCAACTTTGTCAACATGTTCAAGACCATCCGTCGTTATGTCCGAAGACGGATGGGGGGAAGCCACGTCTCAGGCGCTCCTTTTCCAAAACCCGGACAGGTGTCCAGGCCCCCGCGAAATAATCTCTTCGCAACCTTGCTTCCGCATCCGATTTCCGCGTTTCGATCCCGAAAGCTTCAATCCACTCTGCCTCCGACACAAAGAAGAATGGCGGGCAATTGTTGTGCCGGGAGACATGCCAAGTTACTGACTGCGAAACGGCGCGAGAGAATCAAATTTCAAGATTCTGGAACCTAGCGTCGGCGCTCCAGCAGCACTTGAAGGACGTGTGTACTGTATGCACTCTCGTTGAAAGTGAGCGCGAGTTGCGCTTACCTAGCTCCTTTTGAAGAAGAGCTCCCGGCCAAAAAATGGAGAAGCCTTTTGTCAACACGCCAAGAAAAGCTAACCGCTGTTCATTGCAAGGAGTCCGAGAGCTTAGCAGTATCCTGCGACATGGTATACGCTGACTGAGAAAGCTAGAGTGTATGAAGGCCGTCTTCTACTAAGTTGCAAAGCACGTGTATTTGGCAGCGTGTAATTTAGATCACTGTACAGTTTGTAAACCGAGTTCTGCCATTGGCGAACTGCCAATCTCTCCTAGATGCACTAGTCTCACGATTGCCGTCCAGATTGCTGGGTAAAGGCGTCTTTTTCCCGTCCGATCTGCAGCAGGAACGGTTATTTGTTGGAGCGAATTTGTTGCAGTGAGCCAATTGCCGTGACAGCTCGCTGTACATTAAAGATGCATCCGGCTCAACGTGCCAAGCTTTGTGGTGCTGCGAAGAAGCTTGGCCAAAGTTGCGAGTCAAAATTACGGATCGGGAAGTGAGTGAAATAGTTTCGGGCGCGATTAAAAATTGGTGCGAATCGGAACGCCGTTCCTGAAATCCGCCTCCATCCTAGGCAGAGAAAGCAAAAACCGATGGTGGTGTAATCCATGATGGAGCATTGGTTAGTGTCAGAGAATGTGGCTTCTGATGTTTCTAAGTCTGAGACATGGCAGCTATGGTGGAAAGCGATGTGACCCCCTTTTTGGGAAATCATTGGGAGGCCGAATCTGACACAGAATGAAGCCACCGTCAATCCGCACTGTTGGTGTGTACAGTACAGACCTTTTGTTTTCCCTAGATTTTCGTGCTCTGGGTCTAGGCTTTATTCAGATTCTCGGGCACGAGAGCCCACGTCCAAAAAACTTGACACGGCGCTTCCAGACACGTGTCTCACTTGGTCGAGCTTGTGGTTGCTGCGGTCCCGTACCCAAATGCGTCACATTTTTCAGCGCGTAAGCGCGTACAGTGGCAGATACCGTATGATTTCGATTGACTTGAATAGTCAACCGGCTCTATTATTTTTATTACATGTGTGGGCGAAACAAAAAGAGGCTAAAGTTGCTGGGTACATGCAGACGTTTCATAGGCACTCGTGATGCAAGTGTAGGCGCTTTTCGCCGTCTGAAACATTTACCTGTCTCCCTGTCGTAAGCGCTCGCATCAAGCCCAGCTAAAGTAGCGCCGACTTTCCAACTGCCCATTTCGCACAATTGAGCTCGTGACAGTGCAGCCCGCCATTATACTGTGAATGCTTTCCATACGAGCAAGCCAGTTCCATTCAAGTCTCTGCACCCGAGACCCGTGGCGCCGCCGCCGATGTCTTCCCTCTCCGCTATCACTCGACGCCTGAGCTTGCTTCATCTGGTTACAAGTGACAGCAAGAAAGGACGCTTTATGCGGCTGCCAGACCAGATTCTGCTACCTATGACTGAGCACGATCACTACGTTCGCCTACCATTTACCGTACCTATCACGCTTTTCAGGTAGCTTTACTATCGGGATGTTCGTGATGACGAAATCGGAACATGTTGGTATTCGGCAGCCATAAAACCTGGAGTTCGATTTGTTCAAGACGTACAGGAAGATGTGCATCATAGTGGCGACAAGGCAAGATTTGTTACGCGGCAAGATCGCAGCTGCTTTAGATCCTTCGGCGCGTCTCGAAGAGTCAAACTCATATTCCGATGAATAAAAATACTGTAAAAATAAAAATAAAGATGTAGAGGTTTCCGCTTTCGTCGAATTTACTCTGCTCAAGTGAAGCAAAGGAGGGATTCAGTTTGACAGGCTGCACATCGCTGCGCCCCGATTCTAAAGCCCGCTTGCCGCCTTTTTGCACCATTTCCAGTTCTAAATTCTATTCGCTGCTCCTGTGCCTCGTCCGAAATCGACTTTTCCGCTTGCAGCGATAGTACGCTGAGGAGACTCGTCCCCCTTAGTGCAGATACGCGAAACATTTGTCTCGACTTGATTGACCGTATCCCTTTGGCCAGATCACCACAAGTCTCCCCCTCTCTTGCCGGTGCAGGTTGCAGACCCCGGCCATACCGATTCTTCCATTGGCAATGATGTACAGGCGAATTGGCTAATCTGCGGACAGAGCCGTGGCGCCTAGCCTACCTTGAACGTTGACCCAATCCATCTCAGTATGGCTCTGACTCAACTCAAATCGCCAAGCTTTGACCTAGGTGAACCCTCCACTGTGGCTCTTTCTTTTGCATGCGATCTGCTCAGCCAAGACGTTTGTCCCAACGTGTAGAGTAGCTCCAGAGAATGCTCATCTTCCATCCTCCATATATACCTTCTCGAACCTTTGACAGAGTATCCATAGTCGCTCTTCACATACAAGTCACTCCCTTACCCTATCACATCGCATCTCTCTATCATTTTGCTTCTCGCGTTTCCTTTCCCACGCTTGCTGATAGGTAAACAGCTTCTGAGGAATTCTATCTGCATAGAAAAGCACTCAAATTATGACGGACGCCTCCAAAAGAGCAAGCGCATTGAAGCCGCTCCATCTTCCTGTCTTTGTTGACGCCTCCGCCGGTGTCGACAGGACCTACTCACCTGAGCGCGACGAGCGCGGATACCTCATCCTCAAGGCAGATGCACGATTCGATGTCACACCAAAGCCGCTCCTTGACAATGACCAGGCCGATGCGGGACGAAAGCGCAGTCAGCGAATCACCTACCTGGAAGGCATTCGTGGTCTGATCGCATTCCAGACGCTCCTCTGGGTCTTCTTCCGCCTCTTCGCTCCCGCAGTAGTCACGGATCGCGACTTTGACGGTTCCTTCCCGGCTGATTTTACCAAGACATGTCCCCAATGGATGAACATTCTTCGCAAGGTCCTCAGCCCTATAATGTTTAATGGCAGCTTTCAGGCCAACATGTACATCATCCTCATGGGTCGAGTTGGCATGCAGAGCTTCATCGAGAGGCGAGACGGTCTCACGCTCTCTGGTCCTGGCTTTCGCCGACCTTTCCGTTTGATTCTTCCACTCGCAATGGCTCTGGCGCTCACATCAGTAGTTGCCGCACTCAATGGCTTCAAGTACGCCCCCGAGATGGCAAGCAAGCTCAACAACTCACTCGCCAACCCGCCCAAGGTTTGGGGCTCGACGGTCGAATACGTCAACACAGTCGTCTCTTTCGTCTTTGCACCCTACGCTTACACGACCTCGGTAGCGAGCAGGTACATGCCACCTGGCGGAATCATGTGGTTCACATCCGTCGTTTTCCAGCAGACCTACGTCATCACTGTGTACGCCTGGGTCATTCCCTTCACCATTTTCCGATGGAAGAACATTGGCATGGTCACCTTTATTATCCTCTCCGCTTGGATGGGCCGATGGTCGTGGTACACCCTCACTGGTCTTGCCATCGCCGAGTACTCGACTGTCTATAGGCAACTCATCCCTGTCGAGGGTATCCCGCTCAATTCGGAAAAGACCAAGTTCCTCAACCCCAAGCTCATTCCCACCATCTTTGTGATTCTCGGTGTCATGTTCAAGTACCTCTGGATCGCCGCTTTCCCTCAAAACTACTACGACGAGTACATTGGCCACATTGACTTGAACACTGGTAAACTCAATCGACACTGGGACTACAATAACGTTGCATACCCGCGATGGGATGACTGGCTTCTCGCTACAGGTCTGCTCGTTCTTGTTGAGCTCAGCCCAGCACTGCAGAAATTCTTTTCTTCCAAGGTGCTAACTTACTTTGGTCGCCTTGGTTTCTCGATTGCTATGGTTTCCGGAACGGTGATGCTCAGCATCGGCAGCTTGTTCTACAGCCATCTCACAGAGGGTCTTGGCTGGACCAGCCCTGCTGGGATCACTGCTGCTCTATTCTTCACCATGGTGCCACTCTCGATTCTGGCTTGCGATGTATGGTCGCGAGTCGTCGACGATAGCTCCCTGGCATTCGCAAGGGGCTTCTTCCACTTCATGCGCACATGAAGCGGGACGACATAGTCGATATTTGTGTTTAAAAGCCGAACTCCAGATACCCGCGGTCCCTGTCCGCATTACTTTTTCATACGTCAATCAATTTTTTATTTGTCACTCGTAACTTCAGCTGTGCCGGTTTGTGTGTGTGCGCATCAAGATTTCAAAAGAGGGTCAGATTGCATTTGGCGCCATCAATCAAGATGCGGAACAAGTTGGTTGACGAGAATATGAATCGTGAGAACGTACTAAGCTTATATGAAGTGATACGGTATGCTGGAAGGACGCGTAACAATCAGGATGAGAATGAAGGGAAAGATATAAGTATAAAGATCTTGGGAGACGGTCGTCAATTTCGAGTCTCGCCGATGCTTTAGCGACAGTGAGTTTGGTGCTGAGATGGTCCACCGGTATTCCTTTTGAGTATTTTCCACCGTCGCTTCAAATGGCTTTAACCATTCAGTGCCAAGTAGGTCGTTGAAAATGTTGCTCTTTCGCTATCTAAATCCACTTGACGCTTTGTCAGAATCTTAGAGCTAATCGGCAAGTCAAACACGTAGCCTCACCATCGACCTATTCGTCTTTGTCTTGAATACCATACTTGGTCAAAATTGCGCTTGATTGGATGCGCATATACCATGAAAAGCTGAGCAAGGTGCATTCGGAACACGTTCTTCCTTCTCTGCGTAAATCACTTCGATCTTTCCTTGACTTATGTTCCAAGACTAGAGAAAGTATTTGATAAAATTGGGGGAGAATCTCACAGCGCACTTTTTGATGGCAGCCTGGTGGCACAGGCTTGGTACAACCATCGTTGCGCAACTTTCACGGGTAGTTTCAGAGTTTCCGACCATCTTCGGTACGGTATCGCTCAGTTTCATGACGTTGCTTATGACCATGATGTCGTTGTCCACATGGGGCAATGGTGACACTATCTTAAGCTGTTTGATTTAGTTACTGGAACGCATGAGCGGAGAGTTTAGCTGTTCCATTGAGACGGGAATGCCTGCTCTACCTGCACTGCTTTCGACATACTGGCTCTTCCAAGCCCTGCACTGTCTGACAATGTTCCTCCTGAACACCAGCGCCAAGACCATGGCGATGAAAATAACAAAGCCAGCCCCGCTCGAATGCGGGTGTTGTACTGGAATTTGTTTCGCCTTATCCATATACTGTCCGACGCCCATTCTTATCGACTTGGCATCCGCGACTGCTTCCGGATTGATCAACTCATCCAACAATACCCTATTCTGCTGAATTAGATCATGTCTGTATTTCCTAATGTACTGCAACCTCTCATTCCGTGTCTTCTCGTCCAGAGCGAGGTAACGCATGGCAGCTTGAACGTCCGATTCGCCCGGGTTGGTGAGGAAGACAATCTTGTCGTTCAAAAATGTATATGAATTGAGCATGGTTTGGTTGCCAACGATGACGGTACCACCAATAATCGCTGCGTTGATGGTGGATGATGCCTTTGCCGTATAGTACTCTGAAGTTCCGAAAGCGGGTAAAAGTACAGCACTCCTACCCAAAGTTCGGTAAAACTCGGGATATTCCAAGTTCATATGAATTTCGACATTCTTGGTCAAATCTTGAGGAACTTGCAATTTCTTACCCGAACCAATCAGGACAAGTCGAGGTTGTTCGCTGTCGGGTGTACCTGCAGGTATCGCTGCTAGACCTTCCCTAAGATGTTGGAAAAGTGTACCGTAATCCCTACGACCTGCTTCAAGATTGCCTTGAATGACAAACGCTTTTCCCTTTTGGTCTGCTGTTTCCGTCTCTATCCCCTGAGGGAGATCGAGAACGGGAATGTAGACTTTGTACGTAATCTGCTTTGAGCCTCTCTTAAGCATTTGAGCATTGAGCGCCTTGCCTACATGTTCGCTGAGGACGATAAAAGTGATTCGATCTGAATCAATGTACAGCTTTGTCACGTCGTTGTACGCCTTCAACGCCCCAGCATAATCGTGCGTATCGTGATTAACGCAAAGCAACTTGACATTTGTTTGATGGTACAATCTCTGGTAATACTCGGGTCGATAGAATAGATCAGCATCACAGCTGACGTCGAGAATGTAATCCACCTTGTGCTCGATAATGGCCTGTGGAACAATCTCGAACTCGTTCTTGTTGGATGTACCAAAGCCTTGGAGTGTGGGGGAGTTGACGAATTGGATGCGGTCAGTTATGTTGACGATGTTCCAACGAGGGTAGTGTCGAGAGAATGTGGTCTTGATGTAGGGTGATGAAGCAAGGTCGGTGAGAAAAGGTGCCCACACTTCATCGTGGTATCCTTCGGACTCGCGAAGAAGCACATGCTTGATGGAAGGTGTAGAAGGGAGAATGGAGGAAGCCAGAATGGTGCTGAGAAGCACACTGCCACATAGAAGCGCGCTCACGAGGCGCTTTGCTAGAATGGTTGTCATCGTCGTATGTATCCCCTTGCGCGCAGTTGAATTATAAATGTCGTAGAGATCGCGCGAGATGTGCGGTGATGAGCCAAGGCTCTAGGTGGTTCTGAAAAGAATCGTGGTCGAGAAGCGAAGAGAGATGAGAGGAATGGTGGCGGTGATGGTTGATCAAGCCGGTGAAAGATGGAGAAGCATGAGGGAAGGAAGAGGCGACTCACAAGCAGCTAGTCTATGTAAGAGAGCAAAGTGTTCAGACGTAGCCAAGATCAGTCCTTTGGTGCTTTCACTGGCGAGAACAACACTTGAGCTCTATTCGAAAGAAGGGAGAACCCTCTGCAAGACCTGCTGCATCATGTGAAATCCGTTGATCTTCCCGTGCCGGAAAGACCGATCTGGGATGGGATTGCCGCCCAAGACTAGGAAATAGAGTGAGTATGCAAAGCAGTAGTTGGAGGCATGACCCTTGATGGGAAGAATCAAGAGATCTGCGATAAGCAGGACCAGTGAATAATTGTTTTGCTGGAATTATGCCATTATCTGCAGACTTCTCCGAGGCACGGGCTGAAACAATTGATGCACCACTTTTGCGGAATTGGACCGGGTAAGAGCGACGGTTCGTAACCTCAGTAGGCAGTTTTTTTGTCTGCCATCGTCTGGCTCATTTTGGGCTTGCTTATGCAGTAATTCAAACAACGTGCATATCTCATGCACGTTGTGTGTGCCCTAGATCCCCATATGGGTGCATATGCGTGCATATGCGTGGATAGCTCCATACAAAGTCTACCTAGATGGGTTGGCAACAAGTTGTCTTGAGAGAGTCTCAGAAAGTTGGTTCCAAGAAAACAAGGATGTTTATGTTGAGAAATCTGGCTTGTGGAAACTGTTTTGTTGCCATCAAGGCTTGATATGAGTACTCACACCATCTCAATGCCCCACATTATGAGCCCAAGACCAGGTGGAGTGGGTGAATTGTTGCTGTTCTGACATGTCATACAGCCTGTGATACAAGGTTTGATATGCAGTACAAGGTTTGATAGCATACAAAAGCAAAATGTGGGGTGTACACCCCAAGCAAACAATGACCGCAACAAATCCTGCAACACCCATGTGACCTGTGTGGGTGGTGCCACAGCCCCCTTACCTTCCCCTTACCTCCCCCCACCTCTAGTGCCTGTCTTTCTGGAGGTTGTTAAATGTATACAGAGGAATTGTAAGAATGGACAATGGATGGTGGTTGGGGGGTTGGGCACACCTACTGGATTGCTATCAAGCAAATTAAAGAAAGATGTGCACCAAACGTCCTGAGGCAACCTTTGCTGGGTGGTGTCACGGGAGTGGGTCCCAAGGAGAGGTCTGCGCAGACCAGAGATGTTGAATCGGCTGAGATCCGGTGGGAGAGCATGTCTCGACGGATCTCAGGGAGATCTGGTGGATATTGGTGGGCTCGTGGGATTTAAGGTTAGCGCAGAACCGAGAAGTTGAATTGGACAAAATCCGGTGAGAGAGCAGGTCTCGACAGATCTCACGGAAATTCGGCGAGTGGCAGTGACTTGCCGGATATCGAAGGTATCAATGGCAAGGGGAGCATCTGCGACGGCGGCGACCAACGCCACGCCGGAACGACACATGGGCCAACCAATGCCCAGGGGGCAACGGAGAGAGAGCACGCGGGCGTGCTCGGAAGCACCCTGCCGAAGGACTAGGGGCAGTCTTATTGTGCAGGGGTCCAAGCTCGACGCACGCAGGTTGTACAGTACCGATGGACCTCGCACACGATACATATATATAAATACTCTGTTCCCCGCTATCAGATGAGCGGAAGCTCATCCACTCTATCTTATATCTCAGTCACACATAGTTATCAGTACGTCGTACTTATCATACTCTTCACACGTTGCACATCGCAATACCATTTATTGCGATCCATATAGTCTGTGTCCCCGTCGGTGAACGGAGAACAACGTATAGACGTTGTCGACACCTCAATCAACGCTGTAGCACCTCAACTACAGGCGGAACCTCAACCGCGGGCCTGGCACCACAACCAGTCCCTCATAACTCCACCGGCAACGACAGCTGAGGTCTAACCCAGCCGCCAGCAGTATCCCGTCGGCGTTGTGACACTCACGTCGACCAAGTACCCCGTCCAAGCTTGCCGCGTTACCTCTGTACGGAGTGTCACCAGCGGTCAGCCAATATCCGCCGAGAGATTGCCACTCACGGGATTATCTTCGATATCCATTGAGTCCAAGCTTAGCCGCCGGAACCCACTGAAATCCGGCGAGTCGAGATTTCTCACGGGAAGTCGGATCTCTGGCACGCGACTGCTGACAGGTGGCTGCAATCCTACTGGGCTGGTTGGATGGGCACCACAGTCAGTTGTGGTGAGCTCTGAGTGTGGATTGCCCAATCTGTGGCCCAACTGATCAGATTTGGGTTGCAACCAGCTGGCCAGAATTGCCTCCCTCCTTGTTGGCCCCATGGTTTTGACAGCCATTAGATAGATGTATTGCTTTTTGTTGCTTCCATGCCAACTGATGCAGTAACTGATGTTGAACTGTAGCTCTACACAGGCTTTCATATGTACTATGCCTGTGCCAGCAACATCAATCTGTTGTCTGATTCACTCAATGCAATTCAATTCAATTCAATTCAATTCAATTCAATTCAATGCATTTTCTTGCCTTTCTGTTTTTTGTTTGCTCTGGATTTGTTGCTCTCTGAGGAGCCAGATCATCTGAGTCCATACAGTCAGACAAAAGCCAGATGGCCTGACAGCAGAAACCCAGATGATCTGATGCATTACAGGCTTTTGTTATGGCTTTGGGTCTGGATTCAAGTCACTTGCCTTCATTCTGGCTTTGCTGACAAGCACCATCTTTTTAGAAAGTGAGTGGGGACAAGGAGCAAGCTGCACAATATCACAGAGACGAGTATACTCTATAGAGCTGGCATGCACAATGTGCATGAGTATGAGATATGTTCAGTAAGCAACCTTGAAGACAGAACTGATAACCATATACTCTCCAAAACTTTACCATCACATCTAAGGCCATGGTTCGGTCTCTCTGGGTCTTGCCTTCCCAATTCAACTTCATTTTGATCCAATCCTGCAATTTAGTCATTCAATGGTTCTTCTGCTTGACTCAATCCAACACTCTTTATCCAGATGCAAATAAATGAATCAGAGACTTTCATCTACATCAATGCTGGTCAATATCACAAGAATTAGTGTTGTGTTTTGCGTAGTTCATAATGGATGACATCAAGAGGTTGTTGCTCTCATCAAGGAGAAAGAAACAAAAAGAGGATTAAAAAAATATCAATCGAGTCTCTGCAGAGCTACCTCCATGAGCTCAAGTTGTTGTTTGTGGTGCAAGCCAGTGGCACTGAGTTGCTCAACCAACTTTTTCAGAGGTTGAACGAAAGAAGACCGATACTCGTTCACCTTGTCATGAAGCGAGTTGAGATTGGTGCTAACGGATCCTTTCAGAATCTCAATCGAATAGAGAAGCGATAGGAGCTCTAGAAGCTTCCCGCTCTCCTCTGCAAACGCCTCAGCCACTTGGTCTGCTTTGCCTGCGTCCGACACCTGAAGGCTCGCTGGAAGGGTCACAACCTTGTCGAGCAACTGCATAATACTCTGCTTCGGCACATCTTCGCTCTGTGCGCCTTGCATCGGTGACAGCCAAGTCGTCAGAGCAGCACGAAGGATGGAAACGCCCCCAGCCCGCAATTGACCAAAAGGAGAATTTGTAATCAGCTGCCCGAGCACCTGTAGCGCTGCTTCCCTCTCGCATCTATTCATCAGCAGATCCGTCAGCAACTTGAACCGAACAAGCCTTGCCGTAGGACTGGGCGAGATGACGCTTTGCGTAGATAGCGTCTGTGCTAGGCTCACCGCCAGCTCGACCGGCAAGATCCTCTGACCCGCCGAAGCGTCCTCCTGCAAGCCTTGGAAACACCACTGCATCCAAAGCAGGGTCGTATCTGCCAATGCATCCTCCTTTCCCTCCGCGAGGTCAGGCAAGGCTGCGGCTTTAGTTTGCTCGCTCACTGCCAGCAGTGTCACTGGCAGGGCTGCTTCGAGCTGTGACTGTGCCCGTACGCCTTTCCACTCGGACGGACGATCTCGTGCATACCCAGAGTGCAGCAGATGAACTTGCAGCACAAATCCAGCCACACCCAAAGCGGCCAGTGTCTCGCGCGTATCGTCGTCCTCGGGAGCTCTCGCCATGCCCACAAGGGCGTTGGACCAGATACTTCCCAGGTCAACCTCGAGCGAAGCCAGCGTCTTGGAGATTTCGGCAAAGAGCGATTCGTTACGTTTCACCGTGCTCATTTCGCCCCTTGCTGCCAACGCGTACCTGGGATTTCGCGAGAAAAAGAACTCCTCAGACAGCGTCTTGTTGCCAGCGAGGTAGGGCAAGCAGACCGTGACGCCTTGAAGGAATCGGCCCAATGCTTCTCGTGACGTCTTCCTAATAGGCTCCCTGTCAGAGCTTCCCATACACCGTGCTTCCCAGTCGACGACGATGAGCGCAGTCGAGCAACACGTCTTGATGGCCTCGTCCGCCAATTTTTCGCATGCGGCTGTAGCGTGTTCAAAAATAGAGGCAAGGCCTAGCATGAGACACTGGGGCAGCCGGCCAAATACTTGGGAGAATCCCTGCGGCTTCTTGGTGCGAATGCGCGGAAGCACAGCGTTCAACAGACGCATCAGGTAAATTGCTTCCGCGGCCGAGCTCCAAACATGCTCCGTTCCAGGCAGCTCGACAGAACAAGACTCGGCGTCTAGCATTTCGCCGCATCGCATGTCGACCGCCATGTACACTTCCCGGGAAGAAGCATACTCTCCCACAAGGTCTAGCACCTGTTTCGCGTTGAAGGCAGTCTTGACAGGCGAGCCCGACGACTTGTCCACGAAACCGGTTGCAGGAGACAATGCCTTGAAGAGATCGAAAGACAGTGTGTCGAGCTCCTGTGCGAAGCGAGACGCATCTTCAATTTGGAGTCGGAGCAAGTAAGAGGCAGCTTCGGACACTTTGCTGCTCAGCTCAGCGTGGTCGGGCAGAAGAGCTTCCCTCGGCAGTTCTGCGGTCATCGTGGAGATCGCCGCAATCATTGCTGACAGATCAAAGTCAGCTGGCTTCGAAGAGACGGAAACATCTGTGCCTTGGCCGCCTCGCTCTGCTCCGAGAGGCTTGTCGCGCAGATCGATCATAGTCTTAGATTGCGAGGCGGAATGCTCGGTGTTGGAGGGAGATGATTCTTCCTGAACAACAGCGAAGGCCAGATTCGATGATGCACGTAGGCGAGGGGGTGCGGCTGGGAAAGGGATGTTGGAGGCTGCTGTCGATAAAATGCCTGCAGGTCCGAGAGGACGGCCACGCGTGTATTGCTCGTGATCATCGCTACCATGCGAGATCGTGCTTCGAGGCTTCATATTGCCAGTAGGCACATCCGTCCATGTTGGTCGAGCATCATTGGTGGTTTTGCCCGCCGCAACATTCGATGCATCCTCGTCCTCTGCAGCCGGAACAGACAGTCCCGTAGCGTGACGATACGAATGGGGCCTGCGACGATTTGAGCTCGGCCTGTTGTGCTTGGACTCGCTGCCTCCATTGCCAAAAGCCTGCCCAAATTCCTCGCCCCACGTAATCTCGCGTGTACGGAGATCAGGACTTGCCCACACGCCACTAGCATCTTCCCAATCGGTCTCGATATCCGGATTATAGTCGGTTGTCGTTCCGCCGATACTGAGTGCTTTGCGTACCGCATCCAATGCACGATTGTCGGTAACATGCACAAAGACCTTGTTCGAGCCGCCACCTCGTTGTGAGCCACTCGGTGCGCGCGTACGACTCGGCTTGCGAGATCTCACGCGGCTTGTGGCTCGGGAGTTGGGCCCGGATTGCGGTGATGGGCTGTTTTGAGCGGAGCTTTGCTTGTCTGCGATGCGCAGCAGCTCCGGCGAAGTCTCAATAGTGAGACCCAGATTGTTGCAACGCTCAGTGTCGTTGGGGTCCTGTCGGTGACGCCCGTGTTCGAGATGCGGAGCAAGACTGCCTTCGCGCCTCTTGAGGTTACCTTGCGACACGGCTGGGCTTGACGTGCGGCTAGCACGGGGCGTTGTGCGATTGGATTCAATCATGACCTTGCGGAGCGGATGAATGCCTGTAGCAAACTCAGCGTGCGAGCTGTGCAATTTGGTGAGCCTAGTGAGGCTGTCGGTACTGGCGTCACGGTGGAGACCGCCAAGTTCTCGGTCAGAACTCACGGCGGATGAAGCGCGCGAACGAGCTCGTTGCGAGCGGCTCGCAACGCTGGAGGATCGACTGTAAGAAGGACGCGCAGCAACAAAGCTGACTTGCCCCGAGGTCTTTCGGGGGAATCGGAGCACAAGGTGAAAGGTCAGGCATTTAACATCGCCAGCCTTGCCTGAAGTGCTGCCCGATCCTGAGACCGGCGCATCAGCTGGTGTGCCAGGTGGCCTCGGCATGCCAGTAGGTTGAAGGTGCTCGGGCTTGGGCGGCGTCGAAAGGCTGCGTCGATTGGCAGGTCGTCGTCCGAAGGTGAGCGCGCTGAAGATGGTCTGCACAAGACTCTGCGGCTCTAGTTCGCCGGCGACTTCGGGAGGGTCGACGATTTCGAGGACACACTCAAACACGTGGATGTGGGAGTAGGGGTCGCGCTCAGAACGAGCTGCCTGAACAGGAAAAGGCGTGCTGGGCGAAAGCGAGGCCGGCACCAGGCTATCAGGATGTGTTGAGGCTACAGGGTCACTATTGCGGGAACTGACCATGGAAAGCCCATGGTTGTAGTCCTTGAACGCGACTTCGAACGGACCAGGAGTGGGCGTGGGCGGCAGGCTGGCACTGGAACTTGTGTCGGGCCAGCAGTGATATAATATACCAGCGCAACGCAAACAGTACTTGACATATGAAAGCACCCTCTGCGCAGGCTGGTAGGTTGGGTTGCTGAGGAGCAGTGTCGGCGCGGGTGAGAGATACGCATCCGGAACTTCAGTGCTTCCCAAAGTAGGCGAAGTAGGTCTCGAATTCATTGGAGTTGATCGTCTGGAAGTACTGGGAGTAGCACCGCTGGATAGCAACGGAGAGGTGAGTGCGGCATCAGCGGCAGGGCCCACCACCAGGGGCAGATTCATCTTGTGCTGAGGTTCCACAGGGATGAAAGTGGTGCTCTTGAACTCTTTGGGGCCACGCTGCGACTCATCTGGCAGCGTTTCTAGAGCTTTGACGAGATCCTCGAAATTGCGCATCCTGCGCTCGCCGTTGACATCGAGCAGTTTGCCAACACGATCCCGCAGCTCTGCATCCTTGATCGTGGCGACAGCACGCTGGGTTCGTAGGCTCAT
The DNA here is from genome assembly GCA_900208305.1 of Melanopsichium pennsylvanicum. NCBI lineage: Eukaryota > Fungi > Basidiomycota > Ustilaginomycetes > Ustilaginales > Melanopsichium > Melanopsichium pennsylvanicum. The sequence goes on from OAPG01000017.1 coordinate 45,331, forward strand.
AGATCGGACGCTGGTGTGTGAGGCGCCGATAGGATAGCGAATTCCTGTCAGCAATCGAAGCATCGTGATACCACAGGTCCATGCATCGACCTCTGGGCCCCAGTAGTGGACGGTGCCCATGGGATTGCGCAACGCTGTGACAATTTCTGGACAGTGGAATGCGGGACTGCCGCAACAGGTGGACAACTTGGCTTCGCTGCGGCTGAAGTGCGTGGCCAGTCCAAAGTCAAGGAGCTTCAGCTGCAGAGTATCCGGATGAACGAGGACATTCTCTGGCTTGATATCGCGATGGCAGATCTGCAAAGGATGGTGAATGGCATGCACTGCTGAGAGGAGTTGATCAAGGATGCAGTTGGCGACCCCGGTTGTTAAGATTGGATGATGCGGCGGCGACTGTTCAGAACGCATGGGCAGGAGCGCCTCGAGAGTGACATAGCCCTCAAGATACTCCTCGACCAGGTAGAAGTGGCCAGGTGTGCGAATCGTCTCGTACACATTGACTAGGTTGGGATGGGGTGGAAGCTCCGCCAATAGGGTTGGCTCGCGAAGAAGACGAGTTGCGATCAGAGGGTGGTGCGGAAAGAGCGGGGTATGTTTGATCGCAAATAGCTGCGGATCTCCTGTGGGACCGTGAGGCTTTGAAGCGAGGAAGACGCTGGAGAATTTGCCTCGACCGAGGATCTTGGGCAGGAGGGTATATTCCGAGATACCTCTGCTGAGTAGCTTGTCGGCGGAGTTGACGCTTACAGGCTCGTGTTTACGAGCTTGGACGTCGTCGAGCGCAGGCAGAACCTGCGCAGCTTCCCATGTGCGGGATAGCTTCTTGCGCCTCTCAGAAGAGCGACCAGATTCGGTGTGAGAAGAGCTGGAGCTGCTTCCATGACCGTTGCTGTTGCCACTTCCTGAAACACTGGCGCTACTGGCACCTGACCCGGAAGCAGAGCCTGGTGTGGTTGCCCGACTTTGATGGCCGGGCCCACTCGAGCCTCCGGAATGGTCATCATCAGCATCATCGTCCCTGAGATTTGGAAGCTTGAGAAGGTCAAGCACGGCACTACCTGCACCACGGGTCTTCTCCCACACTTCTTGCTCGGCTAGCTTGGCAGCTGCAGCAGCTTTGAGCCGTTGTTGCTCCTTTTCGAGCTCTTCCGAGGTGACATGCTGGGCTGCCTCGGAATTGTGCCGAGAACGACCAAGCGGGTCAGCCGCAGTGGACGTTTCAGCGGTGCGAGCGTACAGCGGGGGAGCAGCTGATTGGGTCCGGGAGAACCGATAGGTCTGCGTCTGGGCACGTCGATATGGTGGCTGCGTTGGCGCTGGCATCTGAGCCGAAGTGGAGCTGGGAGCAGCAGCAGCAGCAGCAGGAGGAGGCGAGTCACGACCTTGCGAGGAGGGCTCTCTTGCCTGCTGTCTCGATGCTGCTGATATTGGCAGAGAAGGATTGGAGACGGAAGCGAACACCTTTGACGTGGCGAGTGAGCTCGAACGCTTATGCTCTCTGAGACTGTCGATGATCTGGCGTCGCTCTGAAGGGTTCAGAGTAGAGACGGTGCTGCCGATAGCATTGACATGGGCCGTTGCAGATGGCGGCCTGGCGTCGTTCGAGTAGGGTCCTTGCGAGATGGTACGAAGCGGCGGGGCTGGTGCAGGGGAAGAGGAACGGCTTTGCCTCGCAGATGGTATCGACGAGCCAGGTCTGCTTCCAAGAGCGGGCTCTGTAGATATCAAAGGTCCCGTGGGAAAGGCGATAGATGCTACTATCTGATGTTGAACGGACGCGTCCGAAGAAGACGTCGATATGGTTGTTGGAGAAGATGCGGTGGTAGATGCTGGTACTGGAAGAGTGACCGCGGGTATAATGGAAGGATCCCGAGAAGGAACGGTTTGAGAAGACGGAGACTCTGAGGAGACAGGAAGTGCTGATGCAGTTTGGTGAGACAAAGGAGAAAAGTCGAGAGAAGAACGGGAGCTGAAAGCAGGTGGCGGCAGTGGAGGTGACATATCCATGTGTTTGTCTGCAACAGCACTGGCAACGGAATCAGCCTGGGCCGCAGAGCCAATCAGGCTAGCTGGACTCACGGGGCCGGCAGTCGCGGCCGAGTTCGGTTGCATTGTTGCTAAACAGATCAGTGCCAATCTAGGCAGCCGGAGGCATGAGCGAAATTGTGATGCTAGAACGATGATGCAAGGACATGCTGGTGCTTGAGTCGGTTAGATTGCACGAGAGCAGGTGAGTGGACACAAGCGGAGATGAATGGTGTGGTCGTTTGAACTGCTGCGTAGTTGAGAAAGCGACGTTGCGGCAAAGGTCCTGAGAGATTAGAGCCTTGGCTGCAGAAGCAAGACGACGGCGAGATGTGGGAGGTTTGGGCGTCGTGATAGGTCGAAGCGAAGCAAGAACCCACGTTACAAGCAAGCAAAAAGAAGCGCACTGTACAGTGAAATTTAGTGTACGACTTGGAGAAGTCAGACAAGGGAGCAAGTGCTTGAACGATGCTGATGATGCGGTTGAAAGCAGAAAAGGCAAGGCGCGAAGAAATCCAGGGAAGCAAGTGCGTGTGTACTGTAATTTACAGTACGCTTCGTTGCGATAAGCTTTCTGAAGCCTGCGAGGTTCGAGACTGACTGACACAGAAAAGATTTAGAGACACCCGAGATAGGAGGACAAGCCACAACTCCCCGTGATGAGGCGATTACGGATGACGCTTAAGTTTCGTAGCGAGAGCGTCGGAGGGGATAAGAATTATGCGGGAGAGCTACTTTGGTGAGATAGCGATGTTGGCTTCTCTGCTTTGTGAATTAATGCAGATAGGGCGTTTCTGTGTCCGTATGTGTGTGTGTGTGTGTGTGTGTGTGTATGTGTGTGTGTGTGTGTGACGAAGTCCGCACCACAGAGATGGAGGTGTGTTTTCGCAGCAAGCGCGCAAGCAAAAGCAGAAAGCGACTGAGCGATAAGGAATCGTGTGGTGTGTGTACTGAAGTGTGGGCCGCGATTTGGAATCGGTCTGGAGTTTTGCTCGTCAATTACCCGAGAGATAAGGCGAAGTGCATCTCGATGGCGGAAACAACACAACACACCCGCACAGAAATTCTGCCCAAATCAGGTGCGAGTTCCTTTGGTGCTACTTACGCGCTGCCGACGCCTTCTTCCTCTCGCCTAATCTCGCAAGGCACACACGTCTTTTAGACCCACGAACTCGGTTCGACAAAGAAGAGTCTTGATCGTGCTCTGGATCGTTGATGGTTGCAATTGCAGACCGGAGTAGCGAACAGGCAACTAAGAATAGTGCCGATGTGTAAGAACTCGAGCTAGAATTTCGGCATTCCAGCCTCCTGTGCTTTTATCGCGAGGTCCAACCTAGAAGAATCGTGGCGGTGATTCGAATTCTATCGGGCACATAAATGCTCTACCTAGCTTGAGCTTGCTGACTGAAAAGATTCGGCTGAAGCCGCTTTCAAAGCTTCAAACGATACAGTTAACAGTAACGCATGAGTTTGTCTTGGACACTCCGAAGACTTAAGCTGCTCCTTTCTACATTCGTGATTGTTTAAACAATTACCGATCAGGGTTATCCTCGCCCGTGTCGATCGACGACGCGCTGCAGAGCTGCATTAGGTTGCAGCAGCTTCAGCTACAGCTAACTTACAGAAGTTTGACCTGCTCGGATCTTAAAAATTGAGCTTTGCTCCGCGATTCACCCTGTTCCTTCGCCCACACAGCCGCGCAGCTTGCATATCGAAAAGTTTCGGAAAGAGGCTGGTGCCGAATTCATCGAGGTGGGGGGGACCAACGATTCGGGCCTGTCAACGGGTGATCCTCGCACCAAATTCCCATTCACATCTTTCTCTTCTAGATGTTCCCAAGCTGTAGTATAGACAAACAAAGGAAGGCCTAGTAGGTGCATTCTGTCACCAAGCAGGTCGCGAGATTCAAGCGTCATCTTTCATTCTAGGCATCTTTGCAGCAGGATGAGTGTCGCTCAAGTATCATCACCTGACGCCACATCCCACCACACTCTGCCTGGCTTCATGTGGCTACTTAAGTTGAGCTTACTTGTCTGTATCACGTCCTGCCTCCTTGCAGCGATAGATCAGCGCTACATCATTTATGCGAATGAACGCACCACTAAAAATTGGGCCGGATGTTCCGATAAAATCGTGTCGAGCCAACGACAAGTCCGTATTGTCACACATGGTTGACTGCTGTCCTTCTTGGCTTGAAATTTCTTGCGCACGCTCATCCTCGTTTTTCCTGTCGTAACTGAAGCTTTCAACCGTGACTTCTCTCGCCTCAGCATCATCGAAGCTGGGACATTATCATATGATGCGTCCCCTTTAACTCGGCTCTGCTCAGCCGTTTGACTTTCGACTAGACCCGCTTCTGAGGCGAAATGCACAAAAAAAACGTGGCAGGTCTCGATGCAAGTCAATCCCACACTTTTGAAAGTCGGTATCGCCCTGGTAAATTTGTAGACGGTCAATTCTACAGAACGCTATCCAGTAGCGGAAAAAGGTCACCAAGCCAGCTAATATTTGGCCTTGGCTGACACTCGAATTCCCACATTCAAACCCTTACAGGCAAATCCCCGAACTCCCTTTACGGTAATTATTATGTACAGTACCTTGTTTGGCTTTCGTGATTGGTCCAGACCCAATCTCATCCTATATCGCTGTTCTTCCGCTCCTGCGTCATTCGTGCTCAGTGCTGTTTTGCAAAGGTGCAAGGGAAAAGCTTTTCCGAGGTCCAAGTCAAACATCGCCATTAAGCGGCAGTACTGGCCCTCTCACGCGAACATGTTCGCAGTCGCAGACGAGTTTATCTCTGACATCTCTTTACCGTGTTTCTTGGACGAACATGTGACAATCTTAGTGCTTCTCGCTAGGACGAATCAGATCGATCATGCCTGCCTGAGCAGTCAGTGGTCACGCCAAAACCTGATTCGATCAACATTCGCTCTGCCACGTCCTTTGCGACAAGTAGCGAGTACTTCCAATGACCTCATCTACAAGTAGATGAACTTCCTGGTGAGGATATCTAGGCCACACTTTCATCATAACTCGAAATCGTCGTCAACAGAAGCCTTCACTTGGTCGTCATCCTCGGCCTCGTCTTCACTCGCCACCTCATCTTCGTCCCCTTGTCCCTTTGCCTCTCCACCTGGAGCAGGTGCAGCTTTCTGCTGCTCAAAATAGATCTTCGCCAAGCTCGCCGGCGTGCTCGCTTGCTCGATTGTCTTGTCCTCTCTCCCCTTGATAAACCTTGGGAAGCGAATGCTCAACCCCTTCTCCTCCGTGACCAGGCCTATGGCAGCTGTATAATTTGGACTGATCGTGACATCCGCCCCTCTGATCTCCCAGACTTCTTGAGGCTTCCACCACACATCCGGCCACAGATTCCCGGTCTCCACCTCGATTCCGAATGGATTCGCTTCGCCCCATCTCGCGCGCACGCATGTGTCGGATCCTTCCGCATACCGCACATTGAGATCTTTGTAAAAAGCATCCGTGAAGCCCGAGATGCACTTACACACCGCTTGAAGCACGCCCGTTGTAGGGTCGTACAGTGCAAGTAGCATCGGCGACCACCAGGTAGCTTTCCGACCCATGCCGTGCCAAGCGCCAATGGGGACAAGGTCGAGAGAGTCGCCGAGCCCTTCGACATAGTCCTTTTTCACTTTGAGCCAAGACTCGCAACGTTTGTCGGGTTCGTAGGTGGATAGTAAAGCCTTTCCGCGGCCGTTGACACCTTTCCCCACATTTTCTGCCCAAACTACGCCTGAAGCGGTAGAGCTTGAGCCATGTCTTTTGTTGTCGTCAAGCGTCTTGACCGCCTCATCTTCGTTGTCCATGGCGAGATCGTCGTCGACCACATCAGCCAGCTTGGTAAGTCGTCCCGCTTCCTCTCCTTCTTCACCTTGATCTTCTTGATCGCTTTCAAAATCTTTGCTCTGTGTCGGAGCTTCCCAGTGGTGATCGAGCGATTTGACCATGATGCCTTCGCACTTGTATTCCTGCGCTTGAGTGAAAAACCGCGCTACGTCGTCCGGGTCGGTGCTTTCGCACGACCTCACATGAGCAAATTTTGCGATCAATGGACTTTGTGGTGACAGCGGTAGGAAGCGACCATGCAAAAGATTGCGTCGTGTACGGAAGGACGATTTGAGCAGCGACTCGCCATCCAGGTACATGAGATCAAATGCAAAAACGCCGACCTTGACCTTGATGTCGTGCAGGTTGACGTCCTTGCGGCTCCGGTTGGCAAGCGTCTGGAAAGGCAGCAGTCGGCCATCAAGGTCCATCGCTACAACTTCGGCATCCATGATGAACGAAGTGATCGGCTGGCGTCTTGATTCAGTCACAAGACCCACTTCTTCTTCCTGCTTTGTCACATTAGCTTCACACTCGAAAGTCTTCGACTGCGCCTTGAAAGAAGACGCATTTGAGTCGACAAACGCGTTGCCGCCGATATTGGCATCGTCCTCGGTCTCTTGACCCATCAGAATCGGCACCATATCTGTGATGTCCGGATACTTCTCCGTCATTTCCTCGAGATGCCTCGAGAACAACCGCACGTAAATCTCACCATCTTTGCCAACCCACTTGCCCGCCTTGGAGCTCGTCTCCTCCCTCACGCTCCTGCGTGCCTCGGGCCCGGCACTTCTTGGCACGTAGACAGCATGGATCTGACAACGCTGTCCATCGTACTTGAACTCGGACACAAACGCTCTGGGTCCCAGCTTGTCGTGCATGGCCCCCAACGAGCGTGTAATAGAGCCCAACATGGGAGAAATAGGTGTTCCAATGCGAAGAGGTACATGTTCCGAGAGCCCTGCGAGGCCGTATTGAAGCAGCGAGTGAACAATGACTCCGAAGTTGGGGTGACGTGCACGCACTTCGCGGACAAGCTTTTCGGCCCTCGCCAAACGTTCCATGAGTGCAAGTCGGTTAGGGTCCTGCCGCTCTTTTGGCTTGATTGCATTAGCAAGGATACCTTTGCGTTCGTATGGGTATATTAATAGTTGCGCTGCGCGCTCCTTTTCTCTCGGGTGACTCGGCTCGATTGATGTCGAAGATTCTTCTATCAGCGCAAACGTTCGCGCAAGGGCGGTCGCGATCGTCGTACGCACCGCTTGGATACGCAAATGGCTGATAAAGGTGCGCACCAAGAATCTCGTCTCTTCGCCGCGACTGGCAACAAGGAGCTTTGTGACATAGCCTAGCTTTTGGTTTGCACTTCCGGTGCCACTCAACTTAGCGATGCTGTGTAGGTTTGAAAACAGCCGCTGCACGGTGATCGGAGCGGGACGGACGAGAGCCTTGACGTCCTTTTTGGCTTCGTAAGCGACGTCACCAGGGTCACCCGTCCTGTCCCACACCTGCTTCATGAATCTAGCAGACTTGCCAGTGACGGACTTGATGGCTTTGTTGATGATCGAACCGCCGAGGCCTAGCTCGACGCCATCGTACGGTGGTGCGATGTGGTTGCTGACCAGATACACGGTAGGTAGCAGTGATTCCGGGTCGTGTGCACGCACGATTCGAAGGAGGTTGGTGAGGAGCGTTGTGATGGCGAGGCGAGATCGAGTTGCCGAGATCAAGACAAAGGCATGCGTGAGCAGCGCGTAGGGAGTTGTAGAAACAAGGTTGCCGTCCTTGTTGACGATAGCGGGCCAGGAAGAGGTGTCTATGGACCACGGATCAAAGACAAAGATGTCTTCGCCTAGCTTGATCGCCTGTATTGATGCATCAAGTGCGGCTAGGTCGACAATCTTGGGCGTTGGGGGAGTTTTCTTACTAGTCGAGTCTAATGCAGAAATTGGTAGAGGCTTCTTGCTTGGAGTGGAAGGCGGGTCTGGTGGCGAAACCGTTCTTGGCGGATACTCTGATGGTCCTGCCTGATTGTTGTCATCCGTTTTTCTAGCGCTTTGATCTTGCTCTCCGGACCACTCGAGGTGAAGACGTCTGGCCAAATCCTCGTCGTCCTGCATCCTCGTCCGGTACATCTCTACCGACAACCCTGCCTCTTGTGCGGCCAACTGAGCGGCAATTGCCGCATCTCCTTCCTCTTGCAATTTTACTTGTTTCGACACGGTAGCTTCTACATCAGCATCCTCTTCTTCAACAAGATCTATAACAAGTTGCTTTTGATTGGCTTTCGCTGCATTTGTAGTGGGCGTAGTCGGCTCGTCTACGACGGTTGCCGTGCTTTTTGAGGAAGGGCTAGCAAAGAAAGAAGTCAAAGATGACTGATTCCTGGTCTTGGTCTTCTTTGTTGGGGTGGAAGGCTGAGAATTCCCATTCGTGCGCTTCCTGGGGGGCATGCTTACTGCGGGGATGTTGGGTATAAATGAGCAAGAGCCATACAGATGGGTATCCTTCCCTGAAGCAAGCTTTCTGGAAGCGCCGTTGTCAATGCATATAGTCTATATTGATGGTGATAAAAGTGTCGTCAGAGTGGTGTGTGGATGGTGAGAGATGGGCCCAACATGGTAATGGACGTCAACTCACACAATACAGGGTGCATGTGACCCTCGAGAACGCTCTTTAGAATGTGGAGGCTGAGAGAGGAACAAAAGCTCGGCAATCGGTAATACTTTTCTGCCTTGACATGCTTCGTGCTTAGCTTCTCGACCAACGTTGTGCATGTTCGACATCGGTTGATTCATACAGCACAGCTACTACGAAGGCATGTCTGTACACAAATCATTTCAGTTACTGACTCTTGCAGCTCGCAACCCGAATTCAATGCTGCATCTGTGCACGCGTAGCATGCAACCTGTAGCAGGCGCATCACGACAACGTCATGTTTCGACAAGCACACCCAACCAATCTCATGAGAACCCCCTGGGTCTTCCAAGGAACAACCAACGCATTCCTCCCACAATTCCACGTCGAGGCGCCGGTCCTCCACAACCTCGTCACATTCCCAACGTCAAAAACATCGTGTGCGTATCCTCTGGCAAAGGTGGTGTAGGCAAATCTACCATCTCCACCAATCTCGCTATTGCTCTCTCTCTCACCAACGCACCCTCTTCACGTAGGAAACCTCAACGTGTGGGACTTTTGGATTTGGACATATTCGGACCGAGCATTCCCAAATTAATGGGTTTGGAAGGTATGGGTGAACCCGAGCTCACCGAGTATGGTGGATTGATACCAATGAAGAATCACGGAGTAAGTTGCATGTCGATGGGTTTGCTACTAGGCAACAATGATACGAAAAGCGAAGAGGATAGAGTGGTAACTTGGCGAGGTATGATGGTTATGAAAGCTACACAACAGCTTCTTTTCGATGTGGATTGGCGCTTGGATCCTCGTGCGCCTCTACCTTGCTCTCCAGAAGCACTTGATGAAAATTTGAATCCTGGTTTGGACATTTTGGTGATTGACATGCCTCCTGGAACTGGAGATGTTGCACTCTCCCTCGCACAATTGGTTAAAGTCGATACAGCAATCGTAGTGACCACACCTCAACAAGTTGCACTTTTGGACGCAAAAAAGGGTGTGAGCATGTTCAAAAAAACAAACGTGCCAATGGCAGGGCTCGTATTGAACATGAGTCATTTCGTAAGTCCGGATACAGGCAAAATTTTCCAACTGTTTGGTAATAGTCAAGCCGTGGACGAGTATGCAGAAAGACAAGCATTGCAAGTGTTGGCGAGGATACCATTGCAGCCGCAGTTGAGTATAGGTGGAGATGAAGGAATACCTGCCATTTTGAGAGAATCATTGCCAACATTCCAAGTTGGACCGCGTGAGAGTGCGAGTGTGCAGGAGAATCACATTCGTAAGGCATTCTTGGAGTTGGCAGGCAAGATTTGGTCGCAGCTCTCACAATAACAAACTAAGCTTTCATAGTAAATCACTATGTACAAAACCTTTACTGTCTGCACACTACAACGTGAATCATACCTTTTTCTTTTTTTTTTCAAATCTCAACGACGCAGCACAGCTATGTTTCTTCACACGCAGGCAGACGAAGCGATATGAACGAAGCGGTAACGGGCATCTTTTTAAAAGAGTCATGTTCCGATTCCAAAACCTAGACCGAAAGAATTGACATGATATTTATCGAGGCAAGGTGAATCCAACGATATCCTGTCGTGATCATACAACTCGAATTTTGTCTCAAGTTTAAGCCTTTGCAGGCGTGACACCAGCCTCCCTTTCCAAACTTCTTTCAAACTCGATGATGTCTTGCAATTCTGTCTCGAGCATGTGCTGTACCTCCTTGGTGGCGGGCTGCAAAGGCAATCTGCAAACGCCATATTCGTAGTACCACCTGGTCAGAGCGGTCTTGGTACCTGGAATACCTGATTTGAACATGACCCAATCCGCATGGCTTACCAACTTTTGCAACTGCTGCGCTTGTTGCAACTTTTCCCAATTCTTCTCATGTGTTGCCTGTTGTATCAAATTGTACAACTTGACCAAAGTCCTGGGAATGATGTTACCACTACCTGCAATGACACCGTTAAAACCTGCCATGGTGGCGGGTAGGATGATGTCGGCGAAACCAGACCAAACGTGGAATCCAGGTCTTTGAACCGCAGCTGCAATTCGCATACCTTTGCCAATGCTGGCACAGGTGAGTTTTGCACCGCAAACATTAGGGTGTTGACAAATTTCGATAATGAGATCGCTATCCAAATCAATGCCTCCAACACAAGCTGGGAAGTTGTACACCATTATGGGAATGGGAGACTTGTCGGCTACAGCGGTAAAGAATTGCACCATTGCTTTACGATCTTTACCCAATCCTCCAGCGAAATAACCGGGAAGGATGACAATGGCTGCATCAGCTCCTGCTCGGGCTGCATCGATACAGTTGGAGATGGTCTCTTTTACACTTGCCACACCGGTTCCTGCAATGATCTGTGTGTTGGAAAGACCAGGAGTGGAAGACAAGTGTTCTCGTGCAACGGATACGAGCGTGAAACGTTCCGAGGCGGAGAGATGAATAGCTTCACCGTTGGTACCCATGATGACGAGGCCAGAACCGGCAGATGCGACACGCGCAACATGAGTGCGGAAGCTGGCAAGGTCAAGTTCCTCAGTGTGCGGTTTGAAAGGGGTGGCGAGGGGAGTCCAGACGCCAGCGGCGAGAGGTGTGGGTTGGTAACCGTTTGTTGTTTGAGTCATGGTTGGGTTTGCTAGTCAAGTGGCTCTGAAATGGGGAAAAAGTATGAGTGTTACGACGGATCTTTTAAAGAGGGAAAGAAAGAAGAGGACGAGGAGCGGAGTATGGAGAGAGATGGAAGGAGGTAAGGGAAGAGACTCTTTATACGAATTCAGAGCGGGGGTGGATTAGGGAACGAGGAAGGTGGATCGGTAATCCAAAGAAACGTAGGTGGATGCAGTAGAGTGGGGTATAATAATGCGAGCGCAGAGTGGGGGGAAACAAACATACTGTAATCTACAAAGAGAAGTCAATCTAACTTACGTTAACTTAGGTCTTTCTGCGGCTCCCATTTCGCCTTCTTTAGAGTTTGGCTGTGGATGCAACGCACACAAACACGACGTGGGGGAGGGAGGATTGAAACTGCACTATCTACCATGAGACTTGCAACTGAGCACCTCTTGCTCTGTCTCAGCTCTTAGCATCAAGATTAGCTTGAACTTGCTTGTACTGTCTTGGTGAAAGAGTAAACATGAACCGAGATGAAAGCATCTATGATCTACCAGGTCCCTCATTGGAATGGTCCCTCATTGGAATGGTGCTTCAGTAGAAGAAGTTGGGATTCTGTGATTGGGTAGCGACAAGAGATGCAAATCTGGACCAGGTTGGACAGAACACAGCTCCCCCACGTTGATTATTATTCACTTGTTAGCTGTGCGAATGCAGCGCGTGCGGGTGGAAAAAGAAAGTGCGGGGATATTATTAATGGTCTATTTTTGTGCAAACATGGCTGCTCAGCTGCTCTCTGAAATTCAGCGCCTAAAAATCCAACAGCCACTCGAACTCACTCAGATGCAACCAAGATTTAACAATTTCTAAACTATTTCTAGTGTTTTTCAAAAGAGAGCGCAACGAAAGTGTTAGAGTGTCACGGCCCTTTTGTGTTCCGGTTGCCGAGCCCAGTCAACTCCTTCCATCTTCATCATCATCCTACCTCCTTATTTCAACCCTCTCGCTGCAGTTGACAAAAGCAATATATATATATACAATCTTATGTTATTGTTTTAACAATGACGCTCACAAAACCTTCAGCATGCCTTCAATTCGTACAACGCATTTGTCGAGGATTTCAAACCTCGTCCGGTCACGATTCAGTCACCATTCCACAACTCTCCATCATCTCTGCCTATCCAGGTCGCATCTCGGCAACCTTCACCATTGGTCATCATAACCTCAATCGTCTTGGAACATTACATGGTGGTTGCATCGCTACATTGACCGATACAATCGGATCTCTCGCCATCGCTTCCAAAGGTCTCTATTCCACAGGCGTTAGCACAGATATCAATACAACTTACGTCAAATCTGCAGGAGGAAATGGTGATACAGTCAACATCCAAGGTCATGTCATCAGCATGGGTAAAACTCTCGCCTTCACAAGAATGGAAATAACTCATCCAGTCACGCATGCATTGCTCGCTTACGGAAGTCACACAAAGTTCATAGGCCGTGCAATCCAACATCAAGAAAATGTAAAGTTCGATCAAGATGGTATACATGTCATCAGTGGCAAACAACCCCAAGAATGGTCAGATCAACATTCTGCTATGTAGTTGTTCTCCCCAAAACCCTCACGAAATCGCCACGAAAATCATGCCATTTTCAAACAAGGTTCAAAATCCATCGACCATCCACAAATCTCTGTTTCGCCTTGATAGCAGGCAAAGTCCATCCCAGTCCACCTGCCATTCCATCGTTTTCACTACCCACACCATAAGTTGGCGTGACCAAAACATCCCTCACCTCTTCCCCCACTTTTCTTTCGCCCGATTTCATCGCCAACACGTTGGCTTTGAGTCGATTCAACTCGCCTGCACCACCTCCTGCATTGACTGGCGTGGGCTTGGAAAACGTACAAAGTGCTTTACCCAAACTCGGCAACCACACCGGATTGATCTTGGTCAACGTCTTTAACCAAACCGTTCCTTCCCCCGCTCCTCCTTCTTTCTCCCCCTCGTCATCACCATCAATTTTGGAAAACTTGGATTGGCTCTTGTGCACCTCGCCAAACACTACCCAACTCGGTGGCGTGGAGTGGTAAAAAGATGAGGTAGGGTGGATAAACGCAAATCCACCAACCCCCATAGCTTTGTAAGGAACTCCACGTGTGGATTGCATCCGATCGCCGCCGCCTTTGGTTCCAAGTTTGAACAACATCTCTTTCGTTTTCTCATCCGCGAATTTTGTGAAACCTGAAACCACACTTTCGTTCGAGATGAGATCGGCCCGAACCGCTACTTGATCAATGTACGCGCTGGCAATGAGTTGTCGAATCACCTTCAACTGCGTTTCGTTAGGTGGCGTCAATTTCGGATTTGCCAGCATGCTCGAAAAGTCGGGAAACGTTGACGAAATGAGTGAACACAGTTGCGCACGAAGCTTGTGAATCTCCTCCATCGCTTTAGGGCGTAAAAAGTTTTTATCGCAGAATGACACACTGCCACCCGAATATTCGTACGCTCCAACCACAGAGAGAAGCCGGAACGTATCGGAAAGACCAGTACCGAGCGCTTCGAATTTGCGCATGGTGGCAAAGTACTTTGCCCGTCTTGCTTTGCGTCTTTCCTTATCCAGAAGTTCGGCATTGGTGGTGTTGACCAGTTCAACATTCAAATCCTCATCTCCATCCATCTTGCCAAACGCTCGATCGTAGTCATCGCCTCCTTGTTGTTCTGCTGCACCTTGTTCCTCATTGGTGTAGGATTTCGCGCGTCGATCTCCGTACTCTTCCTCGATCAATTGCTCCCGAATGAATGGATCTCCGATGCTCAATGCTGCAACCATAGCTACTATGTATGCCAGACAGCCGTGCTGCTGTCCCTGTGCCAACATCTTTGCATACCTTGGTGATACGGGGAAAAGCGTCATCGTCCTTCCCAGATCCGTGATCTGCGCATGGTTGAGCTTCCTCTTGTTCTGGCCCATACTGGTTGAAGCAACAGCCGGGGCTTTGAGTGCACCAAGGTGGGTGAGGATCTGTTCGGCTTTCTTGAGCGCTACCCTATCAGGTGGAGTGGGGAACGGAAAGTTGGCCACATTGTCAATGTTCATCGCCTTCATCGATAACACCAAGCCATCCACCGGAGTTCTCAAGATCTCCGGACTCGAAAATTGGCTGAAATGGTCTTCGTACACCGCACTCGAGTAAAGGCGGTAGCAGTGGCCTGGGCCAGTACGACCCGCACGACCCGCACGTTGGGACGCAGAAGCTTTGCTGATCCACGACACCTCGTAAGATTGGACTCCAGAAATGAGGTCATACTTGCGCTCTTTGGAACGACCACAGTCGATGACGTAGCGGATGTTCGGGATCGTCAGCGACGTTTCGGCAACGTTGGTGGCGACAACGACCAGACGGGTATCGACCGGAGGCTCTTGAAAGATCCGCATTTGCTTTTCCGAGGGAAGGAGGGAATACAGCGGCAGAATGTGCATGGGAACGTCAGAGTCGTCCTTAAGCTCGTCGGGAAGATCATCGTCATGACGTGCTTCGGATTCGCCGGCTTCATCGTCGGTATCGAGTGCCTCGGGATCGTCAGCATCGTCCATCGCACCATCGTCGACATCGGCTGCAAGGTCGCGTTCTAGTCCCAAATCCACTTCTTCGGCTTCGACATCTCCATCCCGTGCTGTGATTTCCTCACCAGTCGGAAGATTCTTTTCGACCTTATCTTCGTCCTCATCCTCGTCTTTACGATACCTGAACCTGCCTTGTACACGCTCCCGATCCTTCTTCTTCTGCTCAATTGCTCTGCGCCCGAATCGCTTCTCGAGCTTCTTGCACACCGTAGTGATCTCCTGCTGACCTGTGAGGAAGATCAAGATGCCACCAGGTGGAAGTCTGGCGTGGATCTTGGTCGCTTTATTGACCGACTCCGTAATATAATCCTGGACCGTCTTCCGGTTAAAGTGCACAGTGACAGGATGCTGACGCGCATCGATATTGATCACCGGCGGGGCGATGGGAAACAAGGTGGTGTTCTCGGTAAAGTCGGATACCCGAAGGGTGGCACTCATGATGATGAGTCGAAGCGGTCGAGCTCCCTCGGCTCCCTCGAGCCAGCGCTTCTCGCGAAGACGCACGACACGGCTCAGCACACCGATCAGCACGTCAGTGTTGATGCTGCGCTCGTGCGCTTCGTCGATCATGATGGCACTGTACTTGGTGAGCAAGAAATCGGTGGCGAGCTCTCGAAGCAACACGCCGTCGGTCATGAACTTGATCGCGGTATCGGGGCTTACGGTGGCATCATAACGGATCTGATGCGAGACGCGGTCCGCTGGCAAGCTCAGCTCAGATGCGACTCGCTGCGCCATTGAGACGGCAGCGACACGACGAGGCTGAGTGACGCCGATCATACCAGGGTTGAGACTGCCTTTGGAACCGAATGCGGCTTCGTAGAGGAATTGAGGCACCTGGGTGGTCTTACCGGAACCGGTCTCACCGCAGATGACGGTGACGGCGTTTTCCATGATGGTTCGGACGATGTTGTCTTCTTCGTGAACAACGGGTAGGCGCAGACGCGCGACGGTGAGCTGTTCGGGTCGCTGCACTTCGACGTGGGTGAGAATCTTTGCGGAGGAAGCGCCAGGAGACTTTGAAGATGACGACTCCTTTGCTTTGGATTCGTTGTCAGCCTCGTGCGAGGCGACGGCGGCATCGAGCTCGGCGTAGTGCTTGGCGGCGAAGGCAGAGCGTTCCCTTGCGTTCTCCTCGTCACGACCGAGAGGACCACGTGCGACACCATCCTTGGGCATAATGTCACCGACTTTGATCTTGAAGCCTCCGACGGGCTCGAGATTGTAAGCTGTGTCGTCCTCATCAGCTCCCTTTGCTTCTGCGCCCTCTGCTGACTCAGTTTTGGGAGCGGTGGAGGCGGAACCGCTGATTCCCACAGCCGCTCGAGCCCAGTCTTTGAATCCAGCGCTGCGCTTCGTGGTCCCGATACCTCTTCGACGAGATCGATATTGCTCTTCGCCCTCCGCCTCACCATCGTTATCGTCATCGTCATCGTCATCGTCATCGTCATCTTCATCTTCATCATCGTCATCATCATCACCATCATCATCACCATATTCATTTTCATCGCTGTCGTCATCCCCGTGCTCATGCCCTTGGTCGTCGTCGCTGCGATCGTCCTCTTCTTGCTCTTCCATGGCATCCCGTGTGGCGTTGTCCTTGATGTAGTCTGCGCCGCTAGCTGACGCGGAAGAAGAGGCAGCTACTTCTCCTTGGGACTGAAGAAGGCCTCTACGACGCATGGCCTCGAAGAAAACAGCCTCTTCGTCTTGGTCGGTGTCGGGTTCCTCTGAGCTTAGGTCGGAAGCATCCTCACCATCGTCTACTTGATCGTCCATGTGTTCGTCGTCGAGATCGTCAGCAAATTTGACAGACTTGAAAGCGCTCCCTTCATCGTCCGAACCTTGTTGATCCCAGCCAGGCCCGGAAGGGATGGGTGCAGCTTTTCCTTTGCCTTTCGTATCGAGTGCTTGAGCCTTTGCGAATATTTGCGCTTGCTCCAGAGCGAGCCTCTTTCCCTGATTTTTGCGGGATAGCGACGCTTTTGGTGCAGGGCCGATGCGAGCCTCATCAGCAGACAAGGCAGATGCTAGCCTGGATCCGGAGGAGGATGCAGCCGCATGCTCGGTCTCAGACTCGGAGCTGTCGAAGCTGGAATCGCTCTCGTGAGCGTGTTCGAGTCTTGCAGCGGCATTTACGCGAGCTGCTTTCTTTGGCTTCTTGGTTCGCTTGCGCATGATGGGCATGATTGGGTTACCGTTGGCGTCCTTTGCGAGAGCAGAGCCAAGTGCGGATGCGAGGGCAGAGCCTTTGAGTGGCGCTGGAGAGGATGCGGCTGTTGTGGATCTTTGGTGCTCGGACTTGTCGAATATGCTTGCTGCAGCGATGATCCTTGCTCTTCGCTCTGGATCTTCCTCGACTTCACCCACGGGGCCACGGTCCTCTCCATCATCTTCTACGTCTTGAGGTGGAGTGAAATTTGCCTCATGATCTTGGTCATCATCATCGTCATGGTCGTCGTCGTCGTCGTCGTATTTGAGTCGCTCTTCCATGTCGTCAAGATCAGCATCGTCGTCGTCTTCCTCGATTTGCATGGCTGCGCCATTCATGGTTCTCCTTCTCCGCTTTGCTGAAACACGGTTTGACTTTTGACCAGCAGTATCGATCCTTTCCTCCATGGTCTTGGCTCGACCGGTTCCAAGTGTGGCTGCTGATTTAAGTGCAGTTCGGTCCACTTCTGCGGAAGTCTGTGCTAGACTTTGCATGATCTTTACCCTCTCCTCCTTCTTGAGGCGTGAAGCGATGTAGGCATCGAGACGCTTTCGCTTCTTGGAGGACATGGGAGCGGAGGCATCCTGACCTGAAGCTTGAAGCAGCTCTTTACGCTGCTGTTCTGCCTGCTTCCTCTTGATATCCTCGTCGCTGCCGGGTAGGATGAGCTGTGCGTTAGAGTCATAAGTGTCTGCATCTCGTTGGCGCAAGGAGCGCTTGTTTTTGTGGGAAGAACCGCCGACGGATGAGCGACGTGCTTTGGCGTTGTAACGTTCTTTGACTGGAATCTTCATGGTGACGGTGATGCAGCCGTCAATACATCCGAGGGATCATGTGATGCGGTGATCCCGACGATAAAGAGTGTGATGGTCGTTGTAGGTGTGTATCTTGTTGCTAGTCACAGAAGAAAAGGTGTGAAAAGAAAAGGTGTGAAAAGAAAAAGTGTTGAGGTGCAAAGTTCTGTGCTCTAGTGCATGCGTTTCTCCACCTTCGGAAAGCTCCACTCTAAAAATTTTGGGGGTGAACAACTTTGATTTTGTTAGTCTTGAATTTGGTCGAAAGAATGAGATTCGCAAATAAATAAGTACACATAATAAAAATCGACTGACAAAAATGCGTCACAAAATTGAATTTCGAGACTAAGTTCAACCACCTCGTCGGACGATGCCGATAAAACTGCTTTTCGAGTGCATAGAGTGTGGGCGTAAGTGAACTTTGAGAGGGTCGCATATGCCGTGTTACTTTGAACGCTGAATAATAATAATGTCGAGCACCAATAACAACAGAAGCGCAGCACACTGAACCAACTTTTGTCGGCATCTGGCTTGTACGCTCTTGATTATAGAGACAAATCTGTGGGTATGCATGGTATGCATGCTACTAAATTACTTGATGCGCCTCATCATAGCACAAAGTACCTTTGAATCGCTGATGCGTGGACCCTGAAGTTAATGCTCAACCAAACGTGCGGAGCAAAAAGAAACAGGTTGAATTCGAAAGAAAGGCGCGTCGAGCCAATACCACACTCGACCTTGACACATACATGGCCGTATCATCATTCATCAACATCATCGCTATCTGTCACTCTTCTCAACACCACTCGCTTCTTCTTCTCTATTCAGCTCTCAATCAATAACAACGAGCATCGCCAAATAGTCAATGCAATTCAAAACATCCTGCACTGCCCCCACTCCTTAGCACGAGCACGTGATTCTCAATCACATTCAAATCATCGATTTTGTCCCCAAAACGAGGTCTGAATGCTTTCCCCACCCCGGCTTCTTCCATGACCAACAATCCTCGCAATACTAGCACAACTGTCTCGAAGAGCCACGCCTAGCCGTGAGCATGGCTTAAGCTTCCTATGAATCCCTACGGCTCTTCGCGCGATACATATCGCCCTTCCGACCCGCGTCCCCGCTCGCGTTCCCCGCCCCCACGCATCTCCCGCTCCGCTCGCGACTACGATGCACCACCACTGGTCCTCCCCAAGAAGACCGTCACATCATCCAATTCGATTCCTGTGAATTCGCACGCCAGCCACACCAACAGCTTTGCATCTTCTTCCTCGTCCTCGACGCACCAAACCCGCTTCCTCCTTCCCGATCATCCGGATTCATCCAACGCTACAGCACGCCCAAACTCTGTCTCCCTTGATATTCCTGCAGATATCTATAGCCGCCTACTTGCCTCTCAACCCGAACGCAACCTGTTCGATGACATCGAGCTCAAGCGCTACTCGATCTTCGAGGATCGCAGGGACCTCGGCGAGCAGCACAAAAGGCTCAAAAGTCTCCAGGACTATCTCAACAAAGCCACCAATAAGGATGCAAAGGCCATCGCAAAGCTTACCGAACATCAGCAAACAGTTTATCGCCTCGAACACAAGATCAAGATCGACACCGACGACCTTTTTAGGCTTCAACTTCGATGGCAGCTTGAACTCACCCATCACATCTTTGCCGCCACCACTGCACATCTTGACGCCAAAGTAGATGCGCTCGGAAACGATCTCAAGGCAACTCGAGATGATCTTCGCAAAGGCATCAAGGATAATCGCGAGGAAGAGCGCAGGCGCTACGAAGACCTCGACAGAAGTGCGCGCATGAACTCAGGTCAGGTCAACAGAATGCAGAGTGATATAGTCAAGATCAAGAGCGAACTCTCCGCGCTCACAAAGGATGCCGAACGCCTTCGCAAGGGGGTCAACCAAGACGTCGTTCAGATCTCCAACAATAATAAACGCATGAGTTCCCTAGAGAAAGATGTGGCAACCCTTCAAACCAAAGTCGTCGAAAGCTTGCCACGCACCGCCGACGGCAGCAGCATTGCCGCCGTTGCCGTTCCCATTCCCGCCACCTCGACCAGACCTTCCAGTTCTCCAGCAGAGGACCTCGCCAGATCCAGCGCTACTCAGCCAATGCTTGATCCTCAAGCTCGTCCTCCTCCCCGTCAATACACCAACGGAGCGTCCTCGGCTTCGGCCCCTTCCAAATCTGTCACACAAGCACAGTTCCGCAGATGGCACAGAGAGTTCACACAAGATCTCGAGCTGCGTCTCGATGAAATCAAGGAGCTCGCGGTGCAGGAATCGAATGCCGAACACCAAATCTGCATGGAAGAGCGTCTGCGATCATTGGTGAAGAGGTGGAGGCAAAAGGCACTCGATGACAACGCCGACAGCGCCAATCAAGGCGCCACAGTTGCTGACACCGCCGCGGCATCCTTGAGCGATGCCGCTGATGCCGCCCCTGTCACCGCAACTATCACCGCCAACGGAGCCACGCCCATGGAGGTGGACGCCAGTGTAACGCTGGACCAAACACCCGCCGACGACGCTGAAGCTGCCAGAACAAGCATCGTGCAAGCAGCTCAATCGGAGGGCATACTGATGAATAGTACCAACAGCGTCTCACCAAGCGTACCTGCAAATGCGGACTGTGTCGTGGTGGCATTAGCCTCTCCGCCCAACTCTGCTGTGCAAACCGCTCCGGTCGCAGACTCAAGGACGGCGAACTCGGCCGCTGGCACTACAGCGGCCACTAAGCCCAGGATCGCCGCCATGTCGATAGAGGCTTTAAGCGGCATTCGCTCGATGCTACGCGAGCACGATGGCAAGATCACCACCATCAAGCAGGAAGTCGAAAAGTGGGGCTCAAAGCAAGCCGAAATGTTTGACAAGCTTTATGGAAAGCTGGAAGTCGATTTCGCTCAAAGGCTCGACCACTTTGATCAGGCGAACTTTGCGACTCGATTCGACCAACTTGTATCTTCACAAGAGAAGTCGCAGCAGCTTTTAAGCGTTCTCATGGATATTGGGCTTGGACAGCGGCTCGAGTTTGCTCAAGCGGCGGCCAAGGCAATCGAAATTGAGCTGACTGCTCTCCGCGATTCGCAAGTTGGTCAAGCCGATCGAGTCAAGCTGATTGACGATTGGAGGCAAAATTTTGCGGTGTGCGTCGACAAAAAGCTCGAGTGGTTGCAGAAGCAGTTTGATCAGCTGGATGATCAGGCGTCACTGCAAGGTGCGTTGTTGGTCAAGCTTGCTGAGCATGCTAATCCGCGCCGCGGAGCCGCGCGAGGTGGTCAGGGCTCAAGTCAGCCGAATTCGCCTGCTATTCGCTCGCCGCTAGTGTCCCAAGCACATGCACCAGCACAGGCGCAGCCTGTACCAATGGTCGAGCACCAGCTTCACCGGCCTCAGCCGCAGCAATTCCATCCGCAGCAGTTGCATCCGCAGCATCACCATCAGCAGCATCAATAGCCGCCGTACCCTCCGCATCAATACGTGTAGCCCACTGCTACAACGGACGCAGCGTGTGCGGCACTTTCGCCTCATATGCAACAGCAAACGTGGATGTACAAGTAATACCAGTCTTATATGCGCTTTGCTATTGTCCAGCTTGATTCCATTGTGTAGAGGAAACGATGATGTCTGAGGTCGTGATGGCGCTATTGTGTGGAACAAAGGGAGAGTCGATGCCAAGTCCACGAGTCACCGATGTCACTGTAGCTCATCGGGACAGATAACTTTGACGATACGAGATCAGGTCGCAGACGACGAAACCGGAGAGTAGTGTTAGACTAGGTGAAGCTTGCATGCCATGCAATTTACCTGAGTGCAAGCACGGAGCCGAAATTGGTTCATATGGAAAATAAAAGTTCCCACGGTGCATCTTTAAAACCGCCAAAAAATATAGCAAACGCGTCGCCCAAGTTCAAAACTCATTTGTATTCGTCGCCTAGACACTGTACTCATCTGCTCCCATTCTGTATTTGCGCTATTCGAATGTCAATGTAGTTTGGATTCGAGATTGCCAAAGCGTTGAGACTTGTCCTGCCGTTCCGGGTCCACAAAACTGCGCCAAACAAGAATTGAGGTTGCAGACAGCGACGAGATTGGGAATTGGGATTCGAGCTGGGATAGGGATGGGCAACCATACCCATCGGAATCGATTTTTGCAGGGGAAGCAAGCACAGTTGCCAAATTTACACACACACATACACACACATATACACACACACACACAAACGCGCAGTCGAGAGATTGGACTGGACTGGATTACTGTACGCCACAGAGCACAGCGTCCAAGGTATTGAGCTGGACAACTTGTTTCCCATTGTCACTCGTCGCCTTCCGTACCTCTTCACCTCAAGACACATACATCGCCCATCATGCCGAAGTAGGTATCAATTGCAGCAACAGCAGCAGCATCGCCACCATCGCAATCACACACACACATATCACCCTCTGTCGTACAAGCAGGAGCCAGCCAGCATTACCAATCCCGCCAATTAGGACCGTACCTCAAACCAACACTCAAAACGTCAGATCAGCATGCCAATCTGAGCAGAAAGCATCACATTCGACGTGTTCACTCAGCATCCGGAAGAAAGAGGCTCAATAAGGGTTTCAAGTCACAGGAGGGATCCAATTGTCGAGAGCTGTGCAGTGCTGGTAGATACAGTTGATGTTGTCACGCTTCTAGTATCAGTATCAAAATATCAATCAAACAGCGTCGTTGTATGGTTACGATGTGTCAATGTTCAGGTATGGCTCACGACGATGCAGCAAGGATCTGAAGTGATCCCGATCGCAATCTACACTCGACACAACACATTCGATATCTATTCGGACGATATCGGACTCAATAGCAGTTCACTCTTTCAACCACCCAAATTTGCCGCACAGGCTATCATCGTTGGCAGCAAGCCACGCTCAGACCGGCTTCGATCTTAGTCTGTCAAGGTTCCATTAGCGCAAGAGTAGCCGTCGCCCCACATGCAGCTCCAACCAATCGACAATCTCTAGCTCGCTTCTCCAACTAAAAACAACCTCATACAATTTCATGCGCTGGCACGCAAATATATCAGTACAATGACGACTCGTATTGCGCGACGAGCCCAAAGATGCGCAAAGCTGCAAAAAGAGCAACATCGATCAAAAGCATGAACGCTGACTTTCAATCCAACTTGCACCATTTGCTCTTTACTCTCCCAAACAGCGTTCGTGACGTCGACGCCGCTACCTTCATTGACGCTTACGCGCAGCACCTTAAGCGATCTGGTAAGTCTTTTCACGCAGCACTAACGAGCAAGGTAGCATGATTGGCAGGTCAAACGACAATTCGCTTCGTGACATCGTCACACCACATTCTGGGGATAACATAGTGACGAGAGTAGCAAGAGACACGGAGTTGGCTGCTAAGCACATCGACTTGCTCCAAGGACAACCGAAAACAAAGGCTGTGTGCTCGAAAGCGTAGACAAGGAAAGAACGCAGAGAAATTACTGGCTCAGAAGCTAGCCCTGCTGGCTTCGCCTCCGCCACCCTGAATCGAGGGAAGATAGCTATCAACACCGGTATCTACAGAACCGGCTCTCTCATCGAGACACGAGAATCTTTGGGACAACGAAGGAAAAACCATTCCATGTCTGCACATGAGCTGCACCACCTCGACATTCTGACGCAAATCTGGCGCGATGTTTTGACCTGCCAATTGAGCTGCCAACGAATCCTGTCACGCTTTGGTGTTATTCAGCATCACTGACGCATGTTCTTGCTTCCATTGCTCTCGATCTCTTGTGTTTCCCCTTGTCACTTCTCGCACTCGTACTCTGAACAGGCAAGATCGAAGTGCCCACATGGGTCGACATTGTCAAGACCGGACACTTTAAGGAGCAGGCGCCTTACAACCCTGATTGGTTCTATGTTCGTGCTGCTGCGCTCGCTCGTCACATTTACCTTCGCAAGGCGGTTGGTATTGGCCACTTGAAGAAGTTCCATGGTGGAGCTTCCAACCGAGGATTCCGACCTTCTCACCATGCCGATGCTTCCGGAAGTGTTCAGCGTAAAGTGGTTCAGGGTTTGGAGGGAATTGGTGTTTTGGAGAAGGATCCCAAGGGTGGTCGTCGTATTTCGCAGGATGGTATGCGTGATCTTGACCGTATCGCCGTCGCTTGCCTCGAGGCTGCTCGTGAGGAAGAGGAGGAGGAGAGTGAATCTGAGGCTGAGGAAGAGGAGGATGACGAGTAAATTATGTTACCAACAACAAATTTACACTTGTTCCCACCTCATCGCACCTCCTTTCACCTCTTTCGAATCTTGACGCACATAGCAGCGGAAACCGTGCTGAACCCGGTTTGACTCTGCATGGCCAAAAGAGAAAAACACTTCCCCTCTCTGCCTTTTCTCACTCGATTTTCCAAGTACCTCCTTCACCACTTCGTTTCACTTTCCATACTTGCCATGCTCCAAGAAGAAAACGAAAAGGGGGAATTTCCCTTTCAAAAACCTTGGTGGTAAAAGAAAAAACAAAGGTCTTGGAAACGAAGGTTAAAGATGGCCCACTATTCTACTTTGCATCCCCTCCTCTGCCCTCGATCTGATCTTTAACATCGGTTTGAGGTGCACCCAAAACATACATACACTCGTCGAATTCTTTTTCGAGAAGACTTCTCTTTATCTTCTCATCTTGTATCATCTTCATACACTCACACACAAAATCTCCCGAAGTTTCCCAGAACAAAAGAAATATTTTGTCTCCTGTGTGTGTGTGTTAGGGGTTTTTTTTTGGCGAGTGTGATATAATCGCTTTTTGATAGCATTTGACAAATATGACCAAGTAACAACAGGTTATAACGAAGAGGGAGGGAACGAATTTTTATTCTAGGTTCCAAGTGTACACTCTCTGACCACCATTTCTACCCCTTTTGGCACCACTTTCTTCTGGTCCATTCATCAACACAACTTTGTTTCCATTTGCATTGTTTCGTTGTTGAAATGTATCCCTTTCCACTAATGTCGCTTTACCATCTTTTCTAATTAGAATCACTGTACTCGTTCGTGTTGCATACCAATCTGCTAATTTTTTTTCGCCTTGCTCCATCAAATTGAATTGTAATGGTCGAATCAGAACGCTATTCCTCAATTCAAATCGCTTCGTAGGGGCTGGGTTGGAACAAGTCCAAAGCACATCGAACAATTTTTCCACTAATTCTTGTTCGATTTTTGAACAAGATAATGATGATGTCGAGGGTGTATCGTCAGTAAAATGGGTTTGATTGTGCGAGTAGGAGGAGAGGACGTCGAGAAAAGTTTGAGTTCCAGAAGTGACTTTAAACCAAGGTTCTGAAAGGATACTGTTTGACATGCCTCCCGGTACAAACACTTTTTCCTCTGCTCCTGCTCCTGCTACTGGTTCTGATGTTTCTGCTACTCTTGATGGTTTTGGTGGTAATGTCGGATTTGATGCAGTTTTGTTGGATACAAACCCAAGATGCTCCTCTTTATCACGATTGTCCTCATTCTTCTTGCTTTTAATGTTGTTTGGTAAAAAAATCTGTGGAACACTATCCTTTGCCAAACTTCCATCACCATTTCTATTCGTCACATACCCAACCACACTCCCTTCCCCCTTGAATGACGATATCGAACCTACTAAAAGATTAAAACCTGGATAAATCTCCCCCTTTTTTCCCACTTGTTTCAAATACTCTTCCACTTGAGCCTTTACTTGCTGAACCCCACCATGTTTCTTCTGTTTTGACTGTGAAATGAGCCAATCCCTAACGAGCGCACCACGACTCTCATACGCATCCAGTCCAGGAGGTAATGCACATGGTGGTGCATTTTCGGTAAAGTTTGTCAAAGTTGCAAATGAACCGTTGCGAGTAACGCCTAACCACGTTCCTCCTCCTGTTGCATCTCTTGCACTCAAGATCCTATACTCGTCTGTTTTGACACCTTTCGAAGAAGAAACCCAAGATTCCGAGGTGGAATTGTTGGAGGAAGAGCAAGATTTGGAAGCAGAGGAAAAATCGTGCCAACAAGCAGGTAAAGTTGGACGTGAGACAAACTCGTCTCGATTCGAAGCAATCACCAAGTCGTAGTGCGGATCGGTTGTGGTCCAAAAGATCACGCACATTGTTTCCCCTCAAACCCACTTGCTTTTCTCTTTCGTTTTTTTTTTAGAAAGTTTCTAGAGAGGAGTCGCAGAAAATCGTTACTGATGAGAAGAGCAAAAGCAAGGTCGAAGGTGTAAGGTATATATATTGGCGAAAGAGCATAAAGAGGATATTCAAAGAGAGAGAGAGTGTGTGTGTGTGTGTGCGGGGGGAAGGGAATAAGGGTTCCCATCCGGAAGTCGGGGACACACAAAACAAACCCGGATTTTCGCGGCCGAGAAGAAATTCTTTCCCCCACCCATACCCCTTGAGCCTTGCTCTCCGCCTTGTCTGTCAAGCTCTACCTCAGCCGAGCAACTCGAAACAAGCAATGTGTTGTGTAGGATGCAGCAACCGTACTTTGCGAGAATGATGCATGGTGGTAGTAGTAGTAGTAAAAGTAGTAGTAGTAAAAGTAGTAGTAGTAAAAGTAGTAGTAGTAGCGGTATAGATGAATGAAGACACACGCATAGTCTTCGGGTATATATATTTGTGTGGATACAATTGATGGAAATAGATTTAATTTTCTTTCCACTGAAAAGCGCATTTGCCATTTGTACATCGGTAAAAGGTCGTCACTGCATACACACACATGAAAATCGGTAGGAAACCATGAACAAGGCTGAGAATTGTGTCAGTATTTTGTTCAAAACAAAGAAGTCAGATGGTAGGATGAAAAAGGGAGGAAGCAAGGACATACTCGGTTCATCAGCAGATCGAATCTGCAACTGCATAAAGAAAGCTTTTGGATTCTCGCATTTTGGACATGGTGCTATGTATCATGTATCAATCATTCCCCCCATCCAAAGCCGGATCAGTTTAATTAAAGTCGAATCGTTTTCAGTACTTTGTGGTCCTTATACTTTATCAAGAATAAGGATTCTTCGTGACATGTCTACCATATTTTGCAAGACGAAATTTGCAAACTTGTAAAGCCAGCCAGAAGGGGGGGGGGGGGTAATACTTACCATCAGTTGAATCTACATTCTTCCAACTATCTTCACCACCCATTACGTCGTCCACCTCTTTGCGTTTCAGATGCTGGCGTGTGGTCATTTGACGAACGATGGGAAATTCGTAAGGGCAAGTATGACATGACCATTTGTTGTTGCCTTGATCGTCGAGTTGGATGATAAGGCAGTTTGCGCATGTTGGACAGAACAACATTGTGTGTGTGAACGTTTTCCAGTGAGTAATACTCTATAGCTGCAGTTTGAATTGCTCTATTCGTCGTTGTGAGCCTCAGCAGAGATTAGAATGGCGATGAAAAGTACAGTGACTGATGGAGTTGAAAAAAAGTTCCTTGGCGCAGTCAGAATATTGAAATCTCAAGCCCCGCAATACTCTAGAGAGATTCCTAATTCCGAATTCCGCAATTTTGTTGTGCTAGACCCTGACATGATTTTGTAATATCCAAGAATGTTAGAGCGTCGCAGCAGCGGTCAAGAGCAGGGGATTCGGCGTCTTTGCTTGTCCGAAAGCTGATGCGAGCGTAGCTGCATCCTGGCGTCATTTTCTTCAAGTACAGAGTCATGTTACAGTCAGTGTAAGTTTACACGGTCACATTATTCACGCTCTCTCTCTCTCACAAATTACACGGTTAGTATTTTAGCAGAGCAAGCCACATGCACCTCGCTTCTTGGCCTCTTGTGGTGATCTGGTGCTGCTAACATTACTGCGCAGGCCCAAGTATTGTACCAGTAATTCATCTGGCCCGAAAGCAATTCCTATACCTCTCTCTCGCTCTTTGCTCTTAGTAGGCTCTAATGGGTTGTTGAAATAGCCGGGTGCTGTACAGTGCAGAGTGGCTCTTTGTGCCTTTCGCCAAAAGACAATGCACTAAAATTAAGAAACGAACAAGACGGTAAAGAGAAGCTGCTGTCGAGCATTCAATTCAAATATAAAAGTAGTAAATAAATCAATAGAAAATTAATCACGCCCTGACCACCTTAGAGTGTTTTGAAGTGTGTTTTGAAGAGTGTGTCGGATTTTCAGCTTGAGTCGGAATGACCGAAAACGGGTGAGCAACATTCGTAGGGACAGTATGCTCTCTCTCTGTGTCTCTCTCTCTCTCTCACGTGGGCCCAAAGAGAAAAAATGCCCAAGAGAAAAAATGCCCAAGAGAAAAAATGCCCAAGAGAAAGCGAGCCAAATAGGGTCATGTATCGTCAGATGATCAACCAGCACCCAATTCTCCGGGGCTCCCCCACGTTGACTTGGCATTGTTCGCCTCGTACCCCCAACCTGTGTTTGTGTGCTTTTGAGCTCCTTCTCTGAGAGTTGTGCTCATCCTTCTTCATCATTTCCTTTGTCGCATAGCTTTCCTGTGTTGCACCATCATCCTCTCGGCTCCTCTTCCTTCCAGCTGCTTCATCTCAACGTTTCAAATTCACATACAGTAGCCATACTATCTGATCAAAATGCCTGATCTCGTAGGTTCCATCGATGCGGGTACTACCAGCGTCCGTTTCATGGTCTTTGACGAAACTGCCAAAGTTCTCGCACTCCACCAAATGGAATTCAATCAGTACTACCCTCACCCAGGATGGCACGAACAGGAGCCACACGAGATCATCGATTGTGTATATGAATGCATCGAGAAGGCGCTTGTCAAGCTCGAACAAGGCGGTCAGTACAACAAATCCGACGTCAAAGTCATCGGTGTCACCAACCAACGCGAGACCACCGTGGTATGGGACAAGAACACCGGAAAAGCGCTCACCCGTGCCATCGCTTGGCCCGATGCACGTACCACCCACACCATCCGAGAACTCGAAGCCAAGTCCGACAAGGGTGTCGACGCTGTCAAGCAAGAGACCGGTCTGCCGCTTTCCACCTATTTTGCCTCTGTCAAGCTTCGTTGGATGCTCGACAACATTCCTGCAGTGCGAAAGGCTCACGATGACAAACAGATGCTCTTCGGTACAGTTGACTCTTGGATCGTCTACAACCTCACCGACAAGCAGGTCCACATTACCGACGCTTCCAACGCTTCCAGAACCATGTTTATGGATCTTCGCGCTCAAAAGTGGGACTCAAAGTTGTGCGATTTCTTCGGTATCGACATGGACATTCTTCCCCAGATCAAGAGCTCGTCCGAGGTGTATGGAAACATCTCGCACGGCGCACTCAAAGGTGTGCAGATTGCCGGTATTGTAGGTGATCAGATGGCTGCGTTGGTGGGTAACAAGTGTTTCCAGCCTGGTGAGGCCAAAAACACGTATGGAACCGGTGCATTTTTGCTGTACAATACGGGCGAGAAGGTGGTGAGTTCCAAAAACGGTTTGCTCAGCACCATTGCATACAAGGCGGGTCCCAACGCGCCCGTGCATTATGCTCTCGAAGGAAGCATCGCTGTGGCCGGCAGTGCGGTCAAGTGGGTTAGGGACAATTTGGGGTTGATCAAAGAAGCTTCCGAAATCGGCGATCTGGCCGGTCAAGTCGAAGATACTGGAGGAGTTTACTTTGTGACTGCCTTTAACGGTCTTTTCTGTCCGTATTGGGATGATACGGCTGCAGGAACGGTGGTTGGTATCACCGCGTATACAGACAAACGTCATTTCTGCCGTGCCACTCTCGAAAGCACTTGCTATCAAACCAAAGCGATCCTCGACGCAATGGCAAAGGATTCGGGCGTAGACCTCAAAGCGCTTCAAGTCGATGGAGGTTTGACCAACAGCGATGTGGCGATGCAGATCCAGGCGGATATCTTGGGTATCAATGTGGAGAGGCCAGAGATGAGAGAGAGTACCGCACTCGGAAGTGCATTGTTGGCAGGTAGCGCGGTAGGCTTGTTTGGTTGGGATATCAATAAGCCAGAAACGCTCAGCAAGGTCAACACGGCGGGTAAGCAGGTGTTCAAACCAAAAATTAGCCAAGACCAGAGGAAGGAGTTGTTGCACGGTTGGGAGAGGGCCGTCGAGCGTGCCAAAGGTTGGAATGAGAATCCTTGAATCGAGACACAGTGATTAGGTGTAGAAGGAAGAGAAAGAAAAGATACCGTAAATAAAGTGTATCTAAGTATAGCAAATAAAGCTACAATACGGAGATCATTTGACACACTAACAGTAACAGCAACTGTAACAAAAAAAAAGGAGACAAAGACACCAAAGTTGGTTTGAAGGACACAAATGTTCTGGATGACAGCAGGTTCAGTGGTGGCCTCTTTAGTGTATTAAATAATACAATAAGCAAGATGTGTGCGAACAGACGATGATCTGGTTTGTCCAACCGCAGCCTAGGGACATGGAGCGACACAAATGTGATCTAAGGCGGAAAATGTCGGGTTTCGTCTGATGTTTGTGGGAATGTAACTTACATTTTAGTATGTGTGACTGGTTTGCGTGGCAAGATGCAGGAACACAAAGCCAAAGGAAGGAAAAAGAAAAAAAGGAAAAAGAAAAAAAAAAAAAAAAAAAGGAAATGTGTTCAATTGAAGCAGTGTGGAGCTAACTTGGCTAGAAGAAGAAGAAGAAGAAGAAGAAGAAGAAGAAGAAAAATTGGAAAGGTCAGAAACCATATCCGACACACACACACACACGAAAGACTGAGGAGAAGCGAGATGATGCACAACTTAGACAAAACAATTCCCGAGCCTGCAGCTAAAAGGGTACGGCCATTTTGCACATGTGTGAATTTGTCAGATTGACCGATATTGCTCCCTTCTATCATCATCATCATCATCATCATCATCATCATCATTCGAAATTTTATCCTTTAAGCAGCTAGTATCTTGTTCAACACTTCATTATCAACATCTGATCGTAAAATCAAATTGCTGCATATCTCTGATTTCGATTCTCAAGCACCTTCGAGTCACCGTCTTATTCCATCCAGTCGAATAAAAGTTAGATATCGCAACTACACAAACAGCTATCCCACACAGCGCGGCTCCTACGAATCAAAACATCCATACCTCACACGAATCCACAAGATTCACTCTTCAGCTGCCACTGTTTACATCGTCGCATCTCTCATTCCAAGATGACCACACCACCAACTTGCACAACTTCTCTCCACCTGCTTGCTGATCTTCAAGGTCATTCTTCCCGAGCTTGGCATCTTGCGTGGAATCCACGCATGCCCATCCTCGCCTCTTGTTCCGGTGACAAGGACGTTCGTTTGTATGCTTACAGCTTTGTATCCACCACTGCATCTTCGGGCCCATCTTCTTCCAGACAACCTCTCTTCAATCTTCGCGAAGTGATCCCCACAGGACATCAACGAACCGTTCGTCAAGTAGCCTGGTCACCCGATGGCAAGATCCTCGCCACCGCTTCGTTTGATTCAACCGTTGGTATTTGGGAACGCATTCAAGACATGGATGGCCATGACGATTTAAACACAGAAACCCACACCTCTGGCCCTGTAGCGCTCAGCAATCGAGGTCAATATGTGGATGAACCCGAATGGGACTGTGTAGGAACACTCGAGGGACACGAAAGCGAGTGCAAATCCGTAGCTTTCTCACACACTGGTGGTGTGCTTGCTTCGTGCTCTCGAGACAAATCGGTGTGGATTTGGGAGGTCCAGGCTGATGCAGAGTTTGAATGTCTGTCTGTGCTCATGGAGCATTCTCAGGATGTTAAAGCGGTAGCTTGGCATCCAAACGACGAAATTCTAGCGAGTGCGAGTTATGATGATGCGATCAAGTTGTACCTTGACGATCCCAGCGATGACTGGTTCTGCTATACCACGCTTACAGGTCATGAATCCACGGTTTGGAGTTTGGCGTTCTCACCTTGTGGAAATTACCTCGCTTCGGCGTCGGATGATCTCACCGTACGCATCTGGCGTCGGTTAGATGCGGATGAGTGCGAAAAGTTAGGATTCAAACCCGAAGGTAAAATGGCTGGAAGAAGAGGAGAGAAATGGATCCCTGTTAGCGTGCTCAAAGCTCAACATGATCGTACGATTTACTCTGTGTCTTGGGGTGTGGACAAAACTTCGAAGCGTACGGGTAATTTGGGTCGATTGGCGAGTGGTGGTGGTGATGGAAGGATATGCGTGTATGAGATTTCAGAGAGTGGGGATGAAAAGGTGTTGGCACCCAAAGTGGAGATGGTTGCAAAGATGGAAAGTGCGCATGCAAATGCGGATGTGAATTGCGTTTGTTGGGCACCTGACAGTTTGAATGGAAAGAAAACGCCGAGATTTGAACAGGTTATGGATGATGATCGAGATCCACTTGAAAGTGGTGATGGAAATGGAAATGATTTTAGTGATGGATTGATTTCGGAAATGTTGGCGAGTGCAGGTGATGATGGGAGTGTAAAAGTGTGGGTACTTCCTATTTCACCCTATGCAAAATAAAGCAACCTATGACCCCGTTTTGAGGTTTACCTTGCCTACCACCTTAGTATTGATGCAGTCAATATACAATAATATCACATAGCTATTGTTTTTTTTTTTTATGTCCAACGAGACTGAGTCTAATGAATGTTCATCGGCTGACAAAAATAAATAAATAAAATAGAATAAAATAAAATAAAATTACAGTCTAAAACAAATCAGTGAGCTGATCCGAGCAGCTCCTATGAGCTGCGGGGATGATGGTATATCCTTCAGCATCACTCCGTTCAGCTGTAGTATCGTCACATTTACAAACAATTTTGCATCTCAAAACGCATCAAGCTTGGGCAGCATTTGGTTGAGCTCTTTGAGGGTGAAAGATCTGTTTTGCGAAAAAAAAAAAAAAGAAAAAAAAGCGTTTGCGTGACTCGACTCTGAAATTGACATCGAGAGGCATCGCAGAGAAGGGCTGCGAGAGCCGATACGTGCTACCAGCTTGAAAACGTCTAGAGCCTGCAGGAGCCTGATCTCCAGTCAGCGGAGCTAAGTCTGAGTTAGTGTCGATTAAGACGATCCAGGTGGACCGTGGTAGGGCATGAAACCAGATGCGGCGTATGACAGGAAGCAGACTGGCCATCGAGCCACACTCGTCAAAGGCAACAAATGAGTAGGAACGCATGTCGTGCTCCTGCGGAGCGCATTGTTCTAGCTCCTGGAGACGGTTCACAAGATGCTTCTGAATCGTTTCGCTAAGCAATTCAGGCTCGGTAATTTGGTTCAAGGATTCTTCGCAAATGTCATTGTAGAGCTCGTCTGCGGTGTCGCAAATATGCTGTAGCAGAGCTTTGCGCAAATTGGCGGTCCTGAACAGGGGCGGTGGCGAAGAATTTGCTTTGTCGTTCCGTTTGGCGTTCCCTGCATGAGTACGAAGCGAAGTGGCGGCCACGTGATTGAGCTTGCTGTGACGACACAGTTCGGGTTGAACAAAGAGCTCATGGGGAGTGAAATATCGGTCGAGGAAGAGTGAATGGCAGCGGCTAGATGATAGATCACGGTTTCCCAACACAATCGCCCATGCCGAGGCAAATCACGGCCCAAATCGCCAAAGCAACCAGCTTGCTGCTTGAAGATGGAAAGATAGTATGCCAACGTTGAACAGTAGATGCTGAGCCATGCGAGAATACCAAGATGAGCCTTGTTGAATCTCATGTGTTGCTCGGATGTGGCCGGAAAGGTGATGTTGCCCAGTATTTGTCGCATCCGCTCGAAATAGTTGAAAACGACAGCGTCTTGAGGCAGAAAGGACTGCTCATGCTGCTGGGTGCGCGCCGATGCATCCCGGAGACACACGAGCATGCCAGGACGGATGGTGCCAAGTTGCACACACATCCTTGTCTTACCAAACCCGGACGACTGCAGAATAGGGAGTACTTTGCAATGAAACTTTCGCGACCTCACATAGCGGGTAGAGGCTTCTTCAGACATGACAATGCTCTTTGGCATGTGAATAGGTGGGAGCGGTGTGGGGACCTGCAAAGGAAAGAGCTGGTTGTGGACGGTCAAGTGATCTTCCAAGAGCAAGAGGCTGTCACCGTAGAAAGCGTCGGTGAAGTTGGCAGCCGTTGTTGTCTTGGCCAGGTTTGAAGTGAGACGCTTCTGTTGATCATTGTGCATAATTCGCAGCAAGACTTGCATGTATTCATCGAAGTCTTGAGGATCGAGCTTAGAGTTATGGAGCTCATCGAGTAGAGTGTCGGTGCGAATCCTGTTTTTGACCGTGGGTGAA
Organism: Melanopsichium pennsylvanicum; assembly: GCA_900208305.1. Taxonomy (NCBI): domain Eukaryota; kingdom Fungi; phylum Basidiomycota; class Ustilaginomycetes; order Ustilaginales; genus Melanopsichium; species Melanopsichium pennsylvanicum. Next base: position 79,324 of record OAPG01000017.1, read on the forward strand.
TCTCGAGAAAAGTCAAAAACGTCGTCCACAAACGACTTTGGTAGCGACTCGATGTTGTCAAGGAGATCATTGAGAAGCTTTTTGAGGAACATATCACTGAGAAAGTGGTTGAGCGAATTGAGGCGTTCCTTGACTTTCCAGAAATGGAAAAGAGAGCCTGCTTCCGTCTTGCGGGCGACGAAAGCGACGTCAGCTGCGAAGAGATGCTGGTCGAAGCAGCATGTAAGTCTGCCGGCACGGGAGTGAAGGATCGATGCTCTGGCAGTTGCTGCATTGTAATTGATACCTAAATGTTGTCATGATGCTTGAGAAGGACCAGTAAGCCAGACTTGGCGGTGATAGGCCAGAACAATGGTAGAAATGTGAGTGATCATGACGAGGAATCATATGGATGTTCAACTTTGAAGTGGTCAAAGCACACTCTCGTTGGAGAGCAACGAATCGGCGATAAGATTCCCGATGTATCATTATCACACGCACGATATATAAAATGAATTACTGTACCTTGCGATTCAGATGAGCCGACAACGCGAAACACGACTCACTTATTCAAGTGCGTCTAGCTCGGGAATCATCTCAAAAGCTTGTACCTCCATCATCAACACCACCCTCATCCCTTCCAATACCCCGTCCAACCTCGTTTCGTGCTGACATCAACATCACTTCCTTCTCACGCGCTGTGAATCAACACATTTAACCTAAACTTACGAACCGATCAAACCTCGATCAACTCTTCTCGTTCATCCACTCCTCCGCAATCTTGCCCTACGACCATTTTGAATCTGCAGCTTTGTGACTGCATCGTTGCAATCAAATTCAGCAAGCTGGATTCGTCTCATTTTTCTCTGATAACTGCAAGCGTCGTGGTGATATGAAACTCAGTCGCCACCTCATTCTACCTTAGCCAAAACCCACGCTGGCTGTCAACACACAGTCTTGGCAACCTCTCCACGCTTTTGCCATCAAACCGCGTCAATCAGCTTCCATGTCTGGCGGTTCGCAGTATCCTTTTCGTTCCCAGCATCAGACAAATTACAACCATAGTCACAATCTGAATCAGAATCAGAATTCCCACAATTTTTACAATCAATCCCCCCCCGTTCAGCATCCAAACCTCAACCCAGCCTATTACACTTCGCATCAGGGTAACGCAGCTCAACATCCTGCCGCCTCGTCCCCCCAGTACAGCCATCTCCAACAACCTAATCACCATCTGGGTCCAAATCAGTTTGTTAATTCACAGCGTGACAACCAATTCAATCCGCAACCTCAATCGCAGCACACGCACACCAATTTCAGTCAAAGCGGCTATCCCACCAACAACCTTTACGCCCTCGACTTAAACAACCCAGCTAACTTTGCACCCAACCTCGACTTGGCCGGTGCCAATTTCAACGCGCAACCATCTCCTCAGCCTATCAACCACGCTCCTGCTCAGCATTTTCATACGGCTCATTGGAATCAACACTCGGCTTCACCCGCATCCCTTCACGGCTCATATCAATCCCACTCACCTCAGCCATTAGCTGCGTACGACAACCGACCGAGCCCATCGCGCCTCCAGTACCACCACCAACAACAATTACAGCATCAACAGCACCACTTCCAGCAGCAGCAGCAACAGCAGCAACAGCAGCAACAGCAGCAACAGCACGATCCTTTCTCTGCATCCGAACCTGCTCAGCCTGAGCTCGAGCTCGAACCCGTTGCCGCTCGACTCCCGCTCAAGGAAGAAGCTAACACTGACTCAGACTTCATCTCGACCCCTCCATTTCTCCCCGACGAGTCGACCAACACTTCACCCTCCAAACCCGCATTTCGCATCAAGATCAAGCGTAGCAAAGTCATTGAAACCAGTTCCGGTGGTCAGCAAGCACAAGCTCAGCTTCAAGTAGAGCCCCCAGCCGTAGACATGACAAAAGGTAGACCGGCAAGGGCCGCTGCAGCAGCAGCCATCTCCAACATCACCAACTCGTATTCAGATGGTCCACTCACCCGTTCCCTTCGCACCCGTTCAGCCAAGCAACAGCAGCCAGGCAGCGAAGAGGACTACGAAGAAGTAAGTCCCACCGACAACGAAACAATGCCAGAAGGAAACCACCGTGGTGAACATGATGGAGACGAGACCCAGAGCGAGAGCACGTTGCCCTTGGCAAGTCACTGCCCGCAGCCAGCTCGGAAGAAACGCGCCACTGACTCGTATGCGAAGGACACCAAGCAGAAGCGAAAGCAGAAAGCAGAGCAGTCAGAGACAGAGTCGTTCGAGAGGAGTGGAAAGCGTGACCGTAGTAGCCTTGTAAATTTCAGCAGGGGCGATGCCGGTGGCAATGTCAGCGGCAGCGTTAGTCGAAGCGTTCTTCCTCCACGGTCACGTAAACGGAGCAAGGTCAAGGTGTTTGAGTTGCATCCTCCACGCCGAAGCAACCGACTTTCTTCGCAGCCCGCTTCCAGTCAGGAAATCATCATGACCCCGCCGCCTCCGCTGCGCAGCGAACATTCGCTCGAGACTCGTATGCAGATGCAGTTTCAAGAGGTGCCACTTGGACAGCCGGTAAGCTCTTTCCGAGATTCGGATTATGTTCGCACTTGGCAAGGAAAAGAAAGGGGCATGGCGGTATCGTAGACACAAGAAAAGGGCGTGAAATCCAAGCAGTGCAAAGCTAGCTCAAAACACGCTTTTGAGTTACGCCAGCGAATTTGCTCCTCGAGGCAGGATCTTTCCGCCTTGGTCGTACTGACAGCATCGTTGCGGCACCCATCCATCTACATTGCAGAGTTACTGACACTCACTATCTCCTTTTCTTGTTGTGCCTGCGACACCCTCAGGAAGCCGAAGAGCATGACGACGAAGACGAGGACGCCGAAGCCGACGAAGATGCTCAGGGCGAGCAAGATGCTGGCGTTGTCAAAGAAGAGGTTCAACACAACAGACCTGAGCCTGTCCTTTCCCGTAGTCGCTCTGGGCGTATCCGCAGGCAAAAAGTGCAATCCATGGCCGAATCTGGCAGCTCGGAAGCCGAAGCCGAACACGGCCAAGACGAGGACGAGGAGGACGTTCGTCCCAACACGCGCCGCTCTTCATCTCGGCGACTCAAAAGCAACGCTCTCGACGGCTTTGTTGCGGAGGACGAAGAAGAACAGGAAGACGATGAAGGCGAATACGGATCAAAGCGCACCACTCGCTCTTCCGGTCGACTGCGTCGTGGTAACACGGGCTCGAGCAACCGCCTAGCCGAGATGGCTGCGAAAAAGCGGGCCGCCAACGGTCGTGGTCGACTACCAAAGCGTAAGTCCGTGGATGACGAGTTCGAAGTGGAAGGTGACGAGACACCTGAAGAGGACCAGATCTCGGGTGCCGAAGACGACCCACTCGACCTTCACAGCGACGAGCCGGAAGGAAGCCAAGGCAAATCCTACTCGCTCCGTCAGCGCAAGAAGGTCAACTATTCGCTTGTACCCCCTCCACCTTCGCCACCCAGAGACGGCTTCGGTCGGACCATCCGTAACAACCGGGGTGGTCGCGGCAGTAATGGGGCCTACGACCTCGATGCCACCGGAAGCGGCTCTGCCTCGGGCGGGCCTGGCGTGAGAATGCCCCTGCCCATGCCTTTCCCAGGCCGTGGCAAGAAGGGTAAGGAAGGCTGGGATGCGTTGCCAACTTCGATGACTGGCAAAGACTACGATCGACTGTTTGGCGAACCGATCGACAGCTCCGACGAAGAGCTGCAGAACAGCGCACTACGGAAACCAGGTGGACCTGCCGCTCTTGGTGGTAGTGCTGCGGGCGGTCTGCTAGGCGCAGGTGGTGCTGGTGGCGCAGGTGGCCCTCCCGGCGGTCTTACCGGCTCGGGCGGCACTGACAGCTTCGGTCGAATCAAAAAGAGCGGCGATCCCCTTGCCGATGTCGATCCACTTGGTGTGAACATGAACATCGACTTTGACAGCGTCGGTGGTCTCGATGGTCACATCCAGCAACTCAAGGAGATGGTCATGCTACCCTTACTCTACCCTGAAGTGTTCCAACGGTTCAAGGTCACCCCTCCACGCGGTGTCTTGTTCCACGGTCCACCCGGTACCGGTAAGACTCTCGTTGCGCGTGCTCTCGCCGCAAGCTGCAGCACCGAGGGGCAGCAGGTCAGCTTCTTCATGCGTAAAGGTGCTGATTGTCTCTCCAAATGGGTGGGTGAAGCTGAGAGGCAGTTACGATTGCTGTTTGAGGAAGCAAGAAACTCGCAACCGAGCATCATCTTTTTCGATGAGATCGACGGTCTCGCTCCGGTCCGATCCAGCAAGCAAGATCAGATCCACGCCAGTATCGTCAGCACCATGCTTGCGCTCATGGACGGTATGGATGGACGTGGTCAGGTGGTGGTCATTGGAGCGACGAATCGACCTGACAGCGTCGATCCAGCACTGCGCCGTCCCGGCCGATTCGATCGAGAATTCTACTTCCCCCTACCCTCGTTGGAAGCGCGCAAGAGCATCATCAACATCCACACCCGCAAATGGGAGCCTCCTCTTGACGACAATTTCAAAGCGAGGCTGGCTGAAGTCACCAAGGGGTACGGTGGTGCGGATCTTCGTGCCTTGTGTACCGAAGCTGCATTGAATGCCATCCAGAGGAGATACCCTCAGATCTACTCTACAACTGACCGACTTTTGTTGGACCCTGCATCGATTCAAGTGGACGCGAAGGATTTCATGATGTCAGTCAACAAGATCGTCCCGTCCTCTGCCCGAGCTTCTGCCTCTGCCGCGGCACCGCTTCCCGAGCGACTCGCTCCACTACTCGGATCCGTGGTTCAGAATGCTGTTCAGGTTCTCGACCGAATCCTGCCTCCTGTGTCCAAGCGCAATCCGTTGGAAGAAGCGCTGTGGGAAGACGACACTTTTGCCCCACAAGGTCTGAGCTCTGGTCTCTCTGCCGCAGACAAGCTTGCTGGTGATCGAGGATTTGGACGAGAGATGCTTCTTCAGAGCTTCGAAGCTCAACGGGTCTACCGCCCGCGCATGTTGGTGCATGGAGACGTTGGTATGGGTCAGAACACCGTCGGTGCTGCCCTCCTCCAACATCTTGAAGGATACCATGTGCAATCGCTTGACATTGGAACACTCCTCGGTGACAGCGCTCGGACACCAGAAGCAGCGATCATCCAGCTTTTTGTCGAAGCCAAACGTCACAAACCCAGCGTGCTCTACATTCCTTGTCTCGTCCACTGGTCGCGGTCCGTCTCCGAGTCGGTCAAGACTACGTTCAAGTCCTTGCTCGATGGTCTCACCGATGCCGATCCGGTCATGCTTTTTGGTATCGCAGAAGCGCCGCTGAATGAGCTCGATGAAGAGGTGCTCTCCTGGTTCGACTTTCTCGATGACGACCTTGTATACATCCCGGCACCCTCCGAGCAATCCCGCCAAAAATTCTTCCAGGAGATCTTTGACCACGTCATCCGACCACCCACTGAGTTCCCTGATGCCCTTCCCCGTCGCAAGCGCCTGCTTGAAGACCTTCCCAAGGCCCCGCCACGTCCTCCCCGCAAGCTCACTCAAGCCGAACTTCAACAACAGGCAGACAACGATGCGAAGCTGTTGGAGCACCTGAAATTCCGCTTGAACCCAGTATTGATGGAGTTGAGGAAAAAGTTCAAAAAGTTCACCAGGGATGTTTGGGATGAATACAACCTGAGGGAGCTGACGCAGCAGTTTGAGTGGACGAGGGAGAAGGGCAAGATCATGATCAAACTTTGGTACTACAGGCCTGGCACGGCCGCAGCGAAGAGGGCGGAAGCTAATGCAGAATCGCAGGATGTCAGTGACATGCTCGAGACTGAGGCCGACGTAGCTGTGAAGCGGGGAATCACCGCCCAGCAGTTTATCGGGCCTCCTGCGGCCAGTATCACTGAGATCGATGGCGACGGTCAAGGCGAAGGTCTGCCTGCTGGGCAAGGTGTGGCCGCGGTGGAAAGTTGCGACGTCGAGATGGCCAACGGCGACGCGACTGCTGCTGTCAACGGCGCCCAAGGCGTCGCTCATGTTGCAGAGGGTCAAGTCTCTGCCACCGATAGCGCCCTGTTCCCACCTCCAAGCTCTCAACCCAACGGCTTCACCGATGTGTCTGCTACCACTGTGGATGCTTCCAATGTCAATGCCGTTGTCGACCCAACAGTTGCCGCAGATCCGCCCTCGGCGGCCCCGGGCGATGTCTCCACCATCTCTGCCGCTAATGACAACTCGCCTTCCTACGAGGATCCCGATTATACGTACCGAACCATGCCCATCTGGACCACTAACTTGGAAAAGATGCAGAAGCGTCTGTACTACAACGGTTACCTCTCGTGCTCGTCGTTTATGGAAGACATTCAAAAGATTGTCGAGAACGCCGAAGAAGCGGCAGAGGTGGATCAAGATCGAGTTTTCAAGGCTCACCAGCTAAGGAATCTGGCGATCGTATTGATGGATCAGTACATTGATGCCGGATTTAGGGAAGAGTGTGATCGAATGGCGTTGAGGCAGAGGGCTAGGGAGGAAGAGGCGAGGCAAGCGACTGAGATGGCCAAGTTGAGTGCGCAAGAGGCGGCGGAGAAAAAGGCCGAGTCTGCGAAGGGCGAGAGGCAGAGTAACCGGATTGCTGGCAAGGAGCCCGAGTTGGGAGCGTTGGAAGGGGGGGAAAGAGGATACAAGAGGCAGAGGAGTGTTAGTGCACAAGTTGTAGAAGGTGAACAGGGTGGTGCGATTGAACAAGAGCGGGAAGGAGCAGCGGCTCCAAAGGGTTCAAAGGACGTTGTTGTGGTCGATGGTGATGAAGAAGAAGCACGTAAACGTGTTCGCTTGGTGTCTCCTTCTGCGCAAAACGCTGTCAATGCCATCACCAACACTGTCGCTCCCATCGAAGTTGACAATGGTGATGTCACTCGTGCTGCTCTCAGCACCCTCGCCACCACCTCTTCCGGCGCTGACACTGTCAATGGAACAGAAAATCAACCCAACACCACCCCCGCCGCTGCCGCTGAGTCCGGTACTTCGACCACCACCGCCACCACCACTACTCAGCCTCCTGGTCAAGTCGAACAACAACAACTGGAATCATACCATCTTCCACTTACGTACGATTCGATTGCATACCGAAACCTGTGCATACAAATGGTGGAGAACACACGCGGATCCAACGTTGATCAACTGTCGAGGTTGAGAGCCGCGTGTTTCAATGCGATTTGGCAACATCGATCGGATTGGAACCGAGATGGTTTGATTCAAAAGTTGGTTGATATTAATCAAACGAGTAAAGTGGCTGTTGAGAGGGAAAGGAAGAGACGGACAATTTATTCGTAGGTTTGAAGCCAGAAGGGAGCGCGGACTGGCACATGTCATCACGGATCAGCTGCCCACCTCCCAGCACCTAGCGTGATACATAGGTCAAGTCAACTCAAGGCATAAAGTGGATCTCCCTTGGCAAAATTGGGGTGTTATTTTCTTTTCTTGTTACATTACGTTACTCTGTTTGACCCTTTAGGTTTTGAATAGCCAAATTGACAGTTACTGTTGTCAATAATATAAGATGTAAGAAGTTGGTTGGCCAACGAATCAACTGAGTGTCTATGTGTGTGTCTATATGTGTGTCTATATGTGTGTCTATATGTGTGTCTATGTGTGTGTCTATGTGTGTGTCTATGTGTGTCAAGTTTGACTGAGAAGAAAGAGTTGCGATTGCAATCTCGTTGACCTTTGACACGATCAAGCTGCTGTAGCTCTCTGTCTCTCTGTCTCTCTCTCTCTCTTCTCTTCTCCTTTGCCTTCGATTTGCGTCAAAGTAACATGCGACTGTCGACAGAATCCCTTGAGTTTTATAATCTAATTTAAGAAAACAGCAAACAAATACAACTCTTGACAAAACCCCCAACCCGAGTACACCACACCCTCTTCCTTCCCCCAACCCCTTTTTTTTGTGACATGGCATTCCATCAACACACACATAAGTTTACTCTCTTACACAAACAGAAGCAGCAAATGCAACTCTTAACCCTCCCCATCCCAAAAAAGAGAGAAGAAAAGAAAGAAGAAGAAAAAAGGCGTTTTGCAATCATTGCTTGGATTCTTTTGCCCATTACAACAAGGTCACTACGTTCAGAAAACACGAATTCCCCCTGGCACAAAAGCCAACATATAATGTCATTTACTGTACAGATTAAAACTCCATCACAACTTACTCTCTCTGAGAAGTCCCGTCACTCCCCCCCCCACCCCAAAAAAAACACACACTTAATGTTAATCATCTTCAGCCTCAACCACCTCGCTAAGTTCTCTTCTGACACATTTGCCCCTTACTGATTCGACTCCGCCACCATCACCACTGCTACTGCCCTTCGGGGAGGATGGGGGACGTTCATTGGAGTCACCACTGATTGCACCTCCAAACACTATTGCTGACTCTGTTCCCACAGCCTTTGCGCTACTTTCACTAATTGCGTCTCGCTCCTTCACCACTACCGATGTTGCAAGTGATGACGATGATGATGGTAATGCATCGGTACCACCACAGCTAGTGAATGTGGCTGTAGCGTTCTCTCCATTGATCACCACTCCACTCAACTGCGACACTAACCGCTCTGTATCCGCTTCTACCCCTCCACTCGATTCGCTTGCACTGGTGAGAGTGGGAGTGGTGCTTACACCCAAACCCGATATCCCCCTCATAACACCCGCACTAGTGGTAGCAGCAGTGACGGGTGGAGTGAGAGGGGTGAAGCTTGCCCTAAGGTTGTTGTTACTACCTCCTAATCTACCTTTGGTTAAACGCAACGATCCCGAACTGTTTCTCGCAATTGTGTTGCTATTGTTGATTCGATGTTGTCCGAACCCCAAAGATGCACGATATGCTTCCCTAGTAGATGCTGTACTACGATTCGTGATTCCAGATCGTCGATCCTCCTCCCCATCACCAGCATCATCATGATCGTCATCATTGTTATCTTGACTCCCTGTCACACCAGTGAGTTTGTTGATGTTGGCGTGGATGGTGGTCATTGGCGTACCCCATGTTGAAAAGGAGAAATCACTCGAACTCGCACCACTCTCATCCCTTCGATGCCCAAGCTGCTGCTGTTGACGTTGAAATCCACCATTGAGACCAGAGGATGCAGGAGGCGTATCATAAATCCCACTCGGCAAACGACGAGACTTGACCGAGACCGAAGGCGATGCGCCACCACCACCGCCCAAACTCGTCGCGTCCCGAACCAACCCATCCACCAACCCCTGCACCGTGTTGACGGGAGCAGTGAACGAAACTTCGTCAAAGATCTCATAGTACCTCTCTATGCAGAACCTCAGAATCGAACCCAGAGTAGTGTTGTGATGGCTTTGGGCTTCGATCGAGTTCGAGATGCTTGCTTTTCGCATGCGTGGAAGATTTGGCGTGGTCATTGTCGTGGTCGTCGTGGTCATTGTTGGAATTGCTGTTGTTTGTGGGGATGTAGACATAGAAGAAATACCGTCGACGCGACAAATCATAACATCCTTGATCGCATTACCACTCGCGACCAAGTTGGGAGCAATCACCGTCGCAAGGTTGGCCGCATCCATCTTGTTGGTCTCCTTGTACAGAGCCACTTTGTGCAGCATCTCGAGCACATACGACAAGAGAAGTCCGGCCGAAGCCGGTTCGATGGCTGGCAACAGCCTGGTACGTAGATACTCGATGGTTTCTTGTGCCTGTCCCGCATCGTCACTTCCGCTCAACGGTGGGTAGGGACAAGCTCGGATCATGCCGTACATGCTAGCAGGGAAGATGGGTCTGCGCAAAGATCGTATGAATACTTTGAGCAGTACGGCTGGAATGTGTGGATCGCGATATTGTTCCAAACTGACTGGGTGACCTCGATCGTAGCTCTCCTGTGCGGTTCGGAGCAGAGCCGAGGAAGGCGAACGGCGGAAAATGCCTTCAACTTGTGCCGGTCGAATACCGTCAAAGTCGCCCAGGATCGCCTCGACGCAGTCTCGAACCACACGCGGAACTCCACCGCTTTCACCGTACTCTCCCATGAGTGTGACCAGGTCGACACCAAAAACTTTTTCCCCCGTCCCGACCGCACTGCCACCATCGGTAGAGTTTCTGCTCGGTGGCAGAGTGAGGTTCTTCTCGTAACGGGTATTCCACTGAAGCACCTCGGGTGGAATATCGATCTGCGTCAACGGCACATGCTCCGCCAACGCCGACAGTGTGTACAGCTGCGACACCTTTTTGTTAAACTTGGGCGAGACAAAGTACGCTCCGGTGTTGACGAACTGCAAAAGCGAGCGCGTGAAGAACGTCGGATGGATAATGTAGATCTTTTTGAGATTCTTGCGGAATCTTCGATCCAGCCGGCGGTACGCTCGCCAAATCCAGTTCCATCCGGGTCTATGATGGCCTCCACCAGCAAAGTAAATGACAGTATAGTCGTTCTCCACAAACAGGTCCATAATGTCCATGATGCGATCCAGCAACGCATCATAATCGACCTGCTTGGGGTCGGGTAGACTACATGCGGCGAGGACCACCATGGGCCTGGTTTCGTAGTCCAATCCAGCTTGGAAGACAATCCTGCGCACGTACGAGTCGAGCTTTTCGGCCCGAGCAAGCGCTTCACTCCAACCCGCCGCCGGCCGAGATTGTGTAGCCGCAGCTGAAGGCGAAGTGGAATGGTCAGAAGCTGCGGGCCAGAGAAAACCCGAACCGGAACGAAGTTTGCTGGTCGAAGGTTTGGATTGGAGTCGTGAGAGGGTCGCGTATGCTCCACTGGGAGATTCGTCTGTGAGCGACGGCGATGCTGGTGGCAGATCGCGAAACTGGCCTCGCGGAGAAGCGGGCGAGCGTGACGCTGGAGTCTGAGGAAGTGAGTCGAGATCTTCAAAGATGCCTGCGAGCGGTCGACGACGCGGCGAGCCAGTAGGCGAGAGACGTGGACTCACCACTGTCTCGCTTCGCCTTTGTAGCAGAACTTGAGGCTGTACACTCAAAGTGCCTTGAGTCTTCTTGTCTCGGCCCTCGATCTTCTCAACTTTGTTTTCCGCTGCTGCTTCGAGAGGAGCCGAAATGTTAAACGGGATTGCACCTCTAGCCCGACTCGGCTTTGGCGCACGTGATGGAGATGCCGACTTTCGAATCGTCGACGACGTATTTTGCCGGCCTGCTGCGGGGCCCCAGCTGAGAAGGTTACCCCAACCGCCGGGGATGGACGGGTTGGGTGATTCTGCTGTTGTTTGAGAAGACGAAAAAGGTGAGTGAAGTCGAGATGGACCGCTGTCGTGCTGCTGCTGCTCTTGATGATTATAGGTGCCCCACAGCGATGCAAAGACATTGGAGAGGGTGCCTGCTGCCGTGCGGTAACCGGCTGCAGGCGTATGCTGGCCCGAAGGCGTGGATATGTGAGTGTTGAAGCCAGAAGTACCAGGAGAGTCTTGCTCTGGGTCAAAGCTTGGATGATGTGGTTGTGATGGTGAAGCCATGGTTGCGACGATGGCGGTCATGGAGGCAGCAGCGAAGGTAGTTGGTTGGTCGACTGCTCGGATGAGGCGGCAGTGCTCTGGATGGCGGTTGCGGTGTAGTCTGTGTACTACTCTAAGGACTGACTATACGGCCTGACTTCAGTGGTATTCCGTGGCTATGGGTATTGTTGTAGCTGATGACGGAGATGAGATCGGGATGGCACCTTTTTGGCGCTCGAGAATGGTAGGATCGCTAGTTGGGTTGCGCGTCGCTTCGTGGGATCTCTTGAGCATGTACCGGGCTTCGTGGCAAGACGAAACAGTGAACGCGATGAAGTACGAGTCGTGTCTGTGCCTCATGAAGATTCGAAAGGCAGATAGATGGTGATGAGAAGGAAAGGGTGACGCGCAAGTACCATATACCCCCACACCTTTGAGCCATATGGAACAGGAAGTGGAGCGAAGGTGCCAACACGGGGTTGGGCTTGCTTGAGTTTCTTTTTTTCTGTTATTTTTTTTTTCTCTTTCTTGTTATTTGTTTTGGCGGCAACTCAGCTCGGTGTGAGGAAAGCAGGCATGTTTGATGCAAGTGTTGCAGCGATTGTGCAGACAAAGAGGAGGAGTGTGGGTGAGCATATGGAGCGTGAATTTGGGCGAATTGGGAGTGTGTCACGACGCGGGCGCGTCAAACTGCCTGTGTCTCAGCTGGGACCCTGAAATCGTAAGGGGCGCCCAACATACCGATACCTTGACCCTGCTTGTTTGTAACTTGAAGCTCAGCTCGTCTGCCCGCCTCTGCCACAGAGCTCACTTGGAGCTGAGAGAATATTATCGATGCATCACGAGCAAGTCAGGGTCGATGCCGTGAGCTTTTTGTGGTAGTTCTGCCCTCCGAAGCTGCAGTGCGAGTGTCATCGGTCTATTCGGGTCATAGGTATCACTGCCGATGAGACAAGAAAAAAAGGGTCGTGACGGTATCAAGTTCACGATTCAGCCCTTTCTGCTTAGCGAGATTTGTTGGGGATTCGCAAGGGCCGAACGGCGATGTCAGATGTAACTGATTGACATGTTCAACAGCGGGAGGACGCCGATGTAAGGATTGGGCTTTCCTAGGACCATTTTTAGAGCTAGGCATTTGGTCTCGTGATATGCAGTATAGCACTTGCGTGAGCACTGAGCACTGAGCACTGAGCACTTCAGAAGAGCACCATAGTACATACTTGACGTATTGCAACTGACAAATGTGTCACACTACAGCATCATTTAGCGAAAGAGTGGCACCGTGCTCTTTCTTGTCGATTGCTCGTCCAGTCCATGATGAGCATGTCCCTGTGAGCCACGTGAGCATATACCAAACACCAATCAAGAGCTGAATAGCCTGGGCTAAGGTACAGCCAGAGCCCCACGCGTCGCTGTCACGCTTCCCGTCCATCGAAAAATTCGACCAAGACGCCAGGCACACGACGACTTAAAGGTTCTCACGCCGCCAACAAAAATAGGGGCTGCCAACGAAATTGCCCTCACTCTACAAACTCCTGTGAAGCATTTGAACGTGACACCCGTGAAGCTCTCTATCCCACAAGATGTGCACAAGTGAAGGGCTTTCGGTGTTTCAAGACTCTAATACACACTTGAGAACCAGATGATCCCATATCGTTTGTGATGGCTGCGGTTGTTGGGATCAAGCGAATCTCACTTTGGCATTGAACGAGGTGGGATGTACTAAACATTCGGATACTCAACGCTGTAGAGTATCACGTCACACCTGACAGTATTGCTATGACTTGGTTCGCTATATTGTACCATACATACGTACGTTAGAATTGGTTAGTCACCCACGCCCGACGTCCATCTTTCGCCACATGAACCCAATCAAACAGGCCCCTACCAACGTCACCAAGACTTCCAATCCCACAATCCCAAACTGTCCCACTTGAAACACGGTCGATCCCCACAACGCACCCGAGATCCTTCCACTATAGTTACTCAGTTGAATCACCGTACTCGTCAACCCATTGTACTTTGCTGGCACCTGTTTGCTCAACAGCGACAATGTCACTGTCGTCAACATGTTATACCCTAACGCCACTAGGAACCAACTTGTAAAGAAGCTTCCAAAGTTCAAACTCGTCAGGCCTTCCAACTTCGTCACCGTACTATGTGCGGGAGATTCCAATGCACCCATATGTAACGACAGACCAAGTAAGCCGAAGAGGAGACCGGCAACGAGTATGAGACGATCCTGAATGTACTTTGCAAAGAAGACAAGTGCAAAAAGGATGGGCATGGTTGCAAGGCCACCCAAAGCGATGACGTTACCAGAATTGTACTCGCTCCAATGGAAGTGTAAAGCGCCAAAGATGGGAATATTGGCTTCCCAAGCTCCTAAACACAGGAAGTTGACCATGCTGAACCAACACATGGTTGCTACCGAGAATTTTTGCGTGGCGTTGAGATCGCGCATCATGCTACGTAGTGTGGGGGGTGCTTCTTCTTGTCCTACTTCTATGGTTCGTGGTGAGTCCTTGTTCGATCGCAGTGATGTGCCGTTGTTGGCACTTGCTGGGAGAGGGAGATGGGATAGTTCGACTTGATCTGCATGCTGCTGTGTCGGACCGACCACTGGATCCTTGAAGGAGATGTAAGTTACAAGGAAAAACATCGCAAAAACGCCTGCCATAAGCCATCCGGATGCAGTAAATCCATTCCATAGCTTGCTCTCCGTCGTCATCGGTCTCACCCGTTCACTCAACAATCCACCTACAAATGGGCCCACTGCCATGCCTCCAACTTGCGTGGTCACCAGACATGCACTCATCATAGTCCTCTTACTCGTTCCAACCACGGCAGCATCTGTCATGTACTTTTTGACATACATCCAACTAACGAACCCAGCTCCGAGAATAATCCTACCCAAAAACATGAGCCATGCTGTATCCGCCGCTCCAGCCAAAGCATAAACGATTTCGCCAACAAGAATGCAGATGCAAGAAAACAGGATAGGTAAGCGATACACTCGAGAGTATTTCCTGGAGAAAGGGATCAGAAAGAGACCAGCGACCAAGGTAGAAATGCCAATGGTGAGGCCAGAAAACCAGGTAGATGCACCGAGAGCATTGGCGTAGGCGGCAGAGGTGGGGACAATGATAAAGAATGTCATGTTGAGTAGAAGGTTTAGAGTGAGAATGATGGCACTCTGTGATATTGCGGGGATGTGGTCGGGTGGTACGGTAGGGTACGAGACAGTGGTGGATGTTAAGCTACCAGAGATTGGAGCCATTGCCAACTCGACGCTGTTCACTTCGGGTACATTTGAGAGCAGGTCGGTGCTGGAAAGCTGTTTCTTGTCGTCCATAGCATCGACCCTGGTGTGTGGGATCGGCGTTATAGTATCGTCGGAGCGGCGGCAGTGAGCCGTGCCGATCAAGGCGGTGGACGACATCCTGTTCGAGGTCATGCTCGTTTCGACCGCGTCGGCCATCATGAATATGTGTTACAGTCGTACTCGTCAGGTAGTTTGGAGGACGAATAAGCTGATCTTTCGTATCACGATCCTTGGCAAGGCCACGCGAGTCATGGTTTGAAGCTGTGATTGACAATCTACCCGGAATATGACATTTGCATGTCGTTCAACCGACGCTCTTCTCTTGACTTTATTATTGATACTTGACGTGAGTGAAATGTTCTGTAACTGCGATAACGTTTCTTGTCAAAGTGTGCAAGATGCCAAACGCTCGCCAGCTGCGATTTTAAGGAAACCTGCCTGCCCGATGGATCGGGCTGAACCTCATTTCAGCGAAACCTTTCCCAGTCTTGGACTCGGCTGAGAAGACCATGCATTTTCTCATCTTTCAAGATCACAAAGCGGATTAACATCATACACAAACGCAGGCCACTAAGGGTTGTCAAAAAAACATTAACAATTATCACTCTCATAAAGCCAGCCGCTGTGCAGCGCCGCCTGACGAAAAGGTATAATGCAAAGTAGGTGGAAATGTTGCGATCCAATCAAGACCCGAAAAACAAGGAAAAGGCAAGCTCTCATCAAAATGCTAGCACCTGTTACAGTAACCAGCCAAGAGTTGGCCCCAAATATCCTGCCTCAACGAGGTACTAAGTGAAAGATTGGGTAGGCTGACACACCTGACGGCTTAGCGAATGTGTAGAACGCCTCACCACCAAATGTGCCCTGCTCACTGTTTTGACACAACAAGCAGATTAATGTTGGACCCTCACCAGGAACCGCTACGACTTAGAAGAGTGCAGAGCGGGCAGAATTAGGTCCAGTTTGTTTAAAAGAGCTTAAGGGGAGAAGGGGAGAGGGGAGAGGAGGTTGAAAAACGGACAGATGTACGAGGCTCAGAAGCGGATAATTGCCCCGCAATGATGAGAAAAACGAGTCGGGACTGGAGGCTACTCAGAGAAGCACGGCAAGGAGAGAAATTTGGCGAGAGTGAGGAAGGTGAAGAAGACGAAAGATGACGGAGAACACGATGCAAGCGCAATCGAAGGTGAGAAATCAGAAATATGTGTCGAAGGAGACGATGATGGTGGAAATGCAAAGGTGGGCGGGATCGAAAGGACGCTTCTTATGGCCGTCTCGTAAAAATCTTGCGGGCTGCTCGTCCAAAAGCCCATGTTTCCTTGCAATTCTTTTTTTCTTGCTTTTCTGAGCCTGCGACTGCGGCTCACGTGACACTCGCATTAGGAGTCGGAGAGCTTCGCTTCTCCACTTTCAAACAGATCATTATCTTCTTCATCATCACGTGTGTAGCATCACCTTCACGAGCATTGACACCGTCATCGACATCTTATCGGACTCATCAGTGGGAGCGTGCTCCCACACTTGACATCACTAGACCTGCACAATCCGACTAATTGACTCCAACGACTCTCCAAAACGTATGAGTTTGTCTGCTCAGTGCGCAGCCCTTCTACATTCAACGTACCTCCATTCGCTCGACCCTCATACATCCCTTTCCGACATCGATCTATCCAGCAGGAGCACACTGTGTCCATCTACTAGAACCAAGATATAGTCGGCAATCATGAAGCTGACACCGGAGCTTCTAGCTCGAGCGACCTCTTCAATAAACACGCTTAGCGATCGACACCTCGATCTACGTGGTCTCAAGATTCCTTCGATAGAGAACCTCGGTGTCACACGCGATCAGAATGATAGCATCGATTTCACCGACAACGACATTCGATATCTTGGAAACTTTCCTTTATTATCCCAACTCAAGCATTTGCAGCTCTCAAACAATCTCGTTGCGCGAATTGATCCTCGCATTGGGTTCTCTTTACCAGGTTTGCATTCTTTGACGTTGACCAACAACTCGATAAGTGACGCTGCAGAGTTATCACATCTGACGAAATGCAAGAGATTGGAATTCTTGTGTTTGATGGGAAACCCGGTGAGTAGGGAGAAGCACTATCGCGAGTTTGTCATTTGGAAATTGCCGCAGGTGAGGGTGCTCGATTTTCAGAGGATCAAGGATAAAGAGAGGGCACTAGCGAAGGAGTTGATGGAGGATGAGGAGGGCAGACCGTCAGCATTGGCAGTGAGTAGGTTGGGCAAGTCGAATGGGATGGATGCGGACATTATTGGGATATCAAAGGACAGGACGTTTGAGCCAGGGAGATTGAATGGCAGTCAGAGGAGATTGCTCACCGCAGAGGAGAAAAAGGCTATTGAAGATGCAATCGAAAAAAGCGAAAGCCTGGAGGAGATCAGGAGGTTGGAGGAGCAGCTCAAGATGGGCCATACCTTTGTTGGCTCTTTATAGGAGGTCCATCTTGATTGCGACGTTGTTTCTGCCGTCAAAGATCGTGCTCGCTCGAATGGCCTTGTCGGGCAGCACGTCATTGCAATGCACAGGATGCCGAAGATGCCTTTTCATGCGATGACGCCCTTAATGGCCATCATACCCAGTCAACGCAATGCTCAAGTGTACCATTCGTCCGTTGCGCCGCAATCTCTCGTAGTCATCGCCATTTTTCTGTTTTCGTGGCCCAACCCTCCTGCCACTTGTATTACTACTCTATCTTTGCGATTGAATGGCGCTCGACAGACCTATACTGTTGCGTCTCCACAAGTCACATTGATAATGATGAAAGACTATGTAAACAGGTGATGATGAGGGATGCGATGGGTGCTAATGCTTGTAGATGCGGAAAGAGCCGAAACTTGGTGGGCCACTGCGAAATATAATTTTGATAGAGTTTGGGCGTGCGGAGAGTGTGTGATTGACTCAATTGGTCATCAACTGCCGGCTTTTTGGCCGTAAGTTGTTCAGGATTCGTGATTGCCACATTTTTTGAGGTCGAGAAATTTGGGGGAATTCAACGCAGAAAGAACAACGAAATTTCGGATTTGGTTGGATTGACCCACTCTGCCTCGATTCTGAGCTCACAGAAAGGTCTTTGTCTTCGCACCGGCTCCCCTTCATCGTCCTTTAACCACCACTGTCTATCTCGCAGCCTCACCTTTGCACTACCAAGTACCAAAGATGAGTTCAACGCTCCCTTCCAAGCTAGTGCGTACCGCTGCACCGCGTGTACTTCGCACTCGATCTACATTTCTTGCCATTGCTCGACCTACCCTTGTGGCAAGATCTTTGTTCACTTCGACCACACGCCACAACAGCACCACTACCACAAGCTCGGTCAAATCCGACCTCTCGATCACTGGTCAGGACCTCTCCATAGCCCTGGATGAGCATGGACAGATTCCCGCAACACCCTATTCTCCACTCCCACTCGCCGGCACCTCGCCATCCTATAAAGTGCACCTCATCATACATCCTTATGATACCGCTCGACCAGTCGACACTTGGCCTTCCCACATTCAGAGCGTATCTCCCTTTCTCTCAGAGCTCGAGTCTCGCGCCAAGAAGGGCGGTAGTTTGGAAGGATATGGCATCAGTTTCTCTGCCGGTGACACACGCGTTGCTCCCAAAGAGGGCCTCAAGCAGTGGGATTCCAGCACATCACGCATGATTAGAAGCGTTCCTAATTCTGCTGCTGAAGAAGAAGAGTTCATCGTGTACGCATACACAACGAACGGCACATTTGCAAAGATCGGCCCCGTATCTCTCTCCACAATCGACATAGACGCTTCCTTTCGAGAGCAAATCGACAAGGCTTTCGCATCTGCCACCCCGCAGACCGGTGCCGCAAAGGTATCAGACGAGACTCACATCTACGTCTGCACTCACGGCGCCCGAGATTGTCGCTGTGGCATTGCCGGAACCTCAGTTCTGCAATCTCTTCAGTCCGAAATTCGTTCCCACCAGGCCACATTGATCAAAGACGGCAAAGATTCGCCAAAGAAGGTCAAGGTATACCCCATCTCCCATGTTGGCGGTCATGCTTGGGCGGCAAACGCGTTAGTCTACCCACACGGCGACTGGTACGGCAACCTCAGAACGACAGATTCCAAGCTCATCTTGCGCGCCGCATTGGCTCCAGCCAGTAGTGTTCACGACCTCGAGGATTTGCGTGAGAGGCTGGTGCATTGGCCCAGATGGAGGGGAAGGCTGGGTTTGAGTAAGGCAGCCCAAAGAGATCACTATGCCGAGTGGGGGCCACCCACCATCAATCCTGCTCATATCACGCCCAGGAGTAGAGGTATCGCTACCAGTGCCGGTGGCAGGCCACTCGTAGCCACCCTTGGTTCTTCCACCTCGGCATTTCGTTCTGCTGCTAGCAGCGCAAGAACCTACGCCACGGACGCAAAGGACACAACCTTACCTAAAAAGACTGAATCAGCTCGGATGGCTGCATTCAGAGAGAAACTCGCCGCCGATCTCTCGATCGACGATTTCGCCGCAGGCGATCCCATCGTCTCGCCTTCGTCCTCCGCTAAGCGCGTCCAGATGGGTCGCGTCGGTTCAGCCCGCTTACCTTCCCACTTGAAGACCAAGATCCCCACAGGTGCGGATTACACTCGCATCAAGTCGGATCTGCGAGGTCTGGGTCTCTCCACAGTTTGCGAGGAAGCGCGATGTCCCAACATTGGCGAGTGCTGGGGAGGCAGTGGAGGAAAGGACACTGCGACTGCCACCATCATGATCATGGGAGACACGTGTACACGAGGTTGTCGCTTCTGTGCCGTAAAGACATCTCGGGCACCCGCACCATTGGATCCGCACGAACCGGAGAATACCGCAGAAGCCATTTCGAGGTGGGGACTGGGTTACATTGTGCTCACCTCTGTGGACCGTGATGATCTTGCGGATGGAGGATCCAAGCACATTGGCGAGACGATTCGAAGGATCAAGACCAAGAATCAAAAGATCCTTGTCGAGGCGTTAGTACCGGATTTCTCGGGCGACAAGGAATGTGTTGGCACCATTGTGGATTCTGGATTGGATGTGTTTGCGCATAATGTGGAAACGGTGGAACGTACGACACCATTTGTGCGCGATCGAAGGGCAAAGTATAGGCAATCTCTGCAAGTGCTTTCACATGCCAAAGCTCTCAAACCTAGTTTGATCACAAAGACTTCGATCATGCTGGGTTGTGGAGAACAGGATAGCGAAGTGGATCAGACACTGAAGGATTTAAGGCAAGCTAATGTTGATGTGGTTACGTTTGGTCAGTACATGAGACCAACAAAGAGACATATGAAGGTCGAGGAGTATGTGAAGCCGGAAAAGTTTGAGCATTGGCAAAAAAGGGCACAGGAATTGGGATTCTTGTACGTCGCTTCGGGTCCTTTGGTAAGGTCCAGTTACAAGGCTGGTGAATTCTTTATCAAGAACGTATTAGAGCAAAGGAGGAAGAAACAACAGGCAGGCATTATGGTTGAGCATCAGCAGGCGGACAAGGAAGTAGAGGTCAAATCCAATCTGTAATAGAGGATTGAATTATCATTACGTTGAATAGAGCCCTTTTGGCGACAGAAGTAATTGTGTTGTTTTCAGATTCAAAGCAACAGTGTACTATCAAGTCAATTCAGTTTCGCATTCTGAAACCACAAGATCGAAAGGAAGGAACAATTAGCATTAAGATCGTGATGAGAAGCAACAATCGGGAAAAGTGGTTTCGATTCCGAAGACCATCCTAAACAAGCGCAATTAGGACGGTAGCTACATGCAGTGATTGTGAGTGGTGGTGTGATGTTCAGGTAGAATCGGCAGATGTCCGGCATTTATTTTTTACATAGCAACGAACTCGCAAACCCTTTTTTTTATTTTATTTTTAAAAAAAAATAATTATCAATCAAATTTAGGACCATTCTCTGGAATCATATAAAGAACTGGCTAGATCACCATCGGAACTCAACCCGTCGTCCGGCAGCGAAATCAGATCTTCGGACTCGACGCTGCTCATCCCTGCACACTCTCCTGACATTGCAGATAACGAAGGGTTCAGGTATTCAAACCCATCTTCCTCGCCTGTGCGCATGCTCGCGCTGGCACCTGCGTTTCTGCTGTCACGTATAAGCGAAGGAGGTTGGGCAACCGATAAATCCAATCCGCCACCACCACTTTCACTAGAGCTATCCTCAGTTTCACTACTCAAACATTCCACATTACACCAACTTCTCCATTCAAACCCAACCTCGCTATCCAGCAACGTCTTGACCTCGACCTCACCCCTACCCTTGACCAGCACAGTCCAAACGGCTGGATCGGAAGAGAGATCCATATCGTGCAACAAGTTTGCATCCCTCAACACGCGCAAGATTGCTTTCGCCCGGAGATACCTCCGATGCTCATACTCTAGAACAGTGTTGGCATCGTGCAGAAACGCCTCGTCGAACAATCGCGGTCCCACCGCGACCTGTGTCGGTGGAGTAGGTTCACGACTTCCTAGAGCAACGTGAAGCGGATCGATGAGACGGATGGTCACGAGTGTCTCGCAAGATGCAGTACTCGAGCCGAAGATGGGAAGGGAGATTTGAGGAAACTGGAAATAGGTGAGATGCTCTTCTTCCTCCACCACTAAGCTCTCCTTGGTCACAACCGACGATGGTGAAAGGGAGATTGATGGGGTAGGTTGAAAATGGTGCTTAGTAGCGGTGGTGGCAAATACAAAAGCTTTCTTGGCGAGATTCTTACCAGCGAAAGAAGCGCCCGTTCTCCTAGCAGAAATCTGTCGACTCGTGGTGATGGACTTGCGACGGGCGAGCTTGGCCTTGTCATCCAGCTCGTCTGAAGCCAACCTCAAAGCCAGAGGAGCGTTGACGATCAGGTTATCGAAAACCCTCGCTCCACCACTCGAGAATTTCCTTGCACTCTGTAAGCCCATGCCTCCCTTCAAAGGCGAGAGTGTAAGCTGTCCAGCTGATGGTCTGGAACCATAGCCACTGAGGGTGCCTCGAGCAAAAGCAATGGATGGTTTGTTGAGCTGCAAGTACGCATTGCGGGTATTGACGGGGGTTGCGCGAGTTGCCGTGCTTCGGAAGGTCGAAATGACGCCTTTCAGCAGCGAAGATCGTACCTGGTAGGGCCCAAGTTGAAGCGTACGAAGGGTGGTGAAAATTTGACGGGCTGAGAGTTGGAGGAACTGGCGGGTGAGACGCGCGCCACGCACAGCTTTGGTAGCTCGAAGGAACAAGCGTTGAAGGGTAGCGGCCAGGATGCCGGTCCTGCGAACGATGGGACGAGAAGCGGAGGTGAAAGCGCGTCTGGAGACGGTACGCATGTAAGCTCCATTGCTGATGTGAGAGATGATTGGTGATGAATGAAGGCGGGGATGAATGGGCGAAACGATGGTGTTAGGGCGTAGGAATGGGGTGATAGTACTGATGGTGCGAGGACGGTTGCGTAATTTTCCAGCTTGCCGGAACAAGGCTCGCAGTCGGCCTGGTTGTGGCCTGAGTAGCATGATTGCTACTGGAGAAGCGTCGAATAGAGACGATGCGTGATGGTGGTGTGAGAGCAAGAGACGGAGAATATTATGGGTAGCAATGAGGCTTGTAAGTGGGGTGGCGAATCTTGATCCGTGTCAGGGTCCTACAAAGAATTTACTGTACAGTGCTGCACCCTCATGCATGTCACAGTGCACAGCTCCACAGGGCGGACTTTTTGGGCTTTTGAATATCGTACGAGAAACGCGTCTTGGTAGTGAACGGGCGGCTCAGCCGAAGCTTTGGACCCAGAAAAGTGTTGTTCTCGAAGCTCGCCGGCTTAACTTTATCATCCTCAAGACATACCATTACCCGCCTTTCACCTCGACCTCAACAAAAACATCATCGTCCCTGCCTCTTGTATCTTCTAAGTTCAACAGCACAAACAAGCCACAATGTCTTCGGAAGCACTCACCAGCCCTCCAGCAGCGGGTCCCACTTCCCACAACCAGGCTACCTCCTCTTCCAATGTTCGCGATCTCAAACCAGTCATCAAGAACGTAGACATGTCCGACGACATGCAAGCCGAGACCATTGAAATCGCCTACGATGCGCTTGAAAAGTTCTCGGTTGAGAAGGATATGGCCGGTCACGTCAAGAGAACTATGGACCAGAAGTTCGGGCCAACTTGGCATGCAGTGGTGGGCCAGAGGTATGGAAGTTATGTTACCCACGAGACGAAGCATTTTATCTATTTCTGTGAGTAAACAAGCATCATTACAGAGACCACACTGAATTATTAGAGAGACTAGCACGGGAATGAGCAGGAATAGCAGCCTGGAAAGTTGCAAATACGAACAAGGTCATGTGAAACAGACAAGAACAAATCTAGGAAAAGTTTCCGTCCTTGAGATCAACAACATGGATACAGTCGATCGGAAGGATAGGGATAAACTATAAAGAACTCGGTTTGACAATCTTGACGATGTCGGAGGGGCTATCAGAGATGCCAAAAAGGGAAGAGCGATAGAGCATCGCATGATGCAACGCACATAATTGCCAAACGAAATGAGGAGAGATACTTACTGATACCTCCTCTCACCCTTCCTACACAACAGATCTCGGGCAAATGGCCTTCTTGCTCTGGCGAGCATGAAGCATGTACAGCGCCGAATTTGGTTCAAACACTGTCATTATTGTAGTTGTCGTGTCTTCTCAGTAATACCTACCGTTACTCTCCAGCGCACCTCGAGATTTCATTTCGGTGCGCCGAAGCCGGATTTGTAGTTCTGTCGATCTCATAATCATCTCAAATGCATCAACTGAAAGTGTGAGCCGCTCAAATTTGTATTTTGATTCGCGCGATGCTGATTGTCACATGAGATAAATGCCTGAGGCTCATGCAAAGAGGACGGTGGTCTCAAAGTAAAAGCAGGATTGCATGCGTTTACGAGCAAGTAACATTAATGTAATACTGTATAGTACACTTGAGCTACGTGACCACATAGTCTCCACTGGATAGCGGCGTCTATGTGCGAATCTGTTGCCTTGCCCAGCGTAGACTCTTCTGAATCGCCTCTATCAATCTCAGATTCATCACCTTATCCTCTCCTGCCTTTTCACCACCATTATCACCATGCCCACCGTGTATAGCCGCCTTGCCGTTACCGCTGGATCCAATCGCACTACCAAACCAGCCATCGAGCATTCCCTTTTCTGTTTCTCGTCCTTCTTCTTTGCTTGGCCTGATCTCACGTCCCCACATGTCGTACGTTACCAATCCGCCGTGGTTCTTCTCAAGGTTATCATCCCATCCATCTTTCCTTGCTGCATTACCACCGTTCACTTTCGCATGCAACAGGCTGGAGATCTCGTACACTAGCTTGGGCAGCGCTCGAGTGTACATGTGCCCAAGTTCGACGTCGAGCACCATAAGTCCTTTACGTGCGGTGAAAGGAGCCAAATGATTATGTTTTCGGATCAAATCGTTGAGCCGTTTGAGTTCGTGTACATGATACGCTTTTTCCCTCTTTTCCCATCCAGCATCGCGATATTGTGTCGCAACCTCGACCAGCCTCTGCTCGCCCGGCGTCCTTGCCGCTGGAACCTCTAATACCAGCTTTGCCTCAGCCCCAGTCTTGGTCGGATCAATCTTGGGATCCACCTCTTCCCTCTCTGCCCTTATTTGCACTCCTGCAACCGCGTTCGGTCCAACTTTGGCCGTCAATGGCAGCGGCTCCAATCCTTGGGCCAAAGTGGAACTTGTGGTGATCATGCGACTCGCCCTTCTGATCCACGACTCGGTAAACCTCGTTCGCCAATGAGACAGTTCCGATTCGAGCTCAATGTTGAGTTCAACCCAAGGTGGAGCTGCACCTTGCCGTTTGACGATTCGATTCATAAAGTACTCTTCCCTCGCCAAGAAAGGGTTCTTTTCTTCCATGTCTCTTTTGATCGGCTTGCCACGAAGTTTGTTCTCCTTGAACAGCCCAGAATCCAAGGCTGCTTTGATGCGTTTTTCAATGACCGAGTCCCATCCTTGCGCATGTCCCAGTTGGTACTGCAGATCTCTATTCGTGTCTGAGAGCTCATCCCCTCTCATGACATCGCTTTCTGTGTTGTCAGAAGTGGAAGAGAAATTTGGATTCAAGCGAGATATTTGGTAGTCAAGCACGTTATCCCTTGCAGGCAGAAGCTTTCCCCGACGTTCAGCGACCTTGACACCTTGCCGCAGCTGACTCATCGCTTTCGGATCGTCAAGCGGCAGAGCTCCTACATTGACTCCGGCGGCTTTGAGCTTGGATCTCATCTCGGAGCTCCCTCCTTTGGTCAGACCGGAGGAGGATTTGAGAAATTGGCCATAATAGATGCTGGGTTGAAAATCCTCCCCAGCGCCAACGCCCAAACCTACCGGTCGCACATAAACCGCCCTCCAAGGCTTTTCATCTGGCGTCTTGGGCAATTTCCTTCCATCCTCGTGCTGACCATCTGTACCAGGTGGTACAAACAAGTTTGATGGCCCATGGCCAGCTAGAGTTCCGGGAGCAGAAGGTTGTTGGATGCCAGAACGGATTTTTTCATCTGCGGGGTTCTTTGAGGCGTCACCGAGAGAAATGCGGAGCGGTTTGTATTTGTCCATGACCATTCGTAGCACGGTATCTTGTACGCGTTCTTCTCCGGTCCACACGGGATCATTTGGGTCCTGAGTGCGAGAGGCACGGGAAAGTGCGTTCTGCTCTTCTTTCTTTAGGTGTAGAGCATCTTGCAATAGTTTATCAGCACCGGTCGGTGCCCTGTCTCCCTTTTTACTTGAAAGAGCGGCTTGCTCTTCCTCTGCTTCCTCTCTCAGAGCGTCTTTAAACAGCCTTTCTGAGCCGGTGATGCCGATGCCCTGCGTATGCTCGGCAGACTCAGCAGAGCTGGAGGTCGGTTTATTTTGTCTTGTTGCTGTGCTCGAGATGTGTCGCGTGGAGGGCAGCCTGGAGGTGGTTGGTACGCAACGCGAACAAGTGGCGAAATTTGAGCAGCAGGTTATGATTCGAGGTTTGCGAGACGACATCTTGAAAGATCGTTCTGCGGTTCAAAGTATCGAAATGGTGCAGGAGAAAAATAGTGGGGGAAGTGTAACACGCAAGCACGACTGTGTCAAGGTCAATCAAGTGGAGGACTGAGCATCAAGTAAATTTTTATAGTATGCCGGCGATCCTGCGGCTTTTGCCACCCTGACAACGCAATTCCCGCTCAGGGTCCACAACGTCGAGCAATAATATTTAAGAAAAATTCCCTTTTCTTTTTCGAATATGAGCTATCTTTTTCCAAAATATTATTCCTTCTTCAGTTGCTGATAGCTGGTCAAACAGTGTTTGTATCCATCAACTTGATGTTATCATGATGTAATTTGTAGCACTGCTCACCATTTGTAATCCAAATCAGTCATTTTGTAACTGTTAATTGCATGTCATTGTAAGCATTTGAACTGCTTGTAATCATTCTTTGGGACTGATGAACGGGCCCCCTGTCTGACAACTATCCATCTGCCTCAGCTCTGCTCTCACCATCTGAAGATCACCACCATTCAACATCAATGGAAACACATTCATTTCATCATGTCAGCACCAAAGAAGAAGCACACTGTTGTGCCCAACAATTTTAGAGCACAGATCTGCAACCTAGTGCTTCACCAGGGCCACACCAAGGCTGAAGTTGCTTGGCTCCACAAGCTACCCTACACAGCAGTGATTAGCTTTGTGAAGAAATGTAACAACACTGAGGAAATGCCTGTGCTTTGGAGGAAAGGTGGGGCATTCCAAGGTACCCAGGGTCAACCAAGAGCATCTCAACTGCATGCATGCTTATTTTGGTAAGCACCCTGGCGTCACCATCATTGAAATCAAGGAAGACATCAAGCAAAAAAAACAGCCTTGACTTGCCAGTCTCTGCTAAACAGAACTGCCTTCATATCCGTCTTCACTCGACCCTCAAGCGCACTGGAATCAAACACAATTGTCACAATAGTTGTTAGTGCCTACCAACCGGAGTCCAAAGAGGGGGTGCTCGGCCCCCCTCCCGATTGAGCGATCGTCGTGATCGGGCCCCGACCGACCCTCTCCGGACCCCTCGCAGCGGAGCGGTCGGCCTGACACGATCCTCCTACCGCCCAACCGCGGCTGGTCCCTCCGTACGTAGGATACGACCGTCGGCAACCTAACATTGTAACGCCGCGGTGGGAAGTGACCGATAGTTCCTGTACCTTACCACCCCGCCCCCGCCTGACATGAGGTTGCCTCCGGACCTCGTCGCATGTATTACTTAGTTAGCTCTATAGCAACGCAGTAGTGTGCTCTGACCCCCGACCGCCTGTGTTGCCCCGCCTACGACCTCTCCGTACCCGTAGCCTCCATCCCGGCTGTAGCCGCCCGCGGTATCTAGACCCTACAGCCTTAACATTACATGCAACCTCCCCACGGGACGACGTCGTAACCAAAATGAGTACACGCTCCAACCGACGAAACCAAACGGACGCCCCCCCCCAAGCGGAGGGAGACGCCCCCACCATCTCCCCCAGCGGAGACGAGCCCGCCAGCGTTGTTGCACCCTCGGGCGAACCGCCCGCCGCCCTGACCACCTTGGTCCAAGGGCAAGTGGATATCCTGGCGCTTCTGCGTGAAACCTCTGAACAACAGCGGCGCATTACCGCTCTGCTAGAGGCCGCCTTCTTCCCCAGGGAGGATCAACCTAGACCGGAGTCTTCCCAGCACTACCAAGGAGCAACCGCTGCCCAGGTTCCCCCGCCAACCGTAGCCCCCGTCTACGTGGAGGCCGCGCCCCGCAAGCCAGAGATTCGACTCCAGGCTCCGGAATGGGACAGCAGCCAAGACAAACTGGAGGACTTCTTGGATCAATGCGAACTCAACTTCGAGGCTAATCCCTCCAAGTTTCCGACGGATGCCCGTCGCATCATGTTTGCCATCGGCAACATGACGGGCAAACCACAAACCCGCATCCGCAATGTGCGACAACAGGAGGGGGAGGATCCGCCCTGGATGAGCTCCTGGAGGGCCTTTTGCGCCGACCTCCGTCGCGTCCATGGCGATCCCGACCCCAGCTACACCGCACGCCTCCAACTGAATGCCCTCCGCCAGAAGGGATCGGTATCAGAGCACGCGGCGGAGTTCATGTCGCTGACGGCCAAATCGCACCTGACCGACCAGCAGCAGGCGTTGATGCTGTTCGAACAAAGCCTCCGGCCGCGCCTACGGGAAAAGCTCACCCACGTGCCGATGACCGACATCCGTGACTTCATCAACGCCGCCATTGTCACGGAGCGCCGGATGCAGGTGATACAGGAGGCCACGACAAGACCCTTGGAGTCACAGCTGCGACACCGACCGCCCCTCCCAGCCGTGACGGCCAAACGAGAGCCTCCGGAGGGACCCCGCAAAATGGAACGACCTCCACTACCGGCCAAGGACCCTACGCGTGATGCGGCGGAACGCCTCCGCCAGCACCGACGGACCAACGGGCAGTGCTTTGGCTGCGGTGGCAGCAACCATTTGGCCCGTGACTGCCCGAAGGCACCCCAAACACAAACTCTCCGGGCACATGCTATTTCATTCGACAACGATTCCGGGACTATACTCGTCAACCCCATGGATGACGGGTCAGCCTCCAACCCCGACAGTGACCTATCGGATTTGGAGGATCCCCCGGAGGGAAACTAAGGGTCGATGGGTTCCTTCGGTCCGAACCCATCGACAACCTAAGCCAGCTCCGGGTGCTCGCCGCAGCATTCTGGGCAGCCCACCGGACCGACACTCCCGTCGTGGAGCAAGAGGGATCCGTTCTCCGGATCCATCGACACCCTACCTTACCAACCTACAAATGCTTGGTAAGCGTCGGCGACACGCAAGGCCTTGCCTTGCTCGATACCGGCGCCACCGCTTCTTTCATTACTCCCGAAATGGTCGCAACAGCCAACATTCCTACCCACTCCCTCCGTAAATCCGTCCACGCCACATTCCTCCAGGGCATGTCGGCCGCCATCAGTCGCCACGCGGCGGTGGATATCATCATCAACAACCACTGCATCACCTCTCGCCACCGACTCTTCATCACCCCCATGACCTCCCACGACGTGCTGTTGGGAATGGATTGGATCGAGGCCGCCAGGCCGGAGCCAAACTATACCCTCCGTACGTGGGACCTCCGGGTCCCCCACACCGTCACGGTGCCCTCCAACCCCAAAATCGAAAAGAACGAACTCCACAACTTGGTCGGCCGGCGACAGCTGGTCTCCACTGAGGAGGACCTGCTGGTCCTCCCAGAACCGGAAGAGGAGCTACTGCCCCTCCGAGCTTCCGCGACCGACCTCGCCGTCCTACCGCCAGAGTACCGCGAGTACGCCGACGTCTTCGACGCCGAGAGGGCCAACCAATTGCCTCCCCACCGCCCACACGACCACGAGATCAACCTGGAGGCTGGCAAAACCCCTCCCTACGGCGCACTCTACTCCCTGTCGCACCGCGAACAAGAGGAGCTCCGGAACTACCTCCGGAAGATGCAGGCCATTGGCTTCATCCGACCGTCAAGTAGCCAAGCTGCCGCGCCCCTTCTTTTTGTACCAAAGAAGGACGGTCGCCTCCGGCCGTGTGTGGACTACCGCGCCCTCAACGCCATCACCGTCAAGGATTGCTACCCGATCCCCCTCATCTCCGAACACCTTGATCGGCTGGCGACGGCCAAGATCTTCACTAAATTTGACCTGAAGGGTGCCTACAACCTCCTCCGGATCGCCCCCGGCCACGAATGGAAGACCGCATTCCGCACGCGCTACGGCAGCTACGAGTACCTCGTC
The DNA here is from genome assembly GCA_900208305.1 of Melanopsichium pennsylvanicum. Classification (NCBI taxonomy): domain Eukaryota; kingdom Fungi; phylum Basidiomycota; class Ustilaginomycetes; order Ustilaginales; genus Melanopsichium; species Melanopsichium pennsylvanicum. The sequence goes on from OAPG01000017.1 coordinate 108,939, forward strand.
ATGCCGTTTGGCCTCTGCAACGCTCCGGCGACCTTCCAACGGCTCATGAACCACGTGCTGTCGGATCTCTTAGACGTGTCCGTCATCGTATATCTGGACGACATCCTAGTCTTCTCCAACAACGAGGCCAACCACCACCACCACGTCTGCCAAGTGTTGGATCGATTACGGAAGCATCAGCTGTATTGCGCTCCGGACAAATGCGAATTCCACACCGACTCCGTCGAGTTCCTCGGCTACCTCGTCAGTCCCGACGGCCTCTCCATGGACCCAACCAAGGTCAGTACAGTCTTGGAGTGGCCGCCACCACAGTCGATCCGACAGATCCAAGTCTTCCTCGGCAGTCTTGGAGTGGCCGCCACCACAGTCGATCCGACAGATCCAAGTCTTCCTCGGATTCGCCAACTTCTACCGTCGCTTCATCCGCCACTATTCTCGTGTAGCGGCCCCCCTCACCGACCTCCTGAAAGGAGGAGCCTCCGGAAAGGTAGATCTGCCCCCGGAAGCAACGGCAGCCTTCAACCGGCTGAAAGAAGCGTTCACCTCTGCCCCTATCCTCCGGCACTTCTCTCCAACGCTCTACACCGTCGTCGAAACAGACGCGAGCGATGCTGTGGTAGCCGCCGTGCTGTCGCAGTGGCACCCACAGCCGGGCGCCGACGCGAGCGCCGAGCCCAACAGCCGCTCGCATACCCTCCATCCTGTGGCATACTGGTCGCGAAAGATGATCCCGGCGGAGCGTAACTACGAAATCCACGACAAGGAACTCCTGGCTATCGTAGACGCCTGCGGCGCTTGGAGACACTACCTCCATGGCCTCACCCAACCGTTCCTCATTTACACCAACCACCAAGCGCTCCAGTATTTTCAGACGAAGCGACAACTCAACCGTCGCCAAGCCCGCTGGCAAGCCGACCTGGCTGAGTTCGACTTCGTCCTCCACTACCGTCCGGGTAAGGAGGCCGTCCGCCCCGACGCTCTGAGTCGCCGGCACGACTTGTTCCCCGACGGACCGTCGCGCCCAGACCCCGCCAACCAAGCCACTCTCCTCCCTGCAAACTTGTTTGCAAGGGCAGCCGGCGTACACTCCTCGGACCCCCTGCCTACGGAGTGGATCGAAACCCTCCGGAAAGCGGCCAACCTCCCCCCAAACGTTGCCGTCCGCGATGGTGTCCCGTACACCACAGAGGGTCACGTCTACCTGCCACCCCAATTACGGGACAAGGCACTCCACCTACTGCATGACCACCCTACGGCAGGACATCCTGGCCGCAAGACGACCCTCCATCTCATGCGTCAACGTTTTTACTGGCCAACCATGGTGCAGGACACCGACAGCTATGTCGCCTCTTGCGCGGCCTGCCGAAGGGCAAAACACCCCCGTCACAAACCCCACGGCTACCTTCTCCCGTCGGTCCCTCCCGATCGGCCCTGGTCCACTATTACCATGGACCACATCACTGACCTCCCGCCCTCCCTTGCCAACGGCACCACCTACAACTCCATTCTCGTAGTCGTCGACCGCCTCACCAAGTTTGTGGTCTTCATTCCTGCAAACAAAACCGATACGGCGGAGACTTTGGCGTACCAGCTCCACCGCTACGTCTTTTCATACTTTGGCCTCCCGGACACCATTGTATCTGACTGAGGAACCACGTTTGTAGCTTCCGTTTGGACGGAACTCCTCCGGGCCCTCCGGATTAAAGGGTCTTACTCGTCGGCCTACCACCCTCAAACAAATGGCCAGACCGAGCGAGCCAACCAGACGCTGGAGTTGTTCCTCCGCTTCTATGGGCAACCCTCCTGCCGACAGCCCAGCTCGCGCTGAACCAAAGACCGTCGGCGACCACAACCATCGCCCCGGCTATAGCTTGCTTCACATTTGCACCTCGGGCACACCCCTCCATCCCCCCGGCCACCTCCAACGTTCCGTCGGCGGATAAAGTGCGGGTGTGCCAGGACGCCATCGCCAAAGCCAACCTTGCCGTCGCGAAGTGGTTTAACCGTCGCAGGAGCGACGTCTCGTTCCGCCGGGGGGACCTGGTGCTCCTCCGTACCAAGCACCTCCGCAGCGACCGACCCTCCCACAAGCTCTCCAACCCCCTCGCCGGCCCGTTCAAAGTCGACGAGGTGATTAGCGACCGAGCCTACCGACTCCTCCTGCCTCCGTCGTGGAAGGTCCATCCCGTCTTTCACGTACAGATGCTGGAGCCATACCCCGACGGAGTCAGGGAGTCCAGCGACGCCCCCCAACCGACTACTCTGGAGGACGACTACGCCGATTTCGAAGTCGAGGGCGTATTGGACTCCCGCCGCCGCGCCGGACGCCTACAGTACAAGGTCTCCTGGGTAGGGTACCCCCCAAGCTGGGTCCCGGCGGAAGACGTGGACCGCGCCCCGGATCTGGTTGCTGCGTACCACGCCGCGAACCCGACCAAGCCGGCCCCTACCCGGCGTTAGGCACGGATACGAGCGACGGTCGCCGTCGGGAGACCCCCCCGCCGGAGCCAAAACCCCTCCGGTCCCCGACCTCTGGAGTAGGAGACCCGGTCGGGCTCCCCTCACCCCCACTCCCACACACGGACACACACACACGCAAGCGACAGAAAAGAAAACAAATGCATTCGAGGAGGGGCCCCGGGGCTAGTCCCTCAGGAAACCCTCCAACCACGCCCAGACCACGTCCACCTGCTGTCGCGTGTTCTGCGACAGTTGCTGGATCTCGCTGATCCGGCGGAGCTCTCGCTCGCCGCCGGTCCTCAGCGACTCTGTCAGCAACACCGCAGCCACGTCGGCCAGCCCCTGTTGAAATAACTCAGTCCCCTCCTGCACCCCGTGGAAGAGGGACTCGGCACGCCTTACGGCCGCACCCAGATCCCCCAGGCCCGTAGCGGACTCCTCCGGCTGGCCTTGGGCCCGCGCCCGAGTGCGGCGCCGCTCTCGGGCAGCCTCGGCTGGACGGTCGGGGCGAGACCTAGCTCGCTTGCGAGCCGCCTCCCGCTCCCGACCCACCGCGCCCACCCGAGCCACCTCCTCCCTCAGTTCCTCCTCCTCCTCCGGGATCTCGCCAAGTGTCCTCAGCGACAACCTGACGTTGGGGTGGGGGCGGCAACGCCGACCGACCCCTCCGGACCTCCACCTCTCAAGCAAGCACGCGTAAACCCTCATTCGGAGGGGACCTTGGGCGCCGCCAAGTGGTGGGACTGTCGAGGAAAACAAAAGGAGGAACAAGAGTCAGCCGACCACCCAAGACATCGCGACAGACGCCCGACGGAAATACTTACCGCGCATATCCGCGTCGCAGGGTTGCCCGTGGTGCCCCTGACACCGACGGCAGCGGAGATCGCCTCCCGCCCGCTCACAGGCAACGCCGGCGCATACGCAGGCGTAGCAATTGCCCCACGTCTCGGCCCATAGCGGGGCAAGGTCTGTCGTATCGGCCACGGAAACACAAACGTCAGTAGCGATCCCAATCAACACAGCAATGGAACAAATACTTACCATCACCAACAAGTTCCGGAGTGATCTCAATGGGAACCGAAGGACGCGACCACGGCATCAAATTCCGGGGCGCCAGGACGAGGGAAGTGTTGGTCGATGCAGAGGAAGGAATGGCCGACGGATCGGCAGACTGTTGACGCACGGCGCGCTTGCGACGGCCCGAGTTGGCTCCCCGGGAAAGGTGAGCACGCGGAGAACGGCGCACCCCCCGGATGGGACCAGCGGAGGTCTCCGACGGCCGATCTGTTGTAATTGAAACAAGGGGGAGGGAACAAACGTCAGTAACCCATTCCACGGCACCGACCGGTGGTTGTCAGGCCCTCTGGGCCCCCACCCGCAACCGAATCACGACGGAACCACGATCGACTCACCTCCGGAAGCGGGTAACGTTGTTGTTGTTGTTGGTGCTGTTGTTGTTGTTGCTGCTGCTGCTGTTGCCGACGCTGCCGCCGTCGCGGACGTAGGCGATGGAGGGGGAACGGTACTGACACCGGCCGACGGGTTGTCGGCCGGGGAATCCATGGGAGCGTCTACTGGTGACGACGACATTGCAAAAAAAAGACAATCCAAGGAAGCGTCTGCTGGTGGCGACGACATTGCGAAAAAAAGAATGGGGAAGAATGGGGGAAATCGAGAAGGAAGACCCGTCGAACCCCATCCTTATATCCCTCCTCGATAGCTACGCACGAGCAATGGCGCACAGTCAATTCCGCCGGTCCAAGGCATTGTGGGTGGTATTGCCTCATTGCTGCGCATCCGCGATTAAATTGCCGAGACGAGCGTCGCAACTTGTACAGAGAGGCGCCCCTGGCGCGGATTAAGGTTGAGGGAGTACGACCCCCCCCCGCCCTCCTGTCCTATCAGCCGCCTGGGGACCAGTCGGCCTGAACCGGGGGGTAATGTTAGTGCCTACCAACCGGAGTCCAAAGAGGGGGTGCTCGGCCCCCCTCCCGATTGAGCGATCGTCGTGATCGGGCCCCGACCGACCCTCTCCGGACCCCTCGCAGCGGAGCGGTCGGCCTGACACAATCCTCCTACCGCCCAACCGCGGCTGGTCCCTCCGTACGTAGGATACGACCGTCGGCAACCTAACATTGTAACGCCGCGGTGGGAAGTGACCGATAGTTCCTGTACCTTACCACCCCGCCCCCGCCTGACATGAGGTTGCCTCCGGACCTCGTCGCATGTATTACTTAGTTAGCTCTATAGCAACGCAGTAGTGTGCTCTGACCCCCGACCGCCTGTGTTGCCCCGCCTACGACCTCTCCGTACCCGTAGCCTCCATCCCGGCTGTAGCCGCCCGCGGTATCTAGACCCTACAGCCTTAACAATAGTCCCAAGACTATTGCTGCTCAACAAGCATGGGTTCCTGCAATCCAAGCCCAAGGTGAATCACTTGATGATGCTGTCTTTCTAAATAGCTTTCACCTGCAGACAACTTGCAGATTGGGTCAAGCTCCAGTTGTGTGCCATACAGAAAGGCCAACCCTACAATTGTGGTCCAAATCTTTCTCTTCTTAATGCCATCAACAGGATTGGCATCCAAGCAACCCGTGTCAAGACTGGTGCTTGGAATGCAAGAGCAATGCTGAACTTCTTCTACACACAGGTGTTCCCTGCTTTCCAAGGCCAACATTGTACATTCTGCATGGACAACAGCTGTGACCTCATCACAGCAATCAATATGGCTGGTCATCAAGTTCTCTTCTTCCCTTTGTACATGCCTTGGTTTAACATTGCTGAAAGGGAGATTGGAAAGATTAGGCCTTGCATATGTCAACAGGAGCTCCATGAGGCTGACAACATCAGGGTAATGATTGACCAACAGCTGAGCACCATCACACCAGCAATGGCAGTTGGTTGGATTCACAAATGTAACTGCTGGATTATGGTAGCCAAGCATGGTCACCCCCTTGGTCCTGAGCACAATGCAACTGGTGCTCTGCAGCGCTAAGGTCTCCTTGGTAGTCCACACATTATTGATCCCACATTGTAACCACAATGCTGTCTGTACTTACGCTTGAACAATTTTGCATTTCTCTGTGACAACAAGAAAGCTCAAACCATCATATTGATTGGAATTCCAAGAGCAATGGATCGTCACAATACATTGGTAGCTTGCTATAACATTTTGTTGCAGTTACAACAACATGCAATTAATGATTACAAAATGACTGACTTGGCATTCAAATGTTGAGCAGTGCTACAAACTACATCACAATAACATCAAGCTGATGGATACAAAGACTGCTTGACTAGCTACAAATGGCAACTGAAAAAGGGAGATGTTGTTGGTACAGAAGATTCTCAATGTTGTGCACTAATGGATCCAGAGTCCCCAACTTGCCAGAATTCTGCTTCAAACATGCATACAGTACAGCTTGCTGTAGTGTGTTGATGTCTTCCTACCTATTGATGCGGTATGTATTTGATGTTTGCATCTTTGTGTGTCAAAAATTGTTCTTTGATTGCAAGCATACTTGTTCCTTATGGTGATTGGTTGCTTTGCCTTGTTGCATGATTGTTAGAGGTTTGCCCCTCCACATTAGTATCCTGGTAAGGATTTGAGAAGAAGGAAAATTGCCCCCTTTTTCATATCCGCTCATTCAAAGCAATCAGGAGGAGAAAATCCAAACACTATCTACAAGATAATAGAGAATCATGAAGGAAGTAGAGACTTCAGGGCTAAACCTGCAAAAACTTCAAGACCTTAACCAGCAACATCCCTTGTTGTATATCAGAAGTATTGTCAAGGGAAAGCTGACAGAAGAAAAGTGCAGTGCTAGCATGATATCAAGCGCCAACCAAGCACAAAGTATGAATGAAAGGGAGAAGCTAAAGGGCTGCACTTTGCTGCAGGGAAGGGCACCATTAGCACACCCATTTCCAAAGAAAGCTGCCACAATTCCTGCCAGGGTCCAGTATCAACAAATCTATTTGAATCTTTTGGGCTGAGAAAAGGTCATTTCTCGGTTAGACTTTTGGAGCCTTTTCAGAACTCACATCATATTTCATCATCTCCACTCTATGGTCTTCTCTGATTTCTCACCATTGCTGTTGTGGATTTGATGAAGTGTGGAAAAAAATTGAAAAACAAAAAAAAAACAAAAAACGACGCCTACAGGATTTGAACCTATGCTCCCAGAGGGAATGGCATTATTGTTGAGTAGATGTATACTCTAGAAGTCTTCTTCCTACTTCTAGTGCCACGCGATAACCACTCCGCCAAAGCGCCTTGTTGTGTGACAGGAACAATGTTGTGTATATAATTTGTACAACCTTTTTCTTTAACAATTATATTTGTGTTCATCGTTGTAGATTGTGGGTATGATGGAACACCTTTAATAAAGCAGGGTCGTTGCATGGCATTGCCACCCACAGGTTACCTCAGGCGGTCAATTGTGATCAAATGGGAGTGAAGTAAGCATCAGAGCTATTCGGATCATGTGATCTTCTGGTGATGATGATTGTCGAATCGAAAGATACAAGTACAAGTGACAGGTAATGTGATTTCTAAAGTAGGTCGGCAAGACTATTCACGTTCGAGATCTGTTCAAAAGTGAATATACATGAGAATAACTTATCAGTACAGCCTCTATCTATTTTGCTGTCTGGGTCTCGCATGCTTTCTCTGATTTGGAAAAGGAGAGGCTGTGTTGCTGTGCACTTACTGATATTATCCCCAAACTTGGCGTAGAGCTTAACTTTCAACCCCTTCATCTCTTGGTCATACCCATCCAATTTGTCTTGCAGCGCTCTGATCTCTTGATCCGCATCTTGCTGCTCCTTCTCAAGCCTCTCCATCGCATCTGCATGTGGAAGCGACACAAATGTGTCAGCAATCTTGTAGAGGACTGCTTCGTCTTCGTCTGCGAGTTCGAGCTCCATAGCCAAATCGTCTAGCGACTCGCGATTCTCTTTGAGAACGCGGAGGTCCTCCAGAACGTCAGAGTAGGTCGAATTCAGACGCGAGAAGGAGTTGATAGACTGTTGATCTTCCCATGTCACTTCGATCTCGTTTGCTTCTTGTTCGGAGAGCTGCATTGATACGAATTGAAAAAAAAAATCCCGGGTTGGTGATCAGAGTGGAAATCACACAACGGAGCGGACAAGATAGATAAAAGCTAGGAGAGGAGACTCACCATACGCATCTTGAACAAATTTCTTGTTGCACTAGGGCAAAACGACGTTGGTATGGAGCTTGTGGACAATAAAGAGGAAGTGAAAAGAGTTAGAAGAGTGCTCTCGAGGAGAGCTGTCAAAAAAAGAGGCTCGACCCGTGCACGAGCACTTTTTCAGACTTCTCGGACCTCGGCACAATTTGTCAAGCGTGTGTGTTGCACAAAGACCAACACTTTCCTTGGCCCGACTTTAAAAAAAATCCTTGTGGGGCCTTCATCCGTCGCCTCTTCTCTTGACTCCCTCATCGTCATCCTGTTCTTGTCAATTCGTTCGCAACAGTATGAGCTGCCGCTAATCATTACAATCTTGAGCCCCTGGTTGCTTCAATTCGCCGTCATGCTGCTGTGGTTGGTCCTCCTTACCTTCTGCGCGGTCCTCTTCCCCATAGTCGCACTGCTCTGCCTTTGCATCTACATCAGCGCCTATCGAAGCACCAGATCCTCCGATAAACCATGTCTCGGTCGATCTGCAGCAGTGGTGGTCTTGGGTGACATCGGCCGCTCCCCTCGCATGTGTTTCCACGTGCAATCATTGGCAAACGAAGGCTACAAAGTTGCCATAGTGGGCTATCCCGGCTCAGCTCTCCCTACCGCCCTTCGCCGATCCTCTGTCAAGTCGCATCACCTTCGCTCTCCACCCGCATTCATAGCTCGCCTCCCTCGTAAAGCTTTCATTATCGCCGCACCCTTCAAGCTCCTTCTTCAGGCAATCTCGCTGTTTTTGGAATTGACGATCAACGTTCATCCGCCTCCCGAAGTGGTGCTGGTCCAGACACCACCGGCGTTGCCGACGCTGTTGGTGGTGAAGATGGCTGCAGCTCTGGTCAAGGCAAGAGTGATCATAGATTGGCATAATTTGGCCTACACAATCCTGGCACTTAGATTAGGAGCCAAAAGTAAGTTGGTCAAATTGGCCGAGTGGTTGGAGAGATGGAGCGGAAGGGGGGCATACGCGCATCTGTTCGTGACAGAGGCTATGAAGAGTCATCTGAGCGCGAGTTGGAAATTGAAAGGAGAGAAGAAGGCCCTTCACGACAGACCGCCAGCGCACTTCAGACGAGCGACACTGGGAGAGACGCATAAGCTTATGACAAAACTCATTCCCATGCTTCAACCTCCGATAGAGGACGAATTTCTGCCCAAGGCCGAAGGTGCGGAAAGTACGCCATTCACAAAGGTGCTGCGTCCTGAGGCTAGCGCACACAAAGAAGGAGGAGATAGGGAGGAGAGCGGATTGCAGTCGAGACAAGATCGACCAGCACTGGTCGTGTCTAGCACGTCTTGGACAGCAGATGAAGACTTTGGTCTACTTCTAAGAGCTGCAAGGCTTTACGAGTATCGCGCTCGCACACTGGCTGAAGCTTGTCATTCCGTCTCAAACTCACCTTCGGTCTCGCCAGTGCACTCGCGCAGCAGCACAGCAGACGATTCGACCTACCACACTCTGCTCTCTCCCATCTCACCCTCGTCTGCAGCCTCGACTGCATCTCACTTTTCCTACACTTCCGGTTGCGCCTCACCCATTCGCACCTCGAAACAACGCCGACGAGCATCCCATTCGTTCCCGCACACCACCCCTGCTACTCCAACTCTTCCACATTACCCAGCCTCGCTGCTGCCCAGGATGCTCATCATCGTTACGGGCAAAGGCGAGCTCAAGTCTCGGTATCTCGCGGAGATTCGGCACCTGGAATTCACCGAAGAATGGCGATATGTGCGCATTAGAACTGCTTGGTTGGAAACCGAAGACTATCCCGTACTACTCGGAAGTGCAGATATAGGTGTCAGCTTACATACAAGCAGTAGTGGTTTGGATTTGCCCATGAAAGTGGTCGACATGCTGGGTTGTGGTTTGCCCGTGTGCGCGTTGGATTTCGACTGTCTGGACGAGTTGGTGAAAGACGGGATGAACGGAGTGGTGTTCAAGGATGCAGAAACATTGGCCAGGCAGTGGGAGAGTCTGTTCGCACGACATCCAGAGAAGAATTGGTTGGTTTCGGGAGATGGGATGCGTCGCCCCTTTGAATTAGAAGGTATGCTTGAATTAGAAGGGGCGAATGATTTTGCAGAAGGATTGACGGCGAGTACTGCACGAAATCTGCTAAGCAGCGCGAGAGTGGAACAAGGTGTTCCCATGAGTCCAAATCCGAGCATGACCCTGTTGCCTAGTCCCGGATTGGCACCAAAAATGTATGGACGTGATCGCGGACCAGTTCAAGGTCAAGTAGAAGGAGGAGGTAAGGGGAGAAGCGGAACCAGTACGTGGGGCGGAAATTGGAAGGCTGTCATGAGGCCTTTGTTGTCACCACCCAATGTCGATGCAAGTGTAGACGAACGGGATCGAGCTTCGGTTGATCCGAATCTTTCTCGCACTTCAGCACTGAAACTCGACACTGCACTGGGTAGGGGAATCCTCTTTTCGCGTCGGTCTAAAAAAGGCTGTGTCCCTGCATCCCAGATTGATGTCGACGAACCCTCTCAAACAAGTATGACTCAACATGGAAACGAGCAAGGTCAAGAAGACATGCTGGCAGGTACAGCAGATAGCAGCAAAATTTTTAGTAAGAATGGATTCAATTTTGTAAGCCAAACAGCAAAACCCATAGGCTCCGAGCGTCACATTGGTCTACGTCAAAGGAAAAGCCTCAGCAAACCACCCAATTCTCACTCCTCTTTGCCTCCTCAACAAGATCCAATTCCTGTCATTCAGGTATCCAAACCTCCCACACCTCCGTAATATGGAATCCGTGCCGCAGTTGGACAATCGAAAGGTTCTTGTGCACATGGTATATTCATAATTCTGCTTTTCTCCCAGGTGACAGGAAAAAGTGAGCCGGTCTTGTTTATGAGTCGCTTTTGATGTTAGCACGGCAATGAGAGGGGGCGTGTATGTATGTATGTGTGTGTGTGTGTGTGTGTGTGTGTGCAAATTGCGGTAGACCAACAAACGACAGTGAAGATGACAATGATGAATCAAACCAAGACCAATAATAATGTGAACGAGCGGCAGGGTGACGACCGCAGACCCACTCGCCACCTCGTTGTTGTATTTCATGCTTCTAAATTCTTTCACCCGCCCTACGCTATTTTGCCACTCTAAGGATTGGCAAGATGCAATCCAGCGCCAGGCCTACCCTGTTCACCATCGGGCGAACCGGAGTGTGCGTCATAGTTGCCATACTGATCGTGGTCCTGATGGCCTTGGTAATATTGAGGCTGTTGCTGCGGCGAGCCGTGACCTTGGTAATGCTGTGGGTACTGTTGCGGACTAGTGGCGCCAAGCGGCGGGCTCTGGTAGCCGCCGTCGTATTGACTTCCACCATGTCCATCCTGCGATCCTCCAGCGCCTTTGTGGCCGCCTTGGCTAGACGCATTCGGTGCACCGACTTGAGTCGAGCCGACAGACAGACTGTGACTCAAGTTCTGATTACCGTGTGCCTGACTCTGACCTGGACTAGTGTACCCAGGTGCGGCGCCCCATGCTTCGCCTGAAGGGTAAGCGCCCTGTGGCTGAGCACCCCATCCTTGCTGCATTCCGTATTGCTGCTGATACTGAGGGTTGCCATAGCCTTGTGGATGAGCGTAGTATGCGTCGTAGCCCTCCTGCTGGTGGTGCTGTCCGTACTCGTGCGCGGCGTATGCTCCGGCGCCCGCGACACCGGCTGCACCCCACGCCGGTTCCTGTCCAACGTTTTGGTAATGGTAAGGCTGTTGCGACATTTCAGAATCATGAGCCATATCGTCCATCTGAATCTCGTTCACGTTGGCCACGCTGCCTCCTTTGGCTTCGCCATTGCCACCAGCTCCCCGACCGTAGACCGCCTCTGCAGAGTTCTCGTTGACGTGGTCGTTCTCCTGACCGAACGAGAGCCACTCGACTTCCTTTGCCTTCTTAGCTCTCCTTCGGAGAGGAAGCAGGATGAGCCAGATGAGAATGATGAGACCAGCAACACCACCAGCCACACCGCCGATGATTGCGCCGAGGTTGGTGTCGGATCCACTGCTCGAGCCTGAAGCGCTGGAAGCGGTGGCGGAAGGATTAGCGGATGAGGTAACGCCGGTGACCAGGGCGCCGTCGGAACCAGTGGTGGTGTAGGTCACGACGACCACCGGAATGGATGTAGCAGATGAGGATGCGGCAGAAGTGGTCCGAACGCTGGATGCAGCCGATGTTGTTGGGGTTGTCACAGCAGCGGAAGAAGTGGTGGTGACGGAGGCGGAGGTAGGTGTAGTCGAAGCGCTGCTCGACGTGGGCGTGGTCGGGGTCGTGGTCGTGGTCGTGGGCGTGGGCGTGGTAGAAGAGGTAGATGTCGAGCTGGGAGTAGAGGAAGTGCTCGAAGTTGTGGGAGTGGTAGAAGTGCTCGACGCGCTGGTGCTGGTGGTACTGGGTTGACTGCTAGAACTGGAAGTTGCGTCACTGGTAGTAGGATCAGTGCCAGATCCAGTAGAAGCAGTGGTACCAGTGGTGTCATTGGTGTCAGTGGTACCAGTGGTGTCAGTGGTACCAGTGGTGTCAGTGGTGTCAGTGGAAGCAGTGGTGCCGGAAAGAGTGTTGCCGGTGTTTTGAGGCGACCGAGGAACGCCAGCCATGGTCATTTCGGATTGAATGTCGGTTTTGGGATTGCCGATGTGATCGTTATTGGTGATGACCGGAGTGATGGTATCAGAGAGAAGGACCATTTTGGGAAGGACAAGCACGAAAGATCAAACAAGGGGTGTAGGTGTGCCAAAAATGGAGGTTCGAGCGTCAGTCTATCGTGCGCTTAATGTGTGAGCGAGGGAGAAAGAGAGGTAGTGTGTGTGTGTGTGAACCGCACGCAGTCAGACGATCGCAGATGTGGCGAGGCAGGCTTTGCACTTGAGACGTCCGATCGTGTGATTGCGCATGGAACGCCCCAGTTAAGCGGATCAATGCTCAGCACGCCAGCAATGGATGCAGCAGCAAGACTTCGGGGTTGAGCGACGATGATGGGGGACAGTGGTGGTAGATCTGCCGTCTATTCACAAAGACTAGTCAGAAGAAGACCAGTTCGAGTGATTAGAGGTGGAAGAAAGGAACGATGAAGGGATCAAGGTAGAGGAGAGGAGCGAGGCGTGATTGCAACCCAACGACGGCGAGGTGTGGCGCAAAATAAAGTGGTGGGTTCACAAAAGGAGCCGCCCCGACTGCACATTCTGGTCTACCTTGCTGGATTTGTGCGTGTGCGTTTGTGTGTGCATAGAGGAGCAAAGGCAGGGTTGTGATCTATAAGAGGGAAACAAGACTTAAAAAGAAACTTACGTAGCCTGACGCTGGTGAAGGCCGCCAAAGGCTCTGTGGTCGATAACGTCGTAGAAGCTCATGGTAATGCGCGAATTAGGGTTGGGCTCGAGATTGTGCTTGAGTCAAAATGAAGCGTATGGCTGATCAGCCTTGTGTTGTGGGCGTGTTGATGAGGTTCAACAAGGGAACAGTGCAGATGAAGCGGTTGGCGGATCACACTCGGTGAAAATGGTGTGAGTGAGCGACAAATCGAAGCCGAATGAAACGCAGAAACGATGCTGGGAGAGCCGATGCAGATGGAGCGTGGACTGGACAAGTGGGTGGGAGAGCCGATGCAGATGGAGCGTGGACTGGACAGGTGGGTGGGAGGATAGGAGAAGGGAGTTGTTGAGGGTTATGGAAGCATGAAAGCAAAGTGGGTAGATGTGGGAGATCCGTATCCCTCTTTTTGCACCGACTGATCGAGGGTGCAAGGGTGTCGAAACGTTTTTTGTTCGGCGTAGCTGCAGCTTGGATGCGTGTATGACGATGGCCAATGTGTGTGCAGGCAGAAGAGATGGCAAATGCAAGCAGGCAGGAAAAAGGGGTAAGCAGAGCGTGGAGGAAAAGAGAAAGTTTCTCGGCACTCACGTTCGAGCGGCAATGCTGTGCCAAAAAAGGGGGAATTTGCAGCCCATTCTCCCGGTGCTGTCAAGTGCAAGCCTGGCCAGAAACCAACACGAACACACTCACGCAATCACACAGGGAGGCTGTACCAAATCATGGACAGCACTACACAGCAATCAAGTGGATTTTTAAGCTCGAGACCAAATGCAAAAGCTGCGTGGATAAGGAACCACGGTTTGAAAATTAAGCGCGGAAGCCACTAGAATTCCCAAAATGTCTGCAGGAAAATCACGAGGTAACTTAAAGAAGAAAAAAACACACACACACACACACAGGGGCCACACAGATGATAAACATTCCGCCACATAGAATACTCTGTAGCAGCTCCTGGATATAACAAGGATCTTATTAATAAGTCAATCCCGAAACAAAGGATCGTGTGGTCGAGCTTCGAGCTTCGCGGTGCAAAGACAATGCCTTGACGCAACCCAAACTACGCTTCTTCAGACTGCCTTGATCACTTTGCAGATTCGCAAGAGTAGCGGAAAGGGACCGAAGGAGCTGTGTTGCTTGGTACTTTTGTGTCGGAATCAGCCGAGAAGAGTGAGTGCTGTACAATAAATTACAGTAATTTACATTACGCACATCTAGGAGCTTCTTACCCCATCACGGTCGTTGCCTTGCTTTGCGTCGCATTGACCAGCGTGTTGGGGTTCGCGAACTGAATCGATCCGACAATAGCGTCATGTGTAACTGTGTGATGGTCACTTTCTTACAAGAAGGTTCAGTAGTTTTTTTTCCCTTTCATGCTGACCGATCCTTGAAGCAGTCAACGTTCAAGCGTCATCAAATTGCAGCCCATGGTAAGCTCAAAATTCATAGCTACATTGTTTTTCTTTTCTTTCCCCCTTTTTCCACTCTAATTTTCTAATTTGTGACTGTAGTGCAGTAATCACAGCTTGCACGAACGATCGGCCCTCACAACACGGCTGCACAGTAGTTGCTGTTGGATGCGCTGAAACACTCCTGCGATAAGGCCCCTTGTGAGCACACGTTTTGGTCAATCACACATGGCAGGGCTGCGACAAGAAAGGGCATGTTCGAAGGGATTCATCATTCCAACCACGGGCAGATGAAGTCGAGCGCAGTGCGGCGTTATGTGGTCCATGCGAGCCTCACCGTCACTCGGAGGCTGTGCAATCTGTCTAAGCGAGTGCCGCACACAGCTTCTTTGCTCTCACGTGGTGCTCCAATGTTACGAAGTCGCGAAAATGGTCTGGACCCTTATTGGTTCGCGCAGCAGAGCTCTCGTTGTCGACTTCTTCTTCTCTCTTCCCAGTCTCATCCTGCCGATTCCGACCGAGGGCGCCCGATGCGATCTGTGACGCAACCATGGATTGCGATTGCAACATCGAATCTTCTGTCACAGAGACATCTACTTGATCCATTCCTTTGCCTTCTACAACGACCAAAAGGTTCTTACTGGTACGACATGCCAGAGATGCAGCAGAGTGAGAACCTAGCAAGGAAGTTCGGTCATGTAAGCTCTGAACCTTCCCTTTATATTTCGCAACTACATCTTGTCATCACGTCTTTGCCTCTTTTTAACCTTGACAACATCATCCCTTCCGGCCACATTCTGGTGCTACTGCCTCGCTGGCACTGTGTCGTATTGAGATCAAACTGATGGTATGTCCATGGTATGAAATGTGATCATCTGAGCTTCCTGAACAAACACCATCATCTTTCCATTCTCTAACACATGTAGTCTGCACGACGCGCTCAGTATGGTCTCACCCATCAACACCGCCCAGCCGTCCGCTAGCTCTTCTCGTCTGGCCAAATCTTTGAATATTTCAGGGGCATCGGGAACCTCTACGCGCAACCGCCTGAATGCAGCACTTGGAAAACAACACTTTCTTGTTGATCCAAGCACACTGAGTCGGCCCAACCCCAGCAAGGCTTTGTTCGATGCTGTCCCCAGGAATTCCGAATTCGAACAACTCAAACCCATACTCGCGCGTCTCCCTCTCGAAATGCTTACCAGTGATGGTGATGATGATGATGATGATGAGCAAAATTTCGATAGAGAGAACCTGGACTACATAGTGAAGCGAGGGGTGATGTACACCCGTTCCCGGCTGCCATTCCTAGATAGCGCAAGTGTAGACCTCTGGAAGTCGCTACATCATTTTCGCCCGCTTCATGCAGACTACGCTTCAGGCTACCTGTCTGGTCCTCCGACGCATCCCCTCCCTTTCCCCTCATCACCGCTTAACCCGTCTGCTTGTCCAATGTTCTCCAGTGCCACAGAACGAGGTCTAACCCAACTGCGTTCATCATTCAACTGGTCCTCTCTTGGTCCCTTACCCTTATCCGCATCTCGCGTATGGTACGGCGTGCTCTTCTTGTCGGTTCGAAGAAAGGATTCTGAGTCGCAAAGCTTCTACGAAGCGGACAGGCTAGCTCACGAAGAAGCCACCGCTTCAGGCGGCCTCATTATGTATTGGTACGGTTCACCTTCGCCTACCACGGGAGTAAACCTCGCTACCTGCATCTGGACATCACGACGAGACGCGATAGAGGCCAGCAAATTGCCCTTGCATAGGAAAGCAGCGGTATGGGCTGCACCCAGCTATGAAAGATACGATCTGGTTCGATACAGGGTGGTCAAACGCTCCAACGAAGCAAGGCTTCGCATCGAATCGTGGACAATAGAAGACGATAGAGCCGAAGAATTGTAAAAACTTTGATGCTTGCATGGTTGCGGTACAAATACATGCCCTTCTCGATGGTGTGAGCCGAGATACCAGAGAAAATGACTGAGGAAGGAGAGGCAGCGAGTGAAGGCTGAAAGGTCCCATGAGCGTCGAGTGCGTGCGTGTGTGTGTGCTAAGGTGGAATGAAAAGGGGGTGAGATCATTTGATCTGAGAGCCATCACCACGAAGGGAGAGGTAAGCATTATCAACACCCGGTCCAAATTGTTTGATGATCTCGTACACCTCGACGGAATGATACCTCAAGCCCGACTTGGGATCGGTATAAGGTGCGATAAGACCAGTGACGTCGCAGTACTTCTTTGCCGGTCTTAGACTAGGTGGCGCTTCCACACTTGAGTAGCTTGGGATGTCGCGTTTTGGCGCACCTGGATCCTCCTCTTCCTTCTCTCCGCTTTCCGCTTTCTGTGCAGTCTCTTCTGCTTTGATCTCAAGATCGCCCTTCCCGTCCCCTTCAGCCTTGATCTCCTCATGAGCCACTGGTGTCTCAGACTTGGCGGCCTCTTCCTTCGCCAATCGCTCACGTTCCTCTCTACGTGCTACAGCTTGCAGTGCAGCGCCAACCAAACGCCCTTTCTTCTCTCCCTCCTTGTTCTTCCTCTCCTTGAACTTCTGACCCGCAGCCCTCATCGCCGCTTCTCGTTCAGCTTGAAGAATCTGTTTCAAGCTCTTGTTTCGCCGAGAAAGATTCGAGGACATTTTGGTCATTCGGTTGGTGAATTCGACTGACTTGAAGGGCTTTGGCGCTGCATGAAACGAGAGCTTTTCTGCTAGGGAAGGAGGTGCTGGTGTTGCCGATGTCGAGGCTGCCCCGAATGCTGGAGGACGACCCTTTGGAGCCACCCTATGATGCAGCATCATATTGAATGTGTATCGAACATTGTCAGTCCCCAAGATCTTGCGATTATGATTCTGGATTGCCCATGTCAGGATGACTTACATATTGCCAAATTCGAGCGTACTCTGATTTTGAAGACCAGTTTAGTGGCCGGTGCGTTGTATACGATCCGTAATAGACGGAATTCGACGATAGTAGGAAGAGATGTCACTCAAAGTGTCAGAGGCGTCAAGGTCTGAGCTCTTACTTGACAACCTATGTTTTCCGAGATCCGACATTAGCCCAGCTTTTGGCGAAGCGCGTTGCTTGTCTCTCAGGGTCCAAAAAATAAAACATTAATGTAATCCAAAAATGGTGGTTTTTTGCGCGTTTTCTTTTCTTTTCTTTTCTGGTTTCTGTTCAACTCCGCAAGAGTGCAAAGCTTGCATTACCGAAGCCGAGGCTCAAAACAACACATTTACTGTACTCTTAGACTCACCTAAAGCAATATCAACAGTTCAACCCCCTATGAGATTGCCCTGGCTTTGCTCTTGCTTGGCTTCCAGGGCTTCATCACAATGTAGGCTGTGCACTTGAGCTCTTGAGCGAACAACGCTCTGTCTTTGAACCCGTGCTGCGAATCGTTGTAGGAGAGAAAGAGGTAATAGTACAAGGCTTCAATGGGAGCATAGGATTGTGTTGGCTGCCGAAGCTGAAATATGTTTGTCTCGGATGCAAGGAGGGACTTACCGTGTTAGCTTAGCTCCCCTTTTCGGGCCCCGAGAATTAGTCGATGATATGCACGGCACTGTATAGTATATGCGGTCGATCAAGATACGCCTGCCCTCTTGCCCGTCTGGGTGAGTTGTTGTCTAGACCTTCCTTCTTCTTCTTGCCGGCCTCTGGACGATTGCCCATGCTGCTGTCTCCAGGGACCTTGTGCTTGTTTTGCGATTCCCTTCTCCTTCATCATCTCTATCTCATCCTACGCATACCACTTGGTTCCCTTAAGATCTTCCCCTCCTTTTCGGGTTTGACAGTAACCCTATCAATTCCCCTTCCTCCTCCTGTCAACTAAGCTTATACTTTTTGATCTCGGTTCAAAAGTAAAGAAGATAACCAGAATGCGTCTCCCTTCATTTCTTCATAAAGAAAAGCAGGATGCGATAGCGGAGAAATCAGCTGGATTAGCACCTGTCAACAATTCTGTCCCTACTGCTACTCCAGCTGCTGTCACCACCTTTGACGGCGATGGCCATGACAGCATCTCACTCAAGATCCACAATTGCACCCCTCATGAATACCTGGCTCATTCCGTCTTTGGCGCTCTGCACACCGGCAATGGAGTGTCTCAACGTGTCGCGTCGTCTAGTCTTCCCTCCTCCCCCAACCCGGACTCGGCAGTGGCAGCCTTTGGGGTGAGAAATACCCCAGTGCGTTTGCCTGCCGGTAGAGCAATTGTTGTTCCAGCTGTTCGTATTCATGCATTCACGGCCGCTGCTACCAGTGGTTACACCGTGGATATCACGCTGAATCCCAGATTGAAAGTCGGTCCTGCCGTGAGCGGCTGGAGTGCAACACTCAACGCTCCGGCAGCAGCGATCTCGACAAACAGTGCGGAATGTGTTGTCGAGGGAAGACTTTGGAAGCCCCTCTTACTCAGCCCGACTGTTGTTTCCTCGACAAAGTCGCCAAACCTCGGCGTGTCCATAAACAAGGACGACCAAACTGCTGTTTACGCATTGCAATCAGCAGACGTGGTCACAAACACTGTGCACATCCTTTTGCTACCTCAGCGCAACCTATCCACCTGGATGGCCGATCTTCCATCCTCGGACCCAATTAGTTCGTTTTGTATTCCAGGAACACACGAAAGCTGCGCATTGTACGGCTGGCCAATCTCGGCGTGTCAGGAAACCACCTCTACCATTTCGGTCCAACTTTCTCGCGGTATCCGCTTCCTTGACGTTCGGCTTTCTCTCAAGGGAACGCCTGGAAAGCAGCTCCTGTATGCATACCATGGAGTGACGGATCAGAAGATCGAGTTCGGCGCAATCCTTTCTCAGGTATACGACTTCCTTACCACCAATACCTCGGAAACAGTCTTGATGAGTGTCCTGCAGGAAAACAACATGTCTGGTTTTCTTGACTCGGTTTTCAAATACATTAACCAGAACTCTACCAAATGGTACCTAGGCACTGGAATTCCCAAGCTCGCAGATGTTAGAGGCAAGATTGTGTTGATCTCAAGATTTGGGTCAAGCGATTCTCAGCCGGGTGGAATTCATCCGCCTATTTGGCCGGATTCGAGCTCAAAACCGTTCAATTACACTTTACCGGACGGAGCCATGGTTTGGACTCAAGATTGGTACAACATCTCTTCACTTTCAAACATACCCACAAAGCTTTCATTGATCAATTCACTACTCACCACATCCGGATCCGATCCGGCGATCTTTGGTTTGAATTTCACCAATGGCTCTAGCTTCCCTTTCGCTCTGCCACCTTGGGTTGCTAAAGGCACAGGAGATCAGACCAAAGCAGCGGCCAACGGTGGCGGCTGGCTTCAAAACGTAGGAGTGAATGCGCTCTTAGTGGATCTGATTGCCACACGGTTAAAGGGGGGTCAAGCACAGTGGGGAAAAAGAGGAGGATTGATGAACGTGATTGCGCTAGATTTCTTTGATCAGAACAATCTAGGCGCCGATCTGGCAGGGTTGATGGTGCAAGCCAACTTCCAATGAGGTGTTTTTTTTTTTTCTGTTTGTTTGCATACACGGTCGAAGGGGAAACTTCAAGACTTGATCGGAATGAATTCACTTCTAAAGATGATTGGCGCTTTGGCGCTAATAATGAGATACAAAACAACGGACAATTAGTAAATAATTGGGACAGCTCATCCTTGAAGATATATGTTAATCAGTGAGAGCTCGTTATGTTAATCTGCAGCAGCGCATGATATCAGAACCAAATCCAACATTGTGTGTCGCGAATCAACCACCAAACTTGCTGGAAAGCGCGATTATCTCGATCACACACAGACACAAATCGTCAAGCATTTGTTGACGTTGTTCGCGACAATGACTTGTGTATATCTTTGTCGTCGTATGCCAGCGGTATGATTTTTTTCAATAGCATGTGACATCTACAGAAGGTCCAGTACTAATGTGCAAGCAACGGAAACGTATCAGGACGAGGCACAGCACCCGGACTCTCTCCTTCCAGTCTCATCGCGGTTCCATTCCCTAAATCCAACAGTAGAACCGAACAGAACTGGGCTCCTAGATCATCCGCTGCATCCAACGATTCTTCTGCGTTTGGTTTGATTGTTTCGTCTCCTGCACTCAAGCTTGGAAAGCTGCCCGCAGGATTACTAGGCGTCACAGGCGCAAAGTTGGAACTCAAAGGAGAACTATTCAAGGTTTCGCCGCTGCTAAAATCGGTCGATACAAGTCTCGGTGTTGGCATGTGCTCGGAATCCTCTCCATTATCACCAATGTCTTGCTGCTGCTGCTGCTGCTGTTGTTGTTGTTGTTGTTCGTATCCAGGCAAAGGTCGTGATAGCAAGTACGAAGTGCGACGTGCTCTGTGCTTCATTTCGAAACTTGCTTCGCTTGTGCCAAAGGAGCGAGGAGAGTGTGGAGAACGAGGCGATTTAGGTGAGTGAGCAAGTGTTGCCGGATGCAACTCTGAAGCGTTTGCAGCGGGAGACGAGGGCATTTCGTCTACAATAGGGATGGGGCTTGCATCGTAGTATGTAGTGGCTCTACGCCTAAAGTCCTCATCGGTCATTGCAGCTGGAAAATTGGAGGTGGTCGGACTCTGATCGTCTGCATTGAAGAGGGAGGTGGCGAAGGAAGGACGATGAGCTGAACGGATTGGCAGAGGTGGAGCGACAGGTGTGAATGGTGATGCTGTGTTGCATTGCGGAGAAGAAAATTGAACTCCTTCCATGGGCAGCACTTGTAATGTTGAACGGTATTGCAGCTTGTAATGGCCATCTGACGCGCCTATCTCAGAAGTGGGTGTGTGCGGCGTGGGAGTGGAAGCTGGAGTTGGTGAAATGATGGGATCGAGAGATTCACTTGCCACCCTCTGCATGGAAGCAGAATCGGGTGCTTCTGGAATAGTCTCTTGCATTGTCCAACTGTGTTGCTGCGTATTGATGTGTGAGAAAGGGTCGGCGATCGTGATCGCCGGCGCCGGAGACAGTTGCGGCAACTTTGAAGCAATATGGCTCCTGCCAGAGGGAGGTGGTACGCCCCAGTCGGGGATATTCCACACGAAAGCATTGTTTCCGTTGTGACCTCTTACATCGCTGTAGCCTTGAGCCATGGCGGCATTGCTGGTACTACTGCTTGCACTTCTGCAAGCTTTCGAAGTGTTGTATTCCACTGCTTGAACGTCGGATGTGTAGAGAGCAATTTCCTCGGTGAGGGATAGCGAGACCACCGACATCGCATCGCCATTGGTGTGGGGCAGAGATTCATTCGAGGACGAGCTGGAAACACTTTTGCTTCGCAGCGCACGCAGACGTTGGGCATGCTGAATGTGCTGTTCCTCCTTGTCTAGGCCCACGGCGCCCTTGAGAGCGGCACAAGAGCCAGAGATGGATTTGCGCCCAGTCAAAGGACTACAGGCAGAATAGGTGGGAGAGGTGGCCATGGTGGAAATGGAGCCTTTGCGACCGTCTAGAGTGTATTGATGGGTAGAGTACAGCCAAGTGTCTCTGATTGCCATTGCTGCCGTGACATTACCATTATGTGATGTCTGATCCGCATGTCTGGGCAGAGGAAAATTTGATTCTAGTGAGTCTCTGCCTTCGCCACGGCAGATAATGCTGAGACTGCGTCTTCTGAAGTCACTTGCCGCTTCGCTGGTAGCAACAATTTCGGTATGAGCTTCACCACCTCCAGCAGGAAAGCTGGTGTTCGACGCCTGGAACGCCCTCGTCGCAGGTGCCAGAACTCTTGCCAAAGCAAGAGACCTTCTCCTACCGCCTCGTATTGGGACAAAATTTGAGGTTGACGGAGTGACTGGCGAGGAAAGTAGGGAAGATTGATGACCCTGAGTGGAAGCGCTTGTGCGGCGGCGGGCTTTCCAAGCTTTGAGCAACGCACTTGGTCTCCTAATAAGTCCTCCTGATGCTGCCAGGTTGCTCGCCCCGTGTGCATTAGGCTGATGAGCCCTATTGCTACTTCCGTTCGAAGAAGATGCTGCATCCTCAGACCCGATGGAATACTCGTCAACACTAGACCTCGCACTTTCCTTATTGCTTCCAACGCCGACTCCGGAGAGGAGGGTGGAGATGATGGTAGCAGCGCTTGGGCGGCGCGAAGATGGCGAAGAAGCTGGAGGATGGTAGGTGTCATCGTTGGATTCGACAAAGAACGAGGCTCGCGGGGCAAAGGGGTTAATCCAGGAAGTTGATGCGGAAGGTTGCAGTCCGGACATTTGGGTGGTGGAGTGAGAGGCGAAGGGAGACGAGGACAAAATTTCAGACTCCTCCTCTGTAGCAAAAGACTTGCGTGGACGTGACGAGGTGAAGAGCGATGCTTGTGCTCTTGGAGAGAACGGCATTATGAAAGTGTTTGCGTATATGGTGAGCGTGCTGTCAATCTAGGTGTTACGAGCAATCGAGAGTGAGCGCTGCAATATATCTAAGTTGAGCTCGGATATCAAGTGTGAGCCGAAGGTTAAGGTATGATGGGGTGATTTTGCCAGAGAAGATGTTGGAAGAAGCTACTACTACCATGGAAGAGAGAAGAAATATGATGATGGTGTCGAGCTAGACTGGAAGTATAATGACAGAGAGCTCGACAATGGAGGCAAGACCGGCGCAGCCTAGACCTCTTGCTGACTGTGCCAAAGTCTGAGGTCAGATGTAAAAACGTCAACGTGTTCGGGCGTACAAACAGCACAGGCCAAGGAACGCGGAACGGGGGATGTATTGAAGCTCTCTGTGCCAAGGCTTTGGGGTACGTGGGCGGGTGTAGAGACGACAGGATGGGTACACTTTAGGCGAGGACGCTGAGGTTGAAAGGGAATCACGCCAAAGGCCAAGGTCGGACGGATGCGTATGCTGTAGCTGTACAACGGGGGTGAGTAGTATGAATACAGTTGGAGAATCGGGCTGTGGGTGTACCACTCGGATGTGGCGTGTTGTGGAGCAGTTGTGCAGATGTCGAAGCGGCTTGGGCGTATCACAAGGGGCAGGAAGGTGATCTGGTATGCAGAAGAGCGTGATACGAGATGGCGGTAGTTAGGAACGAAAGGTTGGTGGTGTGCGGATGCAATTGTGTAGAAAGATATATGTTGTTGAGTAGGAAGGAATGGTAGGGAGAGCAGGTTGAGACAGCGCTTGGAGGGGGATTGTTGATTACTCTTGACGATCGTATAGAAGCGCAGACTGAGAGCATCGAAGCCAAAAAGGCTCGGTTGGAGATTTAAAGAGTTGCTCGGCTGAAGAAGCCCCATTCAAAAGCGAGTCGGAAGGCACGGTCGAAGCCAATGACCACCGTCACTAGCAGTTGCAGACGTACTTAGCGAGGGAGGAGAGGTGAGCAGGTTGAAGCGGGGCAAAGACATATTATTGTGGACGGTTGCGGTGAGAGAGTCGTCAAATCTACACACACTTGTTTTCACTTGTTAGCACGGCAAGCGTGCAGCGTAGTTTCTCATCGGGCCGGGAGTGAACCGGAGACGAATGGCAAGGAAGCAGGATCGGAGCCAACCATGGCGTTGAGGACAATGTCGGAGAATAAAATCAAGCTATCACTTGAAACTCAGTGCAGCACAAATTTGTGCACAGTAGAAGTTTCATGATTCCTGTATGTTGGAACGCTATATGATGATAGCGCTTCTGCTCGGCGTCTAAGCCTGCTGAGAAGAAAACGCTTGTTCTATATTATAAGGAAGCATCCTTCATCTCGCTCTTGGCAAAGTAGTATAAGGTTGATTCGCATCACATCCAATAGATCAACACTGCACCATTGCTATTTTGTGCGAAAGACGACAAAGGTTAACTTGGAACTCTTGCAAATTTATTTACAACATATTATTAACAATTTTACTGTAGAGTGAGTTAATCAATGGGGCCCTTTTTGAAAAATGAAGCCTGAAGAGTGAGGCAACTGATTCAGGCACAAATCTTTTTTTTTTTAAAAAACAAAACAAAACAAAAAACAAAAATCGAAAGAAAAAGACACAGAGCAACAGCTGAATAGGGACAAAATTTGTAATTCTCTATTTCCCGTCTCTTTCTATGTTCCAGGTTCTGTCTCAGTACTCAGCCGCATCGAATGCTTGTCGCTGCCACCGCGTTTTTTTAAAATTGTGCCTGAAATCGGACAAATCTTTGTAAACGGATTCAAAAGGTACTATAAAAATACAGTACAGTACATGGTTCTCCTATGTTCACCCACGTGGGGCTGTCCACTTTAACTGTGACAATATCTTCCCTTTTTGTCCTTTTTGTCCTTTTTTTTTTTCTTAGGTGGTCGTCGTCATGCTCTGAAACCTAGCCGCTTCGTCCACAAAATGCTTATATGACACAAATTCACCTTGACAAATCTTTGACTTTCTCGTGTCTGCTTAGCTTGACAAACATGGCGGGATAGAACAAATTACAACATGCTCGCAGCCTTGACCAAAGTTGATGATGAAAAATCACGTTGAAATATCACGTCCGAACCGGATTGAGTTGCATAAAATCAGTGTGCCACAAATTTGAAACAATCAAAAAAAAAGGTGGCTTTGGCTCTAGGTGGTTCTAGCTGAAAGCAGATTCTCTGGCCATACAAAGGCTTCTGGAGCATCAATGCTGTCCTAATGCAATAGCTCAGACTCGGATCAAGCTACGGGACTAGTAGACCAAAATGTCAGTTCTATCCCTTGCTTCGGACGTGTCGCGGACGTGTGGTGCTGCCGCGTTTATACTATTCTCCCTACTTTTTGGTTCGGCAGTAATGATGTGAAAAAGCAGCAATACAGACACAGACACCTCCCGCGTGGTTAGCCATCTACAGAGCGTGCAAATCGGCGTGGTCACTTGAGCCAGTTCCGGGCCACATCTCGCTTATAATTTATTGTTTCCTGTTGTTCCCCTTTTCCACATGTTCGAAAAAGCCAATATCGACGATCCAATGCTTACCCCGACATACATATCTCTTGGTCTGTTCTCAAGTTCAATTCTTGTAGCGCTCTAAGCTATGCTGGACAATTTGAAACAAAGCGATCGTCGTTGGTATTCAGCCGCTTGCAAATGTCTTAATCACTGCTGGAATCAAAAGGTGTCATGATTCTGATACTGCGATCAAGTCAGGTCCAATTTCGCATTCGTCATGGACGGTCGAGTCTTGGCCATTCATTTTGCAAACAAGTTGGTTGGCTGGCGAGTTCAACATCTAATTTACTGTACTCTCAAAATCTATTGGTGGTGAAACAAAAAAAAAAAAGAAAAGGAAGAACAAACACAAGACCGGTGTTTTAGCCGATAGAACTTTTCTCGCATGTTCGGACCGAAGTTGCATTTGGACTTTCTCGTCTCGCTTTGACTTGCTCAATCACTAAACTCATGCTTAGAGAGTGTCATCGACGGGCGTTCAGAATGAGCCCGACTGAGAAGTGCGTCGAAGTATCAAACACAATTACTCGTGCCTTTTTGTTATTATTATTATTATTATTATTATCATCATTTTTCCTCTACAGATCGTGCCGTGTCAAAAGATCGATGAGCGTCATGATGCATAAACATCTCCGAGCCTCACCCACACCCCACTCATTCATTAAACCCTTTACTGTAATCTCAAACAAATCGATCCACGCAACCCGCAGTCATACTCGTAGGATCACCAGCAGATGGATCGACTGGTCATCTTACTCTGAAACATGTTTCATGGCATCTGGTTTGTTCCAAGAATCCATGCAGAACAGAAAACATGGTACACTTTTTCAAATGTAATCAAGTCAAGACACCGACGCCATAACGTTTGAGAAGGACGTTTAACAAGAGACACATCGCTACGCATGCTTCTGTATTGATTTTCAAGTCTCCGATCTCCCTTCTTCATCGAGCGCTCTTGGTGGTTCGCGCGTCTTTTTGGCGAGATTGCACATGCTAAGGCACTTGTTTCAATTGTTCCTGTTGAGGTTCTTGAACGCTGTCTAAGCAATCGCAACCTTAAATCGTTGGAAACTTGCCTGCAGCTTGTAGAAACCAGAAGCAGCCTGCTTCATCAGTATGCAGACTGCGCATATTTGGTATACAAAGCGGGAAAGGGTTGTTATCATTATCGGATTTTCTGCCGCAGCTTCACGACGACAGTCCCAAGCAAATAATACCAGTCAGAACTTACCTCGCATTCAACAGCTTCTCGGCCGACCTGTCAAAAAGGAAAGAGATCATGCATCGTCAAAACCCAAAGCCATCAGGTCAAAGTATGCAGCAGAGAGAGTTGATGCGTGCCAACTTACATTGCGAGCGACAGTGTTCCAATCAACATTGTACTTTCTCACAAACATCTCGTGAAAGAGCAGCATCATTTCCTCGCCCGTCCATTTACCCTGTTAAGGAAATGCAATAGATCAAGTCCATTTCTCTCTTGTGGCTGTTAGTCACTCTTGCGCTTCATCTTCGTATTGCATCCAACGAGTGGACGAGAGGATCCTACCTTGCGTTCGAACGCTTTAGTCTTCCCTCCCGCCTTGGTAGGTGAAGCATGCGTATTTTCGACGCTTGTACTGCTATCAGCTTGGGTGGCCTGAATTCAAGAGCAAGCAGGAGCTTTCTTCTTGTATACCCGCTTCTTCTTTACCAAAATTTCCTCGATTTCTTCGCCTTTGCCATCAGCAGTCCCATCCTCAGCAGCTGAACTGGGTAGCAGATTCCCGAGTAAGGAGAGGGGTAGGCAAGGCAAGACTGCCTAGAGGAATCACTTCCTCTTCATCGTCAGTGTCGTCAAAGCTGACCAATTCGTGCGTGTCGTATTCGCTAACATCAGAAGCCTCACCTCCTGTGTTGGAGGAAACCTACTTCATATGAAAGCTGATATCGGTGGTGATGGGATCCTAAGGACTGAGTGTAGTCGTGTGGTAGGCTCTCGACGTCTTACTGTAAATTTTCCAAGTGAGGATAGGTGTCTGTCGGACAGAGGAGCATGGAAGAATAGCGACAAGAGCAATCGAAGGCTTGGGAGTCAAATTGAGCTTTTTATGCCACACGCGATCCAAACGAGGGGGACAGCGGCAAGTGTTCAAAGGAGGTTTACAAAGAAGCACAGGGATACATTCGTTATGCGGGACTTGCTAGCGGGACAAGAGGGAATACAAAGCCTGCACACGAGTTCCGCACCTCACATGCAAGTGAGTTTCATCATCAAGTTCTGTTGGCGTTCTAGATTGGCGGAGGTTCTAGGGCATAGAGGCCAAGATAGAAAAATAGACACTTTGATTCCGCAATCAGTAAGAGCGAAAAAAATCGTCTATACAGGAGGTCTTCCGCTCAACCGCCAAGATTTCATACTTTCAATTCTAGACAGGAGGATTAGAGCTGTTGGCCGTCCAACCACCTGTTCAACATGGCAAGTGCAGCATCTGGTTGATCATATGGCACCATGTGCCCGGCTTCGTATACAGTGGCCCAAGTCAATCCACCTCCACTCTGAGTCCTACCTGCCGTTTCGCCATCTACAACCCAGTCGTAGCTCTTTCCCTTCTTCCAAGCCTCGCTTCCACTCCAATCCAGCGTCGAGACCCACTCGTAGTTTCCATTGTGATTGCAGATCCAGTCCAGAGTTCCGACATAGATCAATGCCTTGATTCCTCTCTCGAGCAGACCTGCAACGTTGAAGCCGTTGTCATGCGCCATATCGAGCATGCTGCTAAATCCGGCGTTGACGTCCTCATTGCAACTGGCAAACTTTCCAATCTGATCTTTGGGCATCGCACCCACAAGGTTTCTAACATCATCCCTGTCGAGGTACTTTCTAATGTCGTCCGTCACATCGTAGCAGAGGTTGGGAGAGAGACCGGACTTGCAGTCGTCCTTGATGTTGTATGGATTCTGACCGGTGTAGAAGTAAGGCGCTTCGATTTCGTCCGAGCACTTGTTGAGCCAGAGTTCGCACACATCGCGGTTGTACGAGTCAACACAGTGTGCAGCCAGCTGCTTTTTGCACTGCGGAACGTAAGTGTGCATACGCTTGCATTGTTGGATGCTCAGAATGGGTTCCACACCCCCGCGCTTTGTGCAGGTCATGTCATAGTATCCCGAGATCTGCTTGCTGACGTCTGTCAAGCCGTTACCGATGAGAATACCCTTGAGCTTGACCAGCTCATCCTTATTAACCTTCTTGCCCGCTTTGAGAGCCTTACGTTCAATAGCCTGGTTACGATCAGCCACCTCGGAAGCAAAGATGGGGATGTAACGACCACCGTAGGACTCGCCAGCCATGTAGAAATCGTTGTTCCTGAATCGCTCAAATGCGGTGAAGAAGACGCGAAGGAAAGCGTAAACGTCCCTGGCGGCTTCTTCGGTGGTATAGACTCGCTGATCGGTCTTGGAGTAAGAGTATCCGACGCCGACGGGCTGGTCGATGAAGAAGACGTTTGCTCGGTTTGTCCAGGATTGCGGGTGCCACTTGGTTCCGTTGATAGGAGGACCGGGAGAGAGCTTGCCACCTCGTTCAGGGATCCGGCAGGGGCCCAGCTCCATGAACAGGCCGAGAGAGGAAGAGCAGCCGGGGCCGCCGTTGGTCCAGAGGATCACAGGATCGTTGGAGGGATTGGAACGAGATTCGAAAAAGTAAAACCAAAGCGACTTTCCGCCATAAGCAGTGTCGATGTAGCCAGACCACGAAGTGACAGTAGGGTCACAGAAAGCTTGCGGATCAATATCGTGCTCCTTAAGCTCAGAGGCAGGAGGAGGAGAGTAGAGTTGCTTGATGCGGATCGAGACGGAAGGGAAGTCGCGATGGGTGAGGAGTGTAAAATCGCCGTTCTGAGAGGCAACGATTTGTTCGGTGTTGGCAGAGCCAAAAGCGGCTGCAGAGATAGCGTCAAGAGGAAGTTCGACGCGAGCAAGTCCACGGATACCTGAGGGTAAAGTCAAGAGAGAATCCATCTGGGATTGGGCGCCAGAGGCAGAAGCACCGATAGCGGCAGCAGCAGCAGTGTCAAGATCCTTTTCAGTCTCGAGATAGGTACCAGGAGGCGAAGCAGCAGCCCATCGACCGTTTGTTCGGAGACCGATACCCATGTTGAGCTGGACAGCCTCGAGACTAGCAGCTGACACGGTTATGGCGAGCACCGCCGCGAGGCATGAGAAGAAGGCAAAGCTCCTCATGATTTGATTAGCTATTGCGAGGAAGAGTGACAACGAAGAGCTCTTGAATGTTGCGTGAATTGTGTTTGCAAGAAGAAGGAAGGGATAATATGCAAAGCTAGGAGATGGAGTCACATCCACACCTATTGATCAAAGCAAAGCAAGCAAAGCAAACTGATCCAAAGCGGGACGGTGTGGTCCGCAGACTCGAATGACTGACTGACTGACACTGTGAAGGTGCACAAGAACGCACGAGCCGCCTCTGTCGAGTGCTGTTCGCGCATGTGGATTGCCGTTTAAATAGAAGGCCGAGCAGATGCGTTTTCAAGGGTCCATATCAGGATCTAACAAACTTTACGTCTTTTTTTTTCGAGCCCTGCAGTCTACCATATCGCCCAGAGTATGTTGGAGAAACCTCCACCTTGTCAGTCTAGCCTTTGTTCCTCCATCATCAACAGCTGCGCTCACTTACACAGCATGTCAGGCTTGGCATCGCTAGCAGGATACGACAGCGACTCGGATACGGACCAAGATGTTCCATTCGACTCATCCAATGTAGCTTCAACGAGCAGCAGTGCCAAAGCGGCAGCTGATGCAACCAAGCCATCAAGTTCCAAACTCGGCTCGCTTCTACCCACGCCAAACTCTGGCCTATCGTCAATGCTCCCTCCTCCATCCTCATTCTCATACTCGCACACAGCCAAAGCAAAATCAAGAGATAGCTGCCTTTCGCTACCTCCGCCCTCAGCAACAACCAAACGCAAGATAATCAGAATCGACTCGACCCACTTAACCATTGGCAGTCAAGATGGGCAGAATTCGGATGAAGAGGCTCGACGCGAATCCGAGGTCAAGAAGTCGAAGATCGCACCAAGCCTATCGTCATCCAAGCACTCATTGTTCGGCATGCTGCCGGCACCCAAGCGGAAAGATGGCGAAGTGTTGGCGGAAAGGAAGAGGGAAGCGGAGTTAAGAAAGATTGCCAAGGCGCTGGATGAGACTGACGCCCAAAGGCTGTGCGAGGTACCATTGAGTATTTCAGACCACGCTTCAGAAGAGCAAGAGGCGGATGAGGCAGAAACAGTGGAAGCAGACGCGCCAATCGTGAAGACCAATGGAAAGAACAATGATGCATTCAGAGCAATGCTTGGACTCAAACCTGCTGCCAAGAAGCAGCCTACGCACGCAGTCGCCTCTTCTTCAACATCGCAAGCTGAATTACCCGAGCCTTCACCTCTGATCACAGCTAAATCAATTGCGCGCGAATCAATCGATCCCATACCTAAATCGACATCTACCTGGGCCGAATCTACACCAACAGACTTCTTCTCACTTGGTTCGACCTGTCCCAATACTGGCACATCATCATACAAATCGTCCATGCAGATATCAGCAGCACCCGTCATTGACCTTGCCGAAACGCAACATTCAACAGATCAATCCCATACCCAAGATGACGTTGCCGAATATCCCGGATGGCAGCTTGATCCCGACGGTAGCTGGGTCCCCGTCACACCACAGGCACAAGCCCAATTTGCTGCTTACCAATACTCTCTTTCCCATCCCTCCGCCGCCTCTACCAATCCATCCTCTCGCAGTGAATCCAACCTCGATGGTACGCGTGATCTCCTCGCCGCGGGACTCACACCGGACGACATAGCCGCATTCGATGCGTCCAGCGCTGCCCGCGAGGCATACGTGCAAAATGGGGAAGACGAAGACAGCGACAAGTATGCCGCAGCTGCAGAGTTTGCAGCAGGGAATAGAGAGTTGCAGCAAAGAAAACCAGGCATGCTCAAGGGGCTGAGAAAGGGTCAGTTGAGCAGCCTGGTAAGTTTGGCCAATGAAAATCGTAAGAAGCTGGAGCAGAGGTGGCAGAGAGGCCGAGATGCGCAGGCGCAGAAGGCAAAGCGATATGGATGGTAATATGATACAGTTCCATCCAGTGGCTCGAACCAAGCTATGATTCTGCTTTGTGATTGTGCTCTGTCCAACACCAACATGTGAGCATGTCAATATGGTCGTGCCGGCTGGGATACAAAGTGAGCATCTGAGGCTGAGAAGGTGGTGGGTATGATCTAACAAATTGGATTTTTTTCTCCACGCTTATGTTGGGTTCACAAGCCAGCAAACGCCGCACTTTCAGACCGTCTTCCGAGCTTTTGTTTCCCAAGCTACCATCCTTGATACTGCCATCATTTATCTCCTTCACAGCCATTCGTTCGTACTCAGCCTGTACCCCAATTCGCTACTTAACGGAGCGATTTCAGATCAACGGCGCTCGGCGAACAAAGCCTCCGATTGGTGGGCAAGAGGGACTCTGGCTCAGCAAGTCTTCGCAGAGAAAGCCGGGGTCGCAATCATGAACGCCTTTCCCCCCGAACTTTTGCAGCATCACTTTGCTTGCATGCTAGTTACGGGGCTTACATCGCCAATCTCAAAATCTGTTACTCCTCCTACAACTGCTGCTGCTGCTGCTGCTGCCTCAGCACCACCGACCACAGAAGCGTCCGAGACAACCGCACCGCCCGACCATCCCACAAAGGTTTTCCCGGATCTCACCAAATCTCTGCACGACATCCTCTCGGCCCGCGCCCGCAATGCCTTGTGGGATCCCGCAAGAGGCCGATCTGCCGTATTCCACACCATCTTTGCAGATCACAACGTTCGTCTTCCCCCTCTCAAGACAAAGCCTTCCCCGCGTCATGTCGCTCCCATCCCCTCCATCACCTGCGGCTCAGCTTCTACGCCCCCATCTGAAGCCTCAACCTCGGCCTTCGCCGCACTACCGCCGAGGTCACCACTCAGCCCCCTGCATCCAAATTCTCCTCAGTTTCCGGACGGCCTCATAGCCCCCGTGTGGGTCAGGAAGCATCGCGAACTCGTACCGAGTGTGTTCGTGGCATTTCACACTCTTCCCACAAATCAAGATATCGAAGAGGTGAGGAAAGCGGATCAAGATTTGATCAAAATTATCGCAGAGCGAAGGAGGACTTTGACGGAGCGAGGGATCAAGTTGACTGTCGTGCTGCTAACGCAGAGGGAGATGCTCGATGATGCGCAGTTAGAAGTGAGGCTGTCCTCCATCAGAAGATCAAGTGGCCTTGATTCCAGAGCGAGCTTGTTCGTTCTTACCCCGGTCACCAAATCCGAGCTTGGAGAGTTTGTTGCCTCCCTCCATTCTGCGCTGTACGATTGTGCCGTGGACTACTACCGCGAGCATGCTCGGCGGGTGAAACGCAAACGTACACGCTACCCTCCTCCCCCTTCAACGCTACAGCCGATCGTGACTGCACTTGGCACCCTGCCTCCTTCAAGCTCTAACGCAAAGCCCGTCAATGTTTCCGATATTTCCTGGCTCAGCCGCGAAGGCTGGATCATTCGCTCAGAGTATAAACTAGCTCTCTTCGCTGAGCTCTCTGGAGACATCCCCGAAGCGCTGCTCCGCTACCGCGAAGCCTACGACCTCTTGTGCACAACCCGAACCTGCCTTCTCGGATCGACACTAATGCTTCCCCCTCGCACCAAGCGATGGGCTGAGGCCAAGGTTCTTGCAGACACACTCAATATTCGCATATGCAAGCTCATGCTTTACCAAGATAGCGGCGAAGGAGCAGCAATGTTTTTCAGAAAGCATCTGAGTAGATTCACGGAGCTTAGTACCGGTTGGGGTATTGGCAGTATGACCTTTGAATATTGGTCATGGCTCTCAAAGCAGTATCGCATGTTTGGAGAACTCATCGAAGCCGCTACCCGACCTATCCAAGGCTCTCCATTACCCGCCTTCCAGCTGCCGACGCATGCCCCACCGTTGCCATCAAAGCTTTTGCATCCCGATACGCTATCAAGATACTCTGATGGCAGAGGTGGGGTGGAAGCTCCTTCGGGAATGCTTTTGCCAAATTCAAACGCAGTATCCGTCTGCATCGCCCCATACAACACGTTGCAAACCCCCGGAACGTACTTTCACCTCGCTGCGCTCTGCACGGTTGAACGTCGAGCACGCTTCCTTCGAGCTATTTCCGCGTCCAGCATCTCCTCTTCCGATGAAGAGTTCGAAGGGAGTCCGCTGGCGCACGAACGAAAAGTGGACCATACAGCACAGCTTACAGAAATGCTGACCAAAGCCTACGACGCGTTCAAAAGGAACAGGTTGCATCGAAGTGCGCTCATGGTCGCTAGTAGGATCGCCACAGCGTACTACGATGGAGGACAGATGAAAATGGCGCTGAAGTTTCTTGAGAGGATCGTGAGGAGTTATGGTAAAGATGAGGTGGAGGAGGTAAGAGCAAGTCTGGTTGAAGTGGCGATTGCTGCAGCTATAGGGGCGGGGGACAAGAGAAGCGCTGCTAGGATGTTGATGGAGGTGATGGATCCTAAACTGCCGATGGACAGAGAAAAGCGACAAGGGTTGGTGGGCGGCTTGAAGACGTTCTTGAGCCAAAATGCAGGCACACCTGATGGACAAGTTAAAAGAGACGACGCGGCAAATGACAATATAAAAGGTGCGGAAGAAAGCAGAAACAGTCCAATCACTAGTGTGGTAGCCAACTTTGTTGAAGTTGTCCCGGTCTTTCCAGCATCCGAGGTTGATTTCGGGTCTAGCGTGCCGTTCCAATTGGTCTTGCGCAATACTGCCCAGATCTCCCTGCTTGACATCTTCTCTGTCTCGCGCCTCACGTTTACGCTCACCACTGGCCAAGACTCTTCTGAAACAATCATCTCGATCACCTCGAACAATGCCATTCAAGCCTCAGAATCCTCTGGACCAGTTATCGTCCAAGTTGGCATGCTTGACCCAACCTCCCCGACGCCTCCGGAGCCGCAATCTGCGAACCTCTCTGAGGCATTTTTGACAGAGGGCTTGATTGCATGCCAAGGATCTCTCAAGGCAAGTCAAGAAGGGTCGGTGCGCGTTTCCAAAGCGACTCTTCACGCAGTACAACTAAGTGATGGGCTTGAAGTGGAACTAGACTTGCCTTTGGCGCCGTTTGGTGCGTCGCTTTCAGAACCGTCTTTGAAAACAGGTCACTGGTTGTTGTCCAGCGGAAAGAACTTGGCCGTCACGCAGCGGCTAGACCCATCAGTGACATTGGTCAGACCACAACGATTTGATGTGGATGTAGTTGCCACAGCTCCGGCGGTCGGTGGATACGTCGACGAGAGGATACCTATCAGGGTGGATGTGCATAACAAGGAAAACAAGGCGGTGCAAGTGTGGATGTATGCCACATTGCAGCCTTCTTACGACGGTGCACGCGATACACTGTGCTGTTCTGAGGAGGAAGGAAAAGAGGAGGTGGGTGGACAATCGGTGAAAGGAGTCTGTATTGGCGAAATAGGAGCAGGAGACAAGGCAGAGAAGGTGATTTGGTTGACGAGTAGGCAAGCAGCTGGGGTGAGAACGGTGAATGTTAGTGTACGCGTAATGACGGATAGGGAGGGCGAAGAGGTGAATATGGAAGCACTGCCTGTGGCAGCGAGCGCAAGCGTTGCTGTGCCTGTTGGATTGTTGTTCTTTGCAAAAAGTTGGTCGCAACGCGTTGGACGCGAGCAGCGGAAAAAGAAGCAAGGCGGGGTTAAAGGTTTGCTGGATTTGGATTCTGACTCGGAATTGGAAGAATGTGAGGAAGGCAAAAGCGACATAGTGAGGGTTGGATTGGATGTTGAAATGGTTGGAGAGACTGTGATTGAAGTAACAAGTGTAGATCCCATCAGGGTTAGTGATGGGATGGAGATGGTTCAGGGTGGGATTAAAGGTGAGGAAGAAAGTGCGTTGGGTGAATGGTTGTTTAGGGATCGATTCAGTTTCTTTCGTCAACTTTGTCGCGATCATGATTGGTTTGATGGATCTACTACCACCACTGCTGGTGGTAGAGGTGGTGGTATTGCATGGCGAATTTCGTGGATTCGTACCAACAACGCTGGCTCTTGTTTGTCATGTTCTACTAGAAAGAATCACACTTTTATCCCGATCTCCCAACCCAGCAGCAATCGGATCCAAACTTTAACCGAAAAATCATCTACCGGTTTAACCCTCACGCTTATTTACTCGACATCACAAAAGTTACACGTCCCTTTCGACATGGATCTAAGCGTTGAAAATCATGACGCTCGTCGGTCGTATTCACTTGTGATATCAGTGGATAGTGACGAACACTTTACTCAAGCTGGATCACGCAAACTCTCTTTACCTTTCATGTTACCTGGACAAACGAGGAAGTTGGGCAATCTGGTGAGGTTGGTTCCACAGACGGTGGGAATTTGGCAAATCCCAAATATCGGAGTTAGAATCCTAGATCCTAAAGACGATTCTTCAACTTTGAGCTTGATTAACTCGAATTATGTTGATGGTAAAATTGCAGATGAGGAGGTGGATGATGGTTTACTTCAAGACGACGTTTGGTCCAAATTGATCAGATTCGAGTATAAAGGAGCAGAAGAAACAAGAGTTACGAGCAAGGACGCCAAACGTTTACCAAGTGTCTTAGTTAGGCTCTAAATTGATTTGTTACAGCGTTGAAAGCTTGGATTAAATACTTTGTCACTTGGCTGCACTCACTTGATCCTCCCTCAAAATGTGGTTGTTCAAGCCAAGTTGCAAGGATGAGCTATTTTTGTGCGCACGACTTTTATTTTGACTTTATAAATGGTTTGGATGCAATTGAGAGCGTGTGACAGCTGCCAGCGTATGCGAAGCGCAGCAAAGACGCTATCGACACGTATCGCCATTGCTCTTGAACGGCTTTTGCGCGCTTGTGTGACCAATGCAGACATTTCACAACTCTGATCACCATTGCGCACAAGATCAAATCAGGTGAAGATAAGCTAGAGCACATTGATGGTTCAACTTGAACATACGTTACTGTACTGTATAGTAAATTACTAAACTTTTGGGGTATCGAGCAACGTAGATGAGCAAGGATAGAGACTGGAAGCAGTGATGCTTTGCAATAGTCAGCGTAGACGTACACCTGTGGGGTATGAGTGTGGTCAAACTTGATACAAATGAGTACATACAGTATGTAAGTGCCATTAATAATAAATTAGAGCGCGAAATTGGAATCAACGAACAGGATCAAACTAAGTTTGTTAGTTGCATAACACAGTGTGGCGTTTAAAGAACTTGTTCGAATTTATTTAAATGTATGTATTACAGGTACAATAAATTTTACTAGTGATTGATACGCTTGCAAGACAAGAGAAGCGAGATGTACTACAGTATTTAGAGTATTATTTATTAATATTGATGTACTGCACAAGTAAGCGCTCTTTTGTTGATTCGTTGCATCTCTTATCATTAGGCTCACTTTGCAGCGTCTGCATTGGTGGTTGATTAAAACAGAGATCAAATTCATCCTAACGCAGATCACATATAACAGCTCGTGCATCTTGGCTTGTACAGGAACACCACCATTATATAGTAAAGTACAACCAACATAACCAACTCGTCAGTCAGCACAGTCTGTATTCCACACAAATTATTACACCATTTCCTACGCTTCAGCCTTTGGTTTCATCTCATCAGCTCTTGCGCTCCATTCCTATTCATCCAACCCATATACTGTATCATCACCACATTTCACTTCCATTCACATTTCCCTTCTCATATGCTTGCTTCCAGTACATCCACTCCATCATAATGAAGTATCACACACATCAATCTCAACTTCATGACGCCTCGCGTCGTCCGCCTCCTCAGCCTCCTCAGCCTCCTCAGCCTCCTCACCAATCGAGTGCCCATCACTCCTTTGAGCCGCCTAAGCTCCCATCTCCTCGAAATCATTCAACCAATGCTGTGCGACACTCGTATCATAAACAAACAACGCCCTCTTGGCCTGCTTCACCACCCAATTCACTTCCCTCTCCACCAAATGTTCGATTTCAAGAATACGCTCAACAGCCCTCTCTCCGAGCCCAATCTAATCACTTGCTTGCCGAGAGCTTGCTTGCCGAGTCCATCTCTCGCGTTCGCACTCCTCTGTATGCGCACGAGCCCATGAATCACTACATTCTACCACCACCTTCCCTTCATGCTCGCCCTTCAGATGCGCCCGCACCCCTGTGTGTCCAATCCGCCTCCTACGAGCGTGGCTCACATCTTCAGTCTCGATCAAGCACCGCCAATTCACCACGACCTGACTCGCACAGCTCCATTTCAGCCTCAATCACATCGGCTTATCACATCTATGCTGATTCACTGTCTCCTCGCGCTGATCCACGAGTAGACCACTACCACAACCACAACCACAACCACAACCCCCTTCTTCGACATCAAGAGCTCCAACATACCACCCGACGTCAAAGCGCACAGTCCGTCGTCTCTGATTCTTCAGATGCTGTGAGGCATCACGTCGATCCCTCATCATCGTCTTGGCCATCCTCGCGCCCTCAACATCTACCAAAACGTTTCTTATCATCCGATCTTGATGCCGATACAAATGGCCACTTGTCTCCAATCACGTCCCTACCCTACACACTGACTGGCTCGCATTACCATCCGCGCTCGCCAACGCAGACGCATAAACCTGTTCCTCTATCTACCTCTGACGCTGCCGCCGGTGGCTTGCAAGGCCGTCATCTGCAAGCGGAACATGACGCATCCAACACATGCCACTTTCCTCCGTCTTCTGATACCGTAGCCGTTGCACATCTTGATACCGTAGCCGTTGCACATTCTGTCCCCGCTGACGTGAAAGCTCAAAACCTTGGCACATGCGCAGTCACACAGCACTCCCTGCAGCCGCATCGCAAGCGTCTAAGGATTTCTCGAGCTTGCGACGAGTGCCGCCGACGAAAGACACGCTGCGACATTGTCGGTGCCTTCCCCGGCGAGTCTGGCCATCCACTCACCATCTCGGGTGCTGTACCTCCTCTGCAACCCAATCAGGAACCTAAAGGTCACATGTTCATCCTTCAACCTTGCATGAACTGCCGTCGAAGCCAAGTCACCTGCTCTTACAGCAAGCGCCCTCTCAAGCGCGGTCCCAGCAAGGGTTACATCAAGGACCTCGAACGTCGCCTTAATTCGCTCGAGTCTCAGATTGTATCAGGCGACAAGGTGGAGGACGAAGCGCCACAGAATGCCCAGCATGGTGCTACTGGCTTTGCAACTGCGATTGCGAGCAACGAACCGGAGCAGACCAAGCCAAAGATTCGTACTGAAGATCGCATCAGTCGTCTCGAGAGCGTTCTCGCCCGTCCCACCAGCACTAAGAGCGGACATGAACAGACCAACACCTTGTCTGATGCGAGCCATAGTAATAGTGACAGCGATGCAACTCACGACAAGTCCGAAAGCACTGGTGATGCTGAATCTGACCGCAGTGCTCCCACTACCGTCGCAAATCTTGGTGTCAAAGAAGCAAACATCGACGTGGCTCCACCTGTTCCCGGGTCGCCCGCTACACCGGCGGTCAGCACGGACCACGTTGCACCTTCCTCTGCATGCATCAAACCTTCCGCCTCCTCCGTGCCTTGTCGCTCGGGCATCAAGTCGGCACTTTCCAAAGCCAAAGTCAAGAAACCATCTCATGCAAGCTCTCGCGCCCTGACGACGGTACCAGATTCTGACGTTGCTGAAATCAAAGCTAAGATTGTTGCGTCGTTCCTCCATGCTACATTCCCCATCGTCTCCACCCGTTCCGAAGCCGAATCCAGCACGAGTAACAAGTCCAATATAGCTCGCCTCGAGGATCGCGTTTTGGCTCGGGGTTTGCAGCTGCTTGCGGAGCCAGTCGAAATGGTCACTGCTGCGACTGAGTCGGCAACTAAAGCCCAAGCACACGCCACACGAGTGGCATCCCTCATCGGCCAGGCCTCTTCCGGTCTCGGTGGGCCTCGTGACCAACTTACTCAGCACTTCGCTCGTTCCGGCACCGAAGGACTCCGCACACTGCGCAAAATTGTGCACCGGCTTTCCGGCCAAGAAGCGGATCTGCTAATGCTTTGCCACCTGGATCACCTTCGCAGTGGCCTCAACAACAACTCGGCGCTTGCCGCGGCTGTTTCCAAACTCGGTTCTGGTATGCACGTTGAAAA
This sequence comes from Melanopsichium pennsylvanicum, assembly GCA_900208305.1. NCBI lineage: Eukaryota > Fungi > Basidiomycota > Ustilaginomycetes > Ustilaginales > Melanopsichium > Melanopsichium pennsylvanicum. Next base: position 148,448 of record OAPG01000017.1, read on the forward strand.
TGATCGAGAAACGTACCGACGCAGAACGCTGCTCTTCATGTTGGATCGATGGCATGCGGTGGCGTTCGGTACACCTCACTTGCTTCAAGGCCGATTGGGCATGGAACGGCACAGTTTCCAGAGCATGAAAGATGCGCTTGGCGATGTGACTCAGTCACCGCTCGGCGATGCGGTGTACGAAATTCTTCGATGCGCCATCATGTTGGGTCAGCTGAACGACCTGGTTCAGAATAACGAGGGGTGGAAAGGGATCAGTAAAAGTGACGTGGAAGCGGTGATTCACTCGGCTACTGATGCAGGTGAACGTGGTACTGCGCGCGACGAACCGTCTGATTTAGGATCGTCTGACGAAAGCGGTGCAGCACTTTTGAGCACAGCCGCGCTCCGATACAGCCTCGAATCGGTGGTACGATGCTACTACGCTGTACACACTCTGCCTTCTGCCAAAGATGCCAAAGTGGAAGACTTGCACAACATGTTTACTCTAGCCGAATCCATCTTGGTGCTTGGGACTGGTAAGACTCCGATCAGTTTGCAGGGAAAGTTGTTGAAATGCGCGATTGGACCTCATGTTTTGGGTGTGGCGGGTATTGGTTTTTCGTGGTGTTTGAGAATCATTTGGATGATGGTTGCAACGAATTTCGTACGTTCAACTTTGTCGATTGGTTCCACATCTTTGTTGAAGATTTGCGATGATGAGGTGGAGATTGTTGGTACTAACAAGGTGCAAGTTTCTTCGACGATGTTGTTGGCGCTTGAGTTTTATCGACGAAAGATTTTTGATTATGTTCGAATGTGTGGACCGTTTTGTTGTTTTTCTGGTGGAGGTTTGAGGCAAGTTGGGAGTTTTTCGACGGTTTATTTGCGAGTTGGGTTGTATTTTAACTCGATGGTTTCGTTTGCTTGTCGGATGGGATGTTTGGTTTCACCTGAGCTTTTGAAGGGTAGATTGGTTGATGTGGATCCGATGGTGTTGGGGAAGGAAGCGGATATGATGGTTCAAATGGTCAAGGAGATGGGTATCTTGGGTTTCATTTTCGCAGGTACGAGTCAGTTTCAGGCTTGCAATCTCTTCACCTGTCCAGAATCCTAAAAACTCCCACATTTCGGTCTCTTTCTCCTCCACCATTCAACCTGATACCATATCACCTTTTAAACCCACCCAAACCATAAAGTGTGCAAACGAATGGAAATCATTTTTTTACGATTGCAAGAAAAAAAGAAAAAGAAAAAGAAAAAAAAAAAAAAAAAAAACCCCTGAACAAAGACTACGAAAATGAATTTGGCTGCTACTGATGCTGATGCTGATGCTAAATGCTAAATTGCTGGTGCTGTTGGTACTGGAGATCCTATTGTGTTGGTTTTCATTCTTCCCTTTTGCCACCTGAATGGGATTTTTTTAAAGGATTTTTATTGTTGGTTGTTGTTATTATTATTATTATTATTGTTGTTGTTGTTGTTACTCCAACTTAACCAAGAAGTCCTGTTTGCCCTTTTTGGACTAGCTGGATTGGTTGTTATCTCGTTCTGATCCAAAAGATCATAACTTTCACCCATAGCTTGACCTGCTTTCACCGTATTATACCTTGTTGCACCACCAGTGCTTACCCTCCTCGTCCTCAAATTTGCACTGTCACTCGTCGGGATGTTGGCCGTACCACCGAAACTCGACCTTGGATTTCTGACCATACCATGTTGTTGGACCACCTCATCACTCTCATTGCTACTACTCGATGTACTACTCGGAACACCACTAGCATCCAATGCTGCCAACTGCAATTCCAACTGTCTCCTCCTCTGCATTGCTTCCTCTCGTTTCCTGTTATTCCCCCCGACCCCATCTTGAGCCTCGAAACTCCTCGGAATCGAATGCATCGTTGTACCACTCGCACCCGTAAGAGGAGGAGGTGCTTTACTTTCCAAAAACGTCTTTGCGGAGGCGATGGCTACGGGAGCATACGTTTTGAACAGATTGCCCAACATGGACATGGAAGCTTGTGCAGGATTGTGTTGTGTAGGAGGTGCAGGTTGGTTCGACATGATACCCGGAGGTTTATGTCTAGCCTGTTTACCTGCTGCCGCTACTGTTGTTGTTGCCCCACTACCTGAAACATCATCACGGGCAGAACCACCTCCGAGTGAAGCACTCCACAAACCACCCAAAACCGCATCAAGCCTCCTTCTGAGACTTGCTTTGCCTTCTTCGATGAGGTCATCGATCTGTTGCTGGTTAGTTTGGAGGAAAGGATGCAGGTGATTTGTATAGATGTAAGTGGCACCTCTTGTTTGTGGAGCCACTAACCAAACATTCCAGATGAGACGGATTTCGTAGTAGAAAGGGATCCAAGACCATAAAAAGCCGAAAAGCGATTCGATCAAAGTCCAGCATGCGAATACGCTCCAATAAACAAGCCAAATTTCCATGTCTGGCAAAGACGTTGCGGAAGACGTGACGGCTTTGTACGAAGAATAGAGCGGGTAGACGAGGGTGGCCGTGGCATTGAGCGCCAATGTTGGAAGATGGAGGAGTAAGAATGTCATGACTAATTGAAAGCGATGAGAGTGGTGATGGTGGTGGTAGTGGTGGTGGTGGTGGTGGGCATTCAACTTCGACCTGCCAATATGAGTCTCAGGGTTCAGCCCAGTGACACATAATGAAGCCAAAACAAAATAATAATAAAAAATGAAAAAATAAAACAAGGGTCCGCCCCCCTCCTCCCCTGTGGCAATCTACAGCATTGCACTGTGATTTACAGTACTGCAGTACAGCAGGGTGTTATTATTTTAAAGATAGGGAGCTTATGCGCGGCTTGGAGAAAAAGAAATGCAAAACACTGTCAACCCGCATTTGCTCTGAGTCTAACTTAGTGCCTCCACACCATACACACACACAAACACACAAAACCAAAATGGCGGTGCCTCTGCGCGCATTGTGTTTTAGTGAGACAGCTATTACCGTACGTGAGAAGAATCATGTTGCCATCCAACCAATCTTGTTTTTAGTTGGTATGGTTTGTAGTAGCAAAATAGAGTTGAATTACACAAAATGTTAATCACCTGCGAGTCCAAGCAAAGCGAATTCACCTTTGTAACATGTGACATCAACCATTACCGCTTTAGGCTGAGCATGGCCAAACAGCTTTCACAAACGTACCACGGAGCAGCATCAAAGGGTATCGTATAAGATTTTGTAGAAAAGGTACAGTCAAGTACAATCACCACTTATTGCGTTGGCATATCGGCGGTAATACCTATCCCATCAGCTGGCTGACAATGTTGACAAAGAATAATACCGAGGTGGAAAAGCCTGTTCGTCGATCCAAAGCATGCCTTCTCTAACCGACATATTCTCCAACACTGCGCGTGCTCTCTCGCTTGACCATCCGCGTGCTCTTTGTCCCGCAACCAGCGTGTCTTCTGTTAAGAATGCCAATTCTCCACCTGTCGTTCCCGTAGATGCTTGTGTTGAACCTAGCAGCATGCCAAGCACCACCATGGTATCCGTATCCAATTCGCGCGCTACACTACGAACCATCTTCTCATCCCCATTCCCTAACGAAATCACTTCATACCCGCACCCGAGCGGTGCTAGCATCTTTATACTTCGTACAATATCGTCTTGTGTGATCTCGGCCTCTTTCTCTTTCTCTTTCTCCCCTCTCCCCTTGCGCGTGCTTGGTCTCGAATCAGATTTCCCACCCGTTCTGAGTAGTGTCACTCTCCGAATCAGTTCGTCCATACCGATCACTCCACCATTACTACTCCTCGTACTCACGCATACGTCAATGATTTGTACACCCAGTTCGTACTGCCAATCTCCCAAACCTAACATATCGCTCCAAAGACCACTCAGACCACCACTATTGCGAGAAGAGGACGACAGAGGATCAACGCCGATGGAATAGCACATCTTTTGAAACGCATGTCGAAACTCGGCATTCTTACGAATCTCGTTGCGATGTGCGGACGAGAAGGAACGAAGAGACGTGGAAAACACATCGAGTTGCTGACGCAGTTCGTTGAGTTGGGATGCGGTGAGATCAGCTCCGAGGGTGGAGAAGGCGGTAGTGGAGGCTAGATTCCTATCCAGCGCTGCTAAGCCTGGTCCACGCCGCATTTTGAGTAGTGATGGAACAATATGATGGCTGTATTGTGCTAGTCGTTTCGAGTGTAGACCGTACGAGCAAGGGTAAAAAGCCGAACGAGTGTCACTCCGCACGAGTGTCACTCCGCACGAGCGTCTCTGCTCGAAATTCCCTCTCCGATTTCCGGATTCGATACCTCAATTTTGGTGCTCTCTGCGTCGTCCAAGCATTCTTCCCACTTCATCACCACTTGCCTAACTGAATCTTCTCTTTGAACATCCTCTCAGCTGAGCGAGGGTTTGATCATGTGGTAATGGTTGCAGGCTTTGCAAACGCGCCCGTGACCAAAGGTTGTCTCATTGTCATCCCAATCCTCTCCATCCTCACCTCGCTGTTTCAACTAACTCCGTTTGTCCATCTTCAAATTCATCCGCACCTCACAGTGCATTACCAATTCTACCGCCTTATCTTACAACATTTTGCGTTCACCAGCTCCTCCGAACTCTTTCTCGCCCTTTTATTATTTTACAATGCCGGAGTCAAGGTGGAGAGGACGTTTGGAACTTACAAGTTTGCCAGCTTTCTTCTTTTTACCACGACCATCTACACGCTTGCTCAACTCTTTCTTTTAGGACTCTGCTCATTTTTCCTCACAGGTTACACAACTGTGCATGACACCGAAAGAACGTTGGATTTGGCAAAAGAGCAAGCTTCGAAATCTTGGCTTGCAAAAGGTGTTGCTCCTGCAGGACCATGGGGACCACTCTTTGTCATCCTCGACCAGTATCACTACATCATTCCGCATCTGTGGTCGATTGAGGTCGGGCCACTTACCATCACAGATCAGCACATTACCATCACATCTCTCGGCATGCTCGTTGCATTTTCTCAAAGTGGCTGTACACTTTTCGCTTCCATAGTTGGAATCTGCGTTTCGATGCTCTACCGATCTTCTATACCTCCGTTTTCGAAACTCAAACAGTATCGCATACCCTTGCGTCTATACACGATCATTTCGTTGATGATACTACCATGGATTGGGCAGACGAGACTTCCACAACGGTCGTGGCGAGCCGAACCTCCCGAAAGGAGGACGTTGCAGGCGAGGCAAGCGAGGTTGGCCGAACATAATGCGGCGGTAGCCAACCTAAATAGAAGCACGCGTGGGTTGCACATGCCAACAATCGCTAGTTTGTTGAGGAGGCGCGGCTCTACTGCGCCAACGCCACAGGAACAGGGGCAGGGTCAGCCTGGTATAGTGCGACAAATGTCACCACCACCACCACCAACAACAACAACAACAACAACAACAACAGCAGCAGCAGCAGCATCAGGCCAAGTAAGAGTTGGATGGAATGATGTTGCTTCAGACTAGACACCAATGGGCATCGGGCAAAAACCCCTTAAAGCTAATTTCCGAGTCTTTGTTTGTTTGCAACATGATACTTTTCAAACACTTATCGTCCATCTCATGCTATTCGAAGCTCCGCGGGCAGCTGCATACGTCGTCCGCAAGCCCACAGAGGCGTACTCTTTGATGAGCTCAATATCTGTATCAACACTAATTCAGAAACACAGAGAGATATACAACTTTATCGAAACATTATATGTACTCATATTGTAGAAAGTGGGACAAGTTCGAGCGCCCTTGGCTCAGTGGTAGAGCGTGTCTCTCCTACTACAATACCCACAACACTAGTTTGAGTGTTATTAGGATCCGTGTTAGCACATGTTAAAGACGAGGTCGTGGGTTCGACCCCCACAGGGCGCTTTTCAACTTTTTTGGCGCTCTTTTTTGGAAAGTGTTTCAACACTTTTGACGGGTGAGTTGGACCCTTGCTTGTGGTCAGAATGCGTTGTTGTGATGCGGCAAACAAGTAGGCAGGAGCGAGTGGCTGATTTTGACTCAAAAGTGTTGGTCTCAGCATGTCAAGTTGAAAATCAAGCTCAATACGACAACCGACTTGCTCGCTTCCTCCGCTTACTAACATGACCATGGTTTGAGAACAACCTAGAATTCTCTGACTTGACTCGTAGGCACGTCACGCACCATTCGAATCATGAGCGAAAGTCTCAAAAGCTGGCTCTTTTCGCACTGTTCCTCGTCTGCCACCACGGCGCTTGGTTCCAACTATGATCTCACCGACATGCCGTATCTGCGCGGTAACCGTATTCAAATCCTACGCTTCATGACATTTCGTCCGGTCGATTCACCCAACTCTGTCAACACAGATGTTTGGGCTCTTGTGGGCGATCGAACTCATTGCGTCGCTGCACGCTTTTCACACGATCAAGTTAACAAGTTTCACACCACCTACCCGCTTACTTTTACGAGTCTCAAAGGCGCACTACTCACGCTTACCAATGTAAGGATAACTGTGGCTAAGGTTCAAGTGGATCAAGCCATCACATGTCGTAATAATAATAACAATAATAATAATAATAATAATAATAATAACGAGGTAGGAAGATGTAGTGGAAGGGGTGGTGGTTTGCCGTATCGACCGGGACAGTATGGGTTGGTTTTGGATGTAAAAGGTTGGAAAGTAGTGAGTGGTATTAATGAACCTGTTTGGTTCAGTGGAGTCAAATTGGTAACCAGTGTGAATGGTGTACCTAAAGGTCAAGAGCAATTAGGTCATGATATGTTGGCATGGATGAAGAAATGGGTGAGGTACAAAAGCTTAATGTCAAAAGCTAAGCAACAAGTCGAGCAACAAAATCGTAAACAGATTGTTCAAGCATGTGATGCAATAGTAGATCATAGTCTAACAAGTACGAATGCGAATCAAGATACGTCCACAATGACGGTGATGTTACCTACACCAGCACAGAGAAACAAAGGCAAAATGGTGTTGGTGTTGGGTTCAAGTCAAGCGCAGACAAGTCAACAACAACAACGATCGCAAGGGGAACAAGCGACGGGAGAATTGGAAAAACCAACCCAACAATCAACAGCAAAGGACGACAGTTTTCCAATTCCAACATTCGTATCTCAAATTCCCGCACCAATACCAGACTCATTGTCGTCGTCGTCGTCGTCGTTGGCCATGTGGGGAGATTTTGACCTTGATGCACAGATCAATGTGGATGATGATGATGCACAAATGCAGCAGCAATGGAACGTAGTTGAAAATAGGATCGCTTTACAACAATCTGATACAAACAGCGTCGATATTATGCATGTTGAACAAAATGCGATGATTCAAGAAGAGAAGGTTCAATCACATGAACCAAAACAAACACAAACACAAACACAAACACAAACACACTCGGATTTAGATCCATACGAATCAGGTCTGTCCGACTACGAAAGAGAATCTCGTTTTAAACGATATCGTACCAAACATCACACCACTTGCTCTATCCCTTCTCCTTCTCCTCCTTCTCGTTTTGGTTCTCGTTCTTTTGCTGGAATTGTTTTCACATCAGCTGGGGTCGATCAAGGGATTAAGAACGCAGACACAGATTTGATCCAGTTAATCAATAAGATATCCGGTGATGATGATGGTGTTGTAGATGAATCTGAATCCATTCAGACTAATATCAACATTACATCATCAATGAAACATATCCATGAAAAACCCTTAACAAGTTCAACACCAAATAGCAGTCTTAGTAAAACTAAAATTGTAAAAGCGGACCAGAGAATTTCTATACCAAATAGCCATAATACAAACAATTGCTTAAAATCACCACCACCATCATCACTGCCAACAACAACAAGAAGCACAAATTTACCATCCGAGTTAAAACAAACTCACACACAACCAGACGCTTCGACTCTATCCATTCAAAACACCATCTACCGAACCACGCAAGTTGTTTTAAAAAGTAGCAACGATCACAACGATAAAAAACGAAAACGTCAACAGGCATTAGCATCTCTCATGGCACAAATTGTAGACTAAAATCACATATATTATTTCATTCTTAACTCACTCAAAAAAAAGAATCCATCCCTTTTGTATTTACTTCCGATCGTAAAGTGGATTCCACCCATTAAATTCTTTTACGTTTTGGATGAGAAAATTTCCACAAAATTTTCATTTTCAAATTCACATCACCATGGTCAATGCCGATTTAAACGAAATAATAATAATAATAATTTTGTAAGGTTTGAATTCATCTACCACGCTTCACACATATACACAGGTGGGAAAAGAAAAAAGTGTTGGATTGAATAGGAAAGAATGAAAAGAAAAAAAAAATACTAATTTCTTTTGAACGAAAAGCGCCCAAGAAAAAAATGTGTTTTGGAATGTTTTTTTTTGGGGGGTGATGTAAATGTGTTTGTGTGATGGATAGATGAATCGATGATGCTCAACAGCGCTAGGAGGCGAATAGAGGAAAGAGTACATGATGAGGATGTGAAGGTAGGGAAAAGGAAAAGTTAGGTTGGATAAACCAGCGATAAAAGAGGTGGAATCGCAAACAACAAAAACAACAAACAAGTGGTGCAAAATTTTGTTCTTGTTGGTTGTTTAACGGTATCGACGAAGTTGAAGAGTGTCCCTCTTTCGAATAGTAGAGTTCTTTCCACCACCTTGAGTTTTGTTGTACCTATGACCTTTACCCTGACCTCTACTCTTCTTTCCAGTTGCAGTAAGACCTCTACATTCACGACGCTTATGAACAGCCTTAGCAATCCAATTAATCCTAGGATCCCTTCGAACCGCCTTATGCTGAGGATCAACTGCAATCACTTCAAAGTATTTATAAACACCATCCTGATTAATCCAATAAGAGTTGAGGATACGCAAATTCGAACATTTACGTCCAACACGCTCCTCAGCAGTTGCACGAAGAGATCGTTGATACTTAAGATGGTTAACACCCTGACGAACAGGTTTACCATAAGTAGCTCCTTTGGGAACAGGCTTCTTTCGGTTACCACGACGAACTCGAATTCGGTAAACAACGTATCCTTGTTTAGCCTTGTATCCCAAACGGTGAGCTTTGTCAAGACGAGAAGGACGCGAAGCTCGGTGAATCACGTTGAGCTGACGGTATTCCCAGCATCTGTCCCCAAAAAGAAAAAGAAAAAAAATCATTTAAAAATTCAAGTAGTTAGTATAGGTTGATTTAAAAAAGCAAAAAGATATTTGTTGCAACATGATCGCTATCGCAAATCATCCAACTTGGCCAATCCTGAGGGGGAAAAAAGGTGGTTTTCTTCCATCGCAATGTGTCATACCAGTAATGTGACCACATAGTGCGATCTTTGCGACGTGTAAGTCTGACGAGGTCGAGAGAGAGAAAGAAGATGACATAGAAACCCAGTTCGAATCGTGCGAAAAGACGCAGCGTAATCGAGCTGGATTTCTCGTTTCCTTATACTTCTTAACCAGTACCTGTCCTTGTCTGCTGTGCATACAACGACTGTGCTCTCTTTCACCTGCGTAGACTTTCCCACGTTATCACGACTGCCATCCGACCACATTTGCGAGCAAGCCAAGACCCGAGCGAACCCAAATCTCCCAAAGCCGATGCTCTGCTCGATAGAATCCCCCAGGAAAAAGGGGAGGGATTACGTCGCGCTTTGGACAGTCGGGTGTTGGATGAAGAATGCGATTTGGATCCAAGTAAGAGAAGGTTTACTAACCGGACACGGAGAAGGAATCGGAGCACATCGCTCTGCTTCTTCTTGTAAAGCTCCTCGACGTATTTATAGGCACCCATCTGTTGTGTTGAGATGAACGATAGCAGAACAGGCAAAAAAGGGTGGTGCAATTGGGAGGTTAGCACGAGCTTTCAAGCAATCGTGAACAACATCAACAAGGAAAAAAAATACGGAGGGAAAGAGGGGCTCAAAAGTCGACGCCTCGCATAAAAACCACCACGAGCGTTTCGCATGTTGTTTGAAAGAAAAAAAGATATCCAAACACTTGCTACTACAACTCAAAAGGAATGGTGATTGGAATGCGAAGGTACTAGGATTGATCCCCGATTCTCCCCGGATGCGAAGCGGTGGCGAGATGATGATGAGGTTTGTCGGAAGTGTGTCGGAAGAAAGAGGTTGTGGTTGTTATTGTGTTGTTGATATCCGCAGAGAATTTGGATTACAGTGATGTGATCATTATGACCATGTAGCATTTGAGCGAAATGGTTGCATGTGCATCCATGCTTACATCTGATGCTAATGTCTTGGTTTCTTGGTTGACGTGATTGATGAATTATGATGGCGATGCGTGATTAAGTGCGTAGATTACTGGAACATTGGTTGTCATACTGATGTTTGGTTTTGAGAAAGTGTGTTTGTATACGGTGATGATTCTTACCTTGATTGATTCTTGATGACAAAGTCGTAGGGTGTCGAGAAGGAACAATGATAACGATGATGAGCAACTCGAATGCACAAGCTCACTTTCGCTCTCACTCTACAAATCAAATTGGCAGACAGACACAGCCATACACGGTCTCATAGCTAACATGGAATTCCTGGTATTTCGTGCCTTTCGCCTGCCACTTGCTGCTACAGTATCCATCAGTCTCAGTCTCAGTCTTTCTCTCTTTCTCTCTCTCTCTCTCTCCCTCCTGCAGCTTTGTCGTTCTCCTTCTCGTTCGAGAATTGATCAATTTTGCAGTCTGCTGCACAAGCGCTACCGGAAATTAGGAAACACCTTTGGCACGTGACTTCTCAAAACTTCGGCCGAGGTATTTCGGTACCGCCTTGCTCCGATATCACACTTTTTTTTTTTTGCGAAGCTTTGCTCGAATCGTGGCGAGGTAAGCATGCCTGACAGACACACAACGCTTTGCATATTCAATTAGAAAGTGTGGGTGAGTGTGAGCAGTAAACTCAAAGTCAAGCAAAGTTGAGAATGCAGCAATCAATAATAGTACAGCACAGCGCTCCAAGTGCCCGTCCATACTCGAACCTCGTCCTCGCCATCCTCCTTCCTCATCACCAAGCCTGAAGCATCAGCCTCAAGATTCTACAAGATGGTGAGTACTTTTCTATCAGCGCATCATGTCGACAATATCGACCCAACAAGCCAAGCCAGGGAAAAAACACACATGGGTTGTGATGCGCCAACGAAGCCATCCATGCATCAGCAGGCAAAGTCATCACTCGAGCAAGCTGATTTCCATGATCCATGATCTCAAAATCATGATATGGAAGCAATCATTTGTTGTTATTGTTTTGTCAATGATGTTGTACATCTAAAGGTTTGCGCACAAGTCCAAGGATCATACGACATACTTACACGAAACACATCGACTCTGGTTTGTACGCACCTAATCCAACAGCCTTTCGTCAAGACTGTCAAGTCTAGCGCCTACTTCTCTCGTTACCAGGTGAAATACCGACGACGACGAGAGGGTCGTACCGATTATTACGCTCGTAAGCGTTTGGTTTCTCAGGCCAAGAACAAGTACAACGCTCCCAAGTACCGTCTTGTCGTTCGTTTCTCCAACCGATACGTTACTTGCCAGATTGTTCACGCAAAGATCAACGGTGATTACGTTCTCACTCAGGCTTCTTCTAAGGAACTTAGTCGTTATGGTGTTAAGACGGGTCTTGCCAATTGGACAGCTGCTTACGCAACTGGTTTGCTTGTAGCTCGTCGTGCTCTTACCATTCTTGGACTTGCGGACAAGTACGAGGGTGTTACCGAACCTGATGGTGAGATTGCCGAAGTGGAGCCTTTGGGTGATGATGAGCCTCGACCTTTCAAGTGTTTCTTGGATGTTGGTTTGAAGCGCACTTCCACTGGTTCTCGTGTGTTTGGTGCTCTTAAGGGTGCTTCGGATGGTGGAATCTTTATTCCTCACTCTGAAAAGCGTTTCCCTGGTTTCGACCCAGAGGCTAAGGAACTTGACGCTGAACTTCTTCGTTCTTACATTTACGGAGGTCACGTTGCCGAATATATGGAGTCGCTCGAAGAAGAGGACGATGAACGATTCAAGAAACAATTCTCTACCGCTCTCGAACAGGAAGTAGGTTCGGAAGATCTCGAGGACATGTGGACCGAAGCATTTGAAAAGATTAGGGAAGATCCTTCTTTCACTCCTTCTGATAAATCGGTTAAAGATTGGGCTGCCGAAAGTAAAAAGTTCAAGGCTACCAAGCTCACTTACGAACAGCGAAAGGCAAAGATTGCAGACAAGATTGCTGCTTTCAAGGCAGGTGCAGACCTCTAAAAAAAGGGAATTTGACGTTGCACATTGTTGGGATCTTTTGGAGAGTTGTCTCACGATGTCTTCTTTCCTTGATTTTACACACACACACACACACACACACACACACACACACACACACACATGATATGAACCAAGTTTAGCTTGTTTAGCTCTAAAGATTCTGGTAAAAGTGCGATTCTAAGTGTTGATTGAGTTGGTGACTTGGCTTTCCTTCTTTTTCACGTACCTACTCCGACCCCAAAACAAAAATAAAAACAAAAACAAAAACAAAAACAATTTGAATGTCTATCTGTGCTTAGTTTGTCTGTTTTTTTTTAACTCTCTTATGGATTTTCGCAATGTCAAATCAAAGCTATTTGTATGCTTTTTCTCCATATTGAATGAGTGGGGAATGGGGGGAATATGTACATTGTTTGTAACACATGACTCTGCTACAGAAATGTCATCCATTCTCACCACTCACAGTCAAGACGACAAAGCACAAAAAAAAATAAAAAAAATAAAAAACAGAAAACAAGAGGCGGAATGTGTAGGGATGCTATGCTCGATTTTGTTTTGTTTGTTTTTTTTTTTGACGAGGATACAAAAAAAAAGGACTGGGGGAATGGTGTGGATTGAACTTAAGGCCATGAGCTCATGTGTGTGTTTGTTTGAGAGAGAGAGTTTGTTTTTAGGTAGGATAATGTGGGCCTGAAAAAGGGAAAAAAAAAGTACATGAGGACCTTCGCAATGTACCTTGTGTAATCCAAGGTATATATCACGAGGAGTAAAACAAGGAAAGAATGACCGGGAATAAACCTTGGTCTTCAAACCCGCATTTATTTTCGAGTATATATATATATATATGTGTGTGTTGGTGGTAAACCTTGAAATTGGAAAAAAAAGAAAAGTACCCAAACAACATGGAAAATGGCTGCTTAACGGATGGGAAGGAAACGATCAACGGTGGCACCTTTACCCTTTGCACCATGTCTGGTAGGAATGTAAGTCATTGCAAACTCTCCAAGATAGTGACCGACCATTTCAGGCTTGATCTCTGTGTTGACAAAGAAGCGACCGGTGTAAATACCGATCATGGAACCGATCATTTCGGGAACAATGATCATATCACGCAAATGAGTCTTGACAGTAGCGGGCTTTTCGTTAGGTTGGCATTCTGCCTTTGCCTTACGAAGACGTTTGATGAGACCCATGGGCTTGCGCTTAAGTCCACGTTGGAACTTTCTACGAGCACGAGCGTGAACAAGGCTCATAAAGTCCTCGTTCGACATGTCGAGAAGAGCGTCGAGCTCAACACCTCGGTAGGTAAACTTGCGGAAAGTTCGCTTGCGCTTAAGCTCGGCAGCGGCGGCGGCGTCGTAGTCATCCCTGAAAACGAAAATTGTGGAAGAACGCGGAATGATTTTTGCAAGGAATAATGTCAGCTCGAATACGAGAGCGAATGGATCGCAAGAGTCACAACAAAGACATGCTTCTGAGATTCGACAAAACACGGTTGTTGAAGATGGTCGTCTCGCTGCATCGAAACTGCCGATGCTGATTGAACAAACAGTAGCTGATGCGAGTGTTTCACGTGGTTCTTGATAATAGTTGATACATGTCTGAGATGGTTCACCGACTGCTGGCTAATGGCATCTAGTGTGAGATGGCGTCGAGATGTTTTGCCTTGGCACCAACATTCAGACAATGCTGTGTGCTATCCTTTGACCGACCAAAATAAAGAAGATTCATGTTGATTGATACGATGACCATTGCTAGCTCTTACTGTGTGAATGCCTGCGTTGGTTGTGTGCTCGTCATGACATTCCACAAAGAGTGAAGAGACGCTGACCATGTCATGAGTTTGTCGTTACGCATCAATCCTCCATGGCCCGGCTAACAGCCTTTCGCAACACTATGATCGTGATCTATGCAATCAACGTGATTCGTCGAGGTGAATTATGCGCATAACGGTAAACTGTGTCGATACATGTCTGGTTGCTGGAGTGTGCTGTATGATGTGTGCTGTGCTGTGTTGTGTCGATTCGAGAAGGCATGTCAACGTTGGAGCAGCAGATAGCTACTTACATGTTGGGCAATCTTGATGGTGAGGAGAAAGAAGATGGATTGGCGACAAGCTCACTTGCCAAGTGTCTTTGTCTCGGTGGACATTTGGCTCGACCCGCGTCGACTGTGTGCAGTATTGGAATGGCAAGCCTTTGGGGCAGAAGCGAGGGCTTTGGCATCCTGGCAGACACACTCACGTACACATTGTACAGCAGAGCCCAGTCTCTGAGATTGGGTCCAAAATTCCAGATTGGCAGACTGGCTTCCGTTGTGCGCTCTACCAGCCTGAAGCCAATGTCGACCTTGATTAAAAGGGTGACAGAATGAGCGAACTGCAAACGCAGGTTGCAACCAAAAGATCGCACCAGATTTGAAAAACCCAGCTGTGCTGCCTTATCCTTTGCTACGTCCATTTCGCGATTCTGTGCTAAGTTGTATAAAACTTCCCACGCTCCCCTGATTTCTCCATTCAACGCGCAGTCACCACAAGATCAATTCTAATCTCGGATCCGAATATCTGTAATTGATTTTTTTTCTCGAGCCGCTCCGTCTTGAAATATGCATCAAACAGCAGAAACAGTCAGACTTTGGAGCGAGACCCGATTCGAGTGAATGGGGAAAGCGGCTTACAAGACGCATTGGTGGTCGATCGGCCACTAACAAAGGCGTGTGTCTGTCTGTCTGTGTGTGGAAATTGTATAGCGCGCCCATTGCATTCACTTCCTTCTCTTTTATCCACAACACTTTTTATCAAAGTACCTAGGTAAGTACTCCTCTAATCAAGAGCAAAAGCGACAACGATGATAAGATCACATCGATCGCACACCATCTTCAACACCCACACCAATAGCAATAGAATCAGCAACCGCATGGAGCATGGTGCACAGCACTCGGCGCAGTTGGCGCTCACAGTCAGCAAAAGCACGTCAACATGATCCATTCTCGAAATTCAAATCGACCCATTGCAAGCTGCGCAATTCAGTCAAGTCATGCCAGAGATCGCAGACCGAACATCACTGTGATAACAGAGACACTCGCGTTCGATTCGATGCCAATTCCTACGCTCTTTCATCGTTGTCGCACACTTTTGTCTCCTTTCAAACCTTACTTTCGAACCTCTTGTGAACGACTTTGCTTACCGCTTTGAGATTGTTGCCTTCGGGGATAAATATGTGTTTTTGGGTTGAATTTGTTTACATTACAGTCCACAAGTCTTCCTCTCTTTGGATCAAAGCCCATTAAAGCGGATTTGCGGCCGGCACTTTTTTTTTTTCCTCTCTTTCCATCTTTCGAATTTTTCTTTCCGAAAACAAAACCAAAAATGAAGCACATCGCAGCCTACCTTTTGCTCACCCTCGGTGGTAAGGAGAACCCTTCCGCTGCTGACATCAAGGCTCTTCTCGAGACTGTTGGCATTGAGGCCGAGTCGGAGCGTCTTGACAAGTTGATCGAGGAGCTTAACGGCAAGGACATTAACACTCTTATTCAGGAAGGTCAGGAGAAGCTCGCTTCCGTTCCTGCTGGTGGTGCTGCTCCCGCTGCTGCTGCTGGTGGTGCTGCTCCTGCCGCTGCTGGTGGCGCCGCTAAAGAGGAGGAGAAGAAGGAGGAGGAGAAGGAAGAGTCTGATGACGATATGGGTTTCGGTCTTTTCGACTAAACCGTTTCAATCACGTCTCTCGATCAAATAAACTTACCTCTCTCTCACCTTCCTATTCGTTGTTGTTGCTTTCCACAACCTACATACAACTTTTTTTCCCTTTCTCTTTGTTCAAATCAAAATATCAAAATTTCACAATCCTTCCTTCTTCTATTACCATGTTCGATCGTTCCACTTGTTGACAAAGTGAGGATCTGACTTGTACCTGTCTGTGTATACGACAAATGTCAAATGGAAGAATCGCATTTTTGTAAATGACAGTTACACTAGCGACTTATGTTCCAACCCCCAAAAAAAAAAGAAAGGTTCTAATTTAACCCCCCCTTTCCAGATAAAAAAAAAAAAAAAACATGTATCTGATTGTCTTGCTTCTTCGATCAACGCCAGCAAACATAAATCTCGAGAATAATAGACGGTCCTACCACATTCCAATACTCCACATACATCAAATATTGGAAGAACAAGTGACAAAGCAAGAAATAGTAACAGCAAGTATATGAGCAAGAAAAAGAAAAAAAATAAAAAAAGAACAACAGGCGACAGGGGAGAGAGAGAGCCTTTCATCTACGAAATCAACAAATTCTTGTCTGGTTTTTGCACTATCAAACCATGCCGGACCATCTTTCTTTTCTCTTTTCAGTGCGACGACTTGGGAGGGTTGTAAATGATCTTTCGACTCTTGATACCGGCCCACTTGAAGCGCTTAACCCAGATGCTCAAAGCGGTCAAACTCGACAAGATGATGACGGTCTGCATTCCCATCTTCTTCCTCGTGTCGTGCTCTGGTTCGGCACAAAAGTGCAAAAACGTAACCACATCCTTAGCCATCTGCGAAGTCGTAGCAGCCGTACCATCCTCATAATCAACCAGACCGTCGTAAAGAACACGCGCCATGGCAATCTGAGTTCCAGGGAAGTACGAGTTGTAGTTCAGTCCATCCTGAACCTTGACACCCGCAGGAGGGTCAGTGTAACCGGTCAAGAGCGCAAACACGTAATCGGCACCACCGTGACGTGCCTTGACCATGAGCGAGAGATCAGGGGGCAGGGCACCAGCATTGGCAGCTCGGGCGGCCTCGTCGTTGGCGTAAGGTCGAGGCATGTAATCGGCAAGCTTTCCGGGTCGCTGGAACATGCCACCTTCGTCATCGGGACCATCCTCGTACTCGACCTCCTCGGCCATAGCCTTGACCTCATCGACGGTGTGCGACGAACCCACGAGGTTGCGCCAAGCGACACGGTCGAGCGAGTGGCATGAAGAGCAGACCTCGCGGTAGACCTGGTATCCACGACGGATCGAGGCGTGGTCAAAAGTCTCGAATGCGCCAGAGTGAGACCAGGGGTACTTGGGTGGGTGGAGACCCTCGTCGGCCATGTTGGCCGAGGCGGTGTCCAAAAAGGGAAGAGTGCCATAGAGATGGTTGTACCAAGCCACAGACCCAGCAGCGATGGCGGTAGCGGCAATGGCGGAAGATCGCGAGGTCATGATCGACTGCGAGGCATTGGCGCCGGCGTGTGTAGAGGCATTGCGAACCTGTTGAGAGTAGCAAGCAGACAAAGGGTCAGTATGGACATAATGTTGGAGATGCTCCAAGGTTTAGCTGCACACGCCACTTGTGGATATGCTAAGAACAATTCCAAGTGCCAACTTGCGCCTCTACAATGCTAGGGATTCTGGAGGAATGAAAACAGAGTGCAGCGATGGTGTGTGGTCGACTCGCTTCGAATGTCGGTAATATAGGAATAGTATGATGCAACACAATGCAGATCGATGTTGCGCCGGCCTTGCAAATACACACCAAGCCATTGCCAGAGGTCCAAGCATGTCGAATCATGGCAAGTGTCTGATGTTGCAATAACGGGGTGGCAAGAGCTCGATGCAGATGAGCAGTTGTCGGAGCCAGGTAGATGATGATGCTGGCACATACGATTCTCATTGGAACAAGTAGGTGTCTGCAAAATTGGATTGTGGATTGACCTGCACGCACGATCTGCCGGGCATGCTTTGCGGACGTGCAGATGTCAGTCTGGCGGATTTGGTTGCATATTTGGCGACTTCGTATGTACTGCGTGTGGTTTTGATGCTGTCAAGCTGCTGAAGTGGAGAAATTTGCAGGCGGAATTGGCACTTGGAACGAAGATCATATCTTCAAGGGGCGGCAGCGGCGGCGGCGTACAATATGTAGACTGTTTTGTTATTAGATACCTACCGAAGCGGCCGAGCCATTAACGGCGGCGCGGAAAGCAGTGCGCGCACTGTTGAACAAGTTGGCCATTTTGGGAAAAGATGGCGAGCCCAATCGGTGAAGAAAGGAATAGGGTGATGAGATGGCGGTTGGTGGTGAAAAGATTGAAAGAAATGAGAGGAGCAATTCTGACACTTTGTCACTCTGTCTTGGGTGGTGGGGGTTTGTGATCGCGCTGTGCTGACTTTGTCTTTCTGTCCTGTGTGGCTCGGGTTGAGCGACGAGCGAGCTTTGGTTGGATTTCAGCTTTGATTGGAATTCAGCTTTGGTGGGATTTCAGCTTCTTGTCCAAACACCAAATCAAATCTCAATTCTCCAATGCTCACATCTTTGAGTAGTGTAGCCATTCCGAGTCTTCTCATCTCTCTTGCCTCTGCCGCACGCACACACGGGATTTTTCGCTTTCTAACCAATATACTGCACTAACTACTCACCGCATCCAAGTCCTTCCCGCGCTACTCTACCAATCCTCTGCCTGTTTCCCACCCTCAACTTTGAATTCATCGCAAATCAACTCTGCTACGACGATTAATAATAATCCCATTCCAGACCAACTCAACTTCCAACCGGTCTAATTCCAAATTTCAGTTCCCGCGCACGTATTATTTCATTTCAAATCCTCACTTGAAATCAGCCAGAGTATGGACGAGTCGAGATTACCGGCGTAGCTTGTGCTATGTGCCATTTGTAATCCGTCTCCAGTAGGCCAATTTCAAGGCAGCGCGTCGAATTCCAAGCTTAGCCAATCAGGGTCTCTTTCGAAAACACCCGACAACACATCCAAATGCAGCTTCATTCGCACGATACAACTGCGTACGCAGCGTCACATCGACACGAGATGAGTAACAGCTTGCCATCTCCCTCTTGCTAAGGGCTTTGTCAGATGCGACACTCCCAACATACACTGCAGTCATCTTATTTGTGGCAAAATATCATATTGCTTTCCTATATGCTAATGAATTGCATGCTGTGCGCAGATTGGCAAACTGAGAGGGACAAAGCGACACCCTGTGCGATGCTTGGCTCCAACTTACTTGGTTGTGCTTTACGCTTCAATCTGCCGCATACCGAGCCTGCAGAAACACCTCGGCAACCTTCTTACTCAGTGCAGGCCCAATCTTCTTACGCTGATCCATCCCTTCCGTACATCCAGCCAGCATTCCCTCTGCGTCTTTCGCATCCTCTGTCAACTCCTGGTACGCATCACTCAGCTCCCTGACCGTGTTATATATGGCGAGCACTTCGCGCACCTTTTCGGCGCTCATCCCCTTGATGCACAGCAGCATTTTGCCAAACACCTCCGTGGATGTTAGACCGCCACTTTTGCTGTTGAGCGCTTGGAAGGCTTCGAATGAGGTCAGTACGAATGCAGACGCGCTTTTGTGTTGAAGAGCATCGCGTGTCTCGAGGAAGCTTGACCGGGAGATGATGGCCGAAGGCATCACAGACAGATCTTGGTCCTGAGAGAAGGTGCGCAGATGGACACAAACGATGAGCTGCTTTGCTTCCAAGAAATCTGGCGTGAGGTTGCAAACCCTGGCGTCGCGGGCCAGTAAGTCGTCATACGTGTACTTACCTCGTATATCTTGCGAATCATGTCATCCATAGAGGCCAAGTAGTCAATGCTGGCCGCAAGACTACAAGTGCGCTCGACAAAGAACCCATCCACCACCTGAGAGCTGCTCAGAGCTGTCTTGATCTGTGGTCCGAATCTGCGCATTTGGTTCTCGACATCGTAATCCTCGATGAGATAAAGCACCTTCGACAGACCAGACGAGGAAAGTCGAAACTGTTTGATAACCAGATAGCACAGTGACAATCATGATCGAGACAGAGTCAGCCATCCTACATATCGACACAGAGCCCATCGTTGCGTCTTTGTACATACCTTTTGATCCCGCCACCTGCCGTCGAGGATCGAGCTCACAAGGTCGTCAAGCCGCTTTCTCTCTACAATATGATCTAGGACCACTTCGTCTGCTTCTTGACCCGTGCCATTCTTTCTGCGTGCTATCCAGACCGCATCCCCCACCTCCAGAGCTCGCGTCTCTGTGTCAACGCCACGTTCGAGAAGAAGCGTCGCAATCTGTTCCTTCTCCTTTCGACCTCCAGGTCGGTATCTTTCGCGATTGTCGACCACAAGATGGATCGTGTAGCTTCCTGCCTTGAGCAATTCTGGCTCAAAGTTCGAGATCCGCGCTCTGAGCGTATTCCCTTGCTCGTCATCTGACCAATCGTCGGAAAGTTGCGCGTCGTCATCATTCTCTGTGGGATTGCCAATGATTTGAGAGGCAGACTCTTCCACACCAGCGTCCCTGGCCAGCGTTTCTGCCACAATGGCCCCTTCGTCGCCAAGACAGTAACGGGCCGGATTTCCGGACTGCACGACATATCCTTTGGCTATGAGTGTCTTTATACTCGTCCAACCGGTGTAGAAAGATCGATGACCGCCTGCGCCTCCTGACGAGCCGTATTGGCTGGAGAGAGGCACAGCGGCAGAGGCCGACCGAGACGACGACGCGCCGGCCTCGTATTCAGTATCCGAGTAGGGTCGTGCTGCATTGATAAGCTGCGTCTTCGAAATCCTGTCCTCTCGAGTTGAGCTGTTGACCCTTGTGGAGATGTAGAGGCCGACTAGCAGGCCGTACGCTCCAGAACGGTGCTGCGGCACATAGGCGCGCTTCTTGGTCGGCCGATCCGATGCGCCTGCCTTGCTCCGTTTAGCCGCGGCAGACCCGTCTTGTGCTGCTTCTGTCGAGTCGTCATCTTCGACTACCACTCTGGTGGAGCTTTTTGACGTGGAGGCCTCACGCGAAGCTGCAAGTCAGTGCCAGAGCGTAGTAGCAGAAACAATTTGCACGCCGTTCAGATCAGCATATCGCACTTTCGATCTTGATCATAAGGGGGTGGGGGCTTGTACTCACGCCGCCCGGGCATCGTGCGTCCGTTCTCTTCGCACCATCTCTGCAGTTCCTGTTCGAGCTTGTTTGCGATCGTTGGACCGATGCCAGCCAGCTGTGTGGTCTGGCAGGGATGTTGGAACTCGATCGGACAAGCCGCAAGTGACTGGTGCGCTTTTCGGTAGGTGCGAGCCACCTTGGAACCTTTGACTTGGGCTTCTTCGATCCAAGCTGCGAGAAACGTGAGCCAAAGCGTGTTTCCGCCTGCCGTACTACCAGTGTCGGGGCTCATCATGGCGTGTCTTGCTTTCGTGATCTGGCAAGCTATGCTTCGCGATCGGTTCTACGCGTTGTCGATCAACGCATGTCGGTCAGATGATGGCGTCTATGTCGTGAGCCTACGCTGAACAACCTCCAGGCAGAGCTAGCGAGAGGTGGTGGTTCAGTGTTGACGACAAGCGCGTGTGACTGAGCTCTCGGTATGACGTTGGTTACACGCAGTGCATGCAGAACACAACAGTAAATTTACACTACTCGGCTGTTGAAGTCAAGGAAGATGGAGAACAACACTGCCTTGCATACAGTAACTGCTGGTGGGACGTGTGACTTAGGCGGAGCGTGTCTCAGCGCGTAACGCGCGTTTCGCCTTGTTTTCTTAAGGGCATGCATGTCAAGCGATAGTATAATAATTGTTAGGAATTAGATGAATGGCAACTTTTTTGTCCCGAATTATTTGTTTTCCGGATTCCAAAAATTATTCGGCCCTTTCCGTAATCTGGACCAGACAAGTGGGTTCAGCATCTTATATACACTCCCACAAACCAGCAAAGCGGCGATGCCGACCGCCGGCCCATGATAAGACTATCCACGACCGCTCATCCAGTAGAAGCAAAGACGACGAACGGCAGACCACTCTCATCCAAAGGGCATCGCAAGGCGCGTCGGAACTCGATCTGTGCTCTTGTAACAGAGGCGGGGCTGGTCGGGCAGCGTAGTCGGCTCAATACCGCAAGGTAGACATGCTGGATTGGGCAAAGGGCTAAAAACCATCGAAATGATGCACCTTCAGCTTCGCAAGGCACAGGCACGGGCGCGAATACGCTGCGGACACCCCACTACTGTACCTGCCGTTCTGCACTCAAGCTCGCCTGGTTTCGGCATTTGGTCAAGGCATTTGGTTGTCATTAACGAAGGCATCTTTGTCGGGAGGCCAAGCCTGCTTGCGACTCTTCGCTGGCCCCTACAGAACTACAGAGGCACGAAATACATCGTCAAAGAATGTGCTTCTGCCTATATTTTTCTTGCGTGTGCATTGTTGACCCAACCATTTGCCGCATCGCCTTCGGGTCGGTGTCTACAGCCTTGGGACAATTTATTTAATTTTTTCTGGCCATTCTTTTTTTTAACATATCTCGAATCTGTCGCGTGGCTTGCGACCGCCACCTTCCAAATTGTACCCCCAACAACCTGATCTTTTGGAATCGTTTAACCCTTTCGCGGCCCTCACAAACTTCGGGGACCTTGTCAGCTCTAGCTGAGTTCGCCGGCTACTGCCGAGCGCCTGTGCTGCTCTGTTATGCTGCCGTCTGAAACGATACGCACGCACGCTGTAGCTAGTAGGCGTAGCTAGTACGATAAGTAGATCGGGAAATTGACCCGATGCGAGTTCAACGAACGGTGGCTCAACCCCAACTTGACCAAAGGGTTCGTGTCCCGCGAGTTTAAAAAATTCTCGTTCTTCCCAACATCTTTAATGGAATTTTATGGTTTTCGCGCCCACTCCGTTACCTTCATTTTGAACTTATGGGATTGCTGGTCTTCATCTGGTCGATTCCACTGTAGCCCGAACCCGAAGAAAGATCATAGGCGATATCATCAATAGCCTTTTGGACATCGAGGGGAATCTACGAAAACAATGATGTGATCCAAGACGTTCAAGCCTGGGCCAGACTAGCATGCTCGACAAGGCTGGGCAGGAAGAAAACGGAATGCAAGGAAGTAGAACAAACGTGCACTGCAAGGGGCAACAGCGGAGACCAAGCCAGTAACCTCGAAGTGTTGTTCTTCGCACTTGATCTGGCTCGGTTTCTATCTTTCAGTTGACGATTGATCGGCTCGTCGGATGAGAGTCAGGTAAAGCCAAACAAACACCATGCCGACGTGCCAGCTCTAGACGTAAGAAAAATCCTTCATAGAGGCGAGCCGAGTGCGCTCAAGCTCAAGCTCAGGTGGCATGGTGAGCATCACGGCGCATATCGTATTGTGAATCGCGAATTCAGTCCGTGAGAAAGATTGAACGAGATCAAAACACAGTTGATACAAAAAGATTGCGCAGCGCACAGCAACCAGTCCACTGTAGAGCGAACACTTTATCGCCAAATGAGTGGGGCATGAGCCAACGAGTGGAGGCGAAATCGATGCGAAACGACAACACCTGAGGGCAAGAAAGAGTCAAAACACAACCACGTCCGGTTTGGGGCGGAAAAAGTTGGACAGGAAAAAAAAGGAAAAAGAAATAAAGCAGACACACAAAAAGGAACACAAGGCGCACGGATCCACGCTCTCAACATCGCGCTCTCCATGTCTGTTCTCTGACCCGACCATATCTTCTGCCTCACGCTTATGGCAAAAAAAAGAAGATTTACTGAGAATTGTCGGATGGGGTTAGGCAGCGCGAAACGAGGGGAATGGCGGTCTGATGGGAAGGGAAAGAAGGGTCCTGTCTCTGTTTGCTTGGGTATGTGTGGGCATCTCTAGCCGAGAGCGAGTTTTTTTTTGTGGTTGGAAATTGTTGAGCCGGAGAGGGATTTGGATGTCATCGATTTTTGGCTCAATTCAAGTGTTGGTCAGTGCAGCTTTTTTGGTACGAAGCAGCCAGAATGCATGGCCGAAGACCCACACACACAGTATGCAGCAAGGCTTTGTCGGATACTCCGATGAGCTCTCTCTATTCAGAGAACGATGCCGTCGAACTTGCGATTGATGTATGCGTGTGCACGATTGGCAACTGCGCCGTCAGTTCCGCCTCTGCTCGCTCGGCCAATTACACAAAACTGTCTGGTGTTCTGTACCTGATGGAACATCAAAACAGATCAGAGACTGCGACTGCGAGATTGTACAGACTGCGATATGGAGACAACGAACTGTGTCGGTGTGTGTGTGTGTGGATTTAGGTGATTGCGTCGGCCATACCGAAAGCTTACTTTTTTGGACAGTCCACATCGTTTGCCTTGCTCTTCAACTTTGTCTTGTCGGCCCTTCCGAGAACCTGGCTGGATCACTACCTTAGTCCACTGCTGCCTGCCCACTTCTTGCTTCCTGACCATCATTGTCCACATCCACCTCCCTCTTTCTCTCCATCCCTACCTAGATCTACAACGCCATTCCTCTGGCATCAACACGGTCCGCCTCAACGACCTTCAACATCACGACTGTCCGCGCATCGTCATCAAGGTCTCCCTCAACCTTGACCTTTCGCTGCTGCATTCAACTTCTTCAGCTTGATCTCACACCAAAGCCGAGCCACGAAAAGCCATCCCCTCCGGCTCACCTCTAAGGAAGAATTACTGTCCGGATCCCTCTCTGGCCATATCTTCCTCCTTTTCCAACTTTGCTTCGTTTGCTGTGCTTAAGCTCCCTCGCTCAACGAACAAGATTACTCTATCTTCAAAAGCACGTCACGGACAACACTATCTCGCTCGCGAGGATCCCGATTCCGCTCTTGCTTGCTCTATCTGCCCGCTCCATACACGCAATCCTCATCCTCGCTCTTCGAAACGGTCTTCAAAATGCCCACTCCTGACCACAAGGCAGTCAGCCACTTCATCGGTAAGTTCCGCTCATCGCAGCGCCTCGATAGCTGTTCCTGTAAAGCATTAGCATTCGCAGCTTGAACTGACATGCATTCGACCTTGCTTCTTCTCTGACGATAGGCGGTAATCCGCTCGAGACGGCTCCTGCTTCCCCTGTCGCCGACTTCATTCGTAAGCAGGGGGGTCACAGTGTCATCACCAAAGTCCTCATTTGCAACAACGGTATCGCTGCTGTCAAGGAGATCCGCTCCATCCGAAAATGGGCCTACGAGACCTTTGGCGATGAGCGTGCCATCGAATTCACCGTCATGGCCACTCCTGAAGATCTCAAAGTCAACGCCGATTACATTCGCATGGCTGACCAATACGTCGAGGTCCCTGGTGGATCCAACAACAACAACTACGCCAACGTCGATTTGATCGTCGATGTCGCCGAGCGTGCTGGTGTCCACGCCGTCTGGGCTGGTTGGGGTCACGCTTCCGAGAACCCTCGTCTCCCCGAGTCGCTTGCTGCTTCCAAGCACAAGATCATCTTCATCGGTCCCCCTGGCTCTGCCATGCGATCACTTGGCGATAAGATCTCGTCCACCATCGTTGCCCAGCACGCCGATGTGCCATGCATGCCTTGGTCAGGTACCGGCGTCAAGGAGACCATCATGAGCGACCAGGGCTTCCTCACCGTTTCCGACGATGTCTACCAGAAGGCCTGCATCCACAACGCCGAAGAGGGTCTCGAGAAGGCTGAAAAGATCGGCTTCCCTGTCATGATTAAGGCCTCTGAAGGTGGAGGAGGAAAGGGTATCCGAAAGTGCACCAACGGCGAAGAGTTCAAACAGCTCTACAACGCCGTTCTCGGTGAGGTGCCCGGCTCGCCCGTCTTCGTCATGAAGCTCGCCGGCGCTGCCCGCCATCTCGAGGTCCAGCTACTTGCTGATCAGTACGGCAACGCAATCAGCATTTTCGGCCGTGACTGCTCCGTCCAACGTCGTCACCAGAAGATCATTGAGGAGGCTCCGGTTACCATTGCGCCCGAGGATGCTCGTGAGGCCATGGAGAAGGCTGCCGTCCGTCTCGCCAAGCTCGTCGGTTATGTCTCTGCCGGTACTGTCGAGTGGCTTTACTCCCCCGACTCTGGCGAATTCTCTTTCCTCGAACTCAACCCTCGTCTCCAGGTCGAGCACCCTACCACCGAGATGGTCTCTGGTGTCAACATTCCTGCTGCCCAGCTCCAGGTCGCAATGGGTATTCCTCTTTACTCAATTCGCGACATCCGAACGCTCTACGGCATGGACCCCCGCGGCAACGAGATGATCGACTTTGACTTTTCCGGCCCCGAGTCCTTCAAGACCCAGCGCAAGCCCCAGCCTCAGGGCCACGTCGTTGCCTGTCGTATCACCGCAGAGAATCCCGACACTGGTTTCAAGCCCGGCATGGGTGCGCTCACCGAGCTCAACTTCCGTTCCAGTACCTCGACTTGGGGTTACTTCTCTGTCGGTACCAGCGGTGCTCTTCACGAGTACGCCGATTCCCAATTCGGCCACATCTTCGCCTACGGTGCCGATCGATCCGAGGCCCGAAAGCAGATGGTCATCTCGCTCAAGGAACTCTCGATCCGTGGTGACTTTCGAACGACCGTTGAGTACCTCATCAAGTTGCTCGAGACCGACGCTTTCGAGTCCAATAAGATCACCACCGGCTGGCTGGATGGCCTTATCCAGGAGCGCCTCACTGCTGAGCGACCTCCTGCTGACCTCGCTGTCATCTGCGGTGCTGCTGTGAAGGCTCACTTGCTTGCCCGCGAGTGTGAGGACGAGTACAAGCGCATCTTGAACAAGGGTCAGGTGCCTCCTCGCGACACCATCAAGACCGTCTTCTCGATCGATTTCATCTACGAGAACGTCAAGTACAACTTCACTGCCACCCGCAGCTCTGTCTCCGAATGGGTCCTCTACCTCAACGGTGGCCGTACCCTTGTTCAGCTTCGCCCTCTTACCGATGGTGGTCTGCTCATCGGCCTTGCCGGAAAGTCGCACCCCGTCTACTGGCGTGAGGAGGTTGGTATGACCCGTCTCATGGTCGACTCCAAGACTTGCCTCATCGAGCAAGAGAACGATCCCACCCAAATTCGCTCGCCTTCGCCCGGTAAGCTTGTGCGCTTCCTTGTCGACTCGGGCGACCACGTAAAGGCTGGCCAGGCTATTGCAGAAATCGAAGTCATGAAGATGTACCTGCCCCTCGTCGCTGCGGAAGACGGTGTCGTCTCGTTCGTCAAGACTGCCGGTGTCGCTCTCAGCCCTGGTGACATCATCGGTATTCTCTCGCTCGATGACCCTAGCCGTGTCCAGCACGCCAAGCCCTTCGCCGGTCAGCTACGCGACTTTGGTTTCCCTATCATCATCGGCAACAAGCCTCACCAGCGCTACGTCTACCTCGTCGAGGTGCTCAACGACATCCTCGACGGCTACGACCAGTCCTTCCGCATGCAGGCTGTCATCAAGGAGCTCATCGAGACCCTCCGCAACCCTGAGCTCCCTTACGGACAGGCTTCCCAGATCCTTTCTAGCTTGGGTGGTCGTATCCCCGCCAGGCTCGAGGATGTTGTCCGCAACACCATCGAGATGGGCCACTCGAAGCAGATCGAGTTCCCTGCTGCTCGCCTGCGCAAGCTTACCGAGAACTTCCTCCGTGATAGCGTCGACCCTGCCATCCGCGGCCAGGTGCAGATCACCACCGCTCCTCTCTTCCAGCTTTTCGAGGCTTACGCCAGTGGCCTCAAAGCTCACGAGGGCAAGGTTCTCGCGTCCTTCCTCCAGAAGTACTACGACATCGAGTCCAAGTTCACCGGCGAGGCCGACGTTGTCCTCGAGCTCCGTCTCCAGGCTGACGGTGATCTCGACAAGGTTGTGGCCCTCCAGACCGCCCGCAACGGTATCAACCGCAAGAACGCCCTCTTGCTCAACCTCCTCGACAAGCACATCAAGGGCACCTCGCTCGTTTCGCGCACCAGCGGTGCTGAGATGATTGAGGCTCTGCGCAAGCTTGCTTCACTTCAGGGCAAGTCCACTGCCCCTGTTGCCCTCAAGGCTCGGGAGGTTTCGCTCGATGCTGACATGCCCAGCCTTGCTGACCGTTCCGCGCAGATGCAGGCAATCCTCCGTGGCTCCGTCACCTCGTCCAAGTATGGTGGCGATGACGAGTACCACGCTCCCTCCCTCGACGTTCTCCATGAGCTTAGTGATTCGCAGTACAGTGTCTACGACGTTCTCCACAGCTTCTTCGGCCACCGCGAGCACCACGTCGCCTTCGCTGCTCTCTGCACATACGTTGTTCGTGCTTACCGTGCCTACGAGATCGTCACCTTCGATTACGCTGTCGAGGACTTTGACGTGGAAGAGCGTGCCGTGCTTACCTGGCAATTCCAGCTGCCTCGCAGCGCCTATTCGCTCAAGGAGCGCGAGCGTCAGGTGTCCATCAGCGATCTCAACTTGATGGACAAACAAAAGCCCCGTGCCGTTCACGAGCTCCGTACTGGTGCCATGACCAGCTGCGCTGACGTCTCTGACATTCCTGACCTCCTTCCCAAGGTGGTCAAATTCTTCGGCAAGTCGGCTGGTGCGCCCATCAATGTCCTCAACGTCGCCGTCGTTGACCAGGCTGACTTTGTAGATGCCGAGGTCCGAAGCAAGCTCGCTCAGTACACGAACACATGCGCCAAGGAGCTTACCACTGCTCGCATCCGCCGTGTCACCTACCTCCTCTGCCAGCCGGGCCTGTACCCCTTCTTCGCCACTTTCCGTCCCAGCGAGCAGGGCATCTGGGCCGAGGAGAAGGCGATTCGCAACATCGAGCCCGCGCTCGCCTACCAGCTTGAGCTCGACAGGGTCAGCAAGAACTTTGAGCTCACTCCCGTGCCGGTCTCGTCTTCCACGATTCATCTCTACTTTGCTCGTGGTATCCAGAACTCTGCCGACACCAGATTCTTCGTCCGATCGTTGGTCCGACCTGGCCGCGTCCAGGGCGACTTGGCGGCCTATCTGATCTCTGAGTCCGACCGTATTGTCAACGACATTTTGAACGTGATCGAAGTCGCTCTCGGCCAACCCGAGTATCGCACTGCCGATGCTTCGCACATCTTCATGTCGTTCATCTACCAGCTCGATGTCAGCCTCGACGATGTACAGCGAGCTATCGCTGGATTCCTTGAGCGTCACGGCACCCGCTTCTTCCGTCTCCGCATCACTGGTGCCGAGATCCGAATGATCCTCAGTCAGCCCAACGGGGAGCCTCGCCCCATCCGTGCTTTCGTCACCAACGAGACCGGTCTCGTGGTCCGATACGAGTCATACGAGGAAATTGCTGCCGACGACGGCTCTGTCGTCCTCCGCAGCATCGAGCCCCAGGGGAAGGAGGCTACACTCAATGCGCAGAGCGCCCACTTCCCTTACACCACCAAGGTGGCTCTCCAGTCACGCCGATCGCGTGCCCACGCCCTGCAGACCACCTTTGTCTACGACTTCATCGACGTCCTCGGACAGGCTGTTCGGGCCTCGTGGAGGAAGGTCGCGGCCAGCAAGATCCCCAGCGATGTCATCAAGTCGGCCGTTGAGCTCGTCTTCGATGAGCAGGAGAACCTGCGCGAAGTCAAGCGTGCTCCTGGTATGAACACCATCGGCATGATTGCTTGGCTCGTCGAGGTGCTCACCCCCGAGTACCCCACTGGCCGCAAGCTCGTCGTCATCGGAAACGATGTCACCATTCAGGCTGGCTCGTTCGGCCCTGTCGAGGACCGCTTCTTCGCTGCTGCCTCCAAGCTCGCCCGTCAGCTCGGTGTTCCTCGTCTGTACATCTCGGCCAACTCGGGTGCCCGTATCGGATTGGCTACCGAAGCAATGGACCTTTTCAAGGTCAAATTCGTCGGCAATGACCCTGCCAAGGGCTTCGAGTACATCTACCTTGATGACGAGTCGCTCCACGTACTTCAGGTCAAGGCTCCTGGCAGCGTAATGACCAAGCCCATCGAGGCCGAAGATGGTACCACCCACAACGTCATCAGCGACATCATCGGTAAGCCTCAGGAGGGTCTCGGTGTCGAGTGTCTCTCGGGCTCTGGTCTTATTGCTGGTGAGACGAGTCGTGCCAAGGATCAGATTTTCACCGCCACCATCGTCACTGGCCGCAGTGTCGGTATCGGTGCCTACCTTGCGCGTCTCGGTGAGCGTGTCATCCAGGTCGAAGGTTCGCCTTTGATCTTGACCGGTTACCAGGCTTTGAACAAGCTTCTCGGTCGTGAAGTCTACACTTCCAATCTCCAGCTTGGTGGACCTCAAATCATGTACAAGAACGGCGTCTCCCATCTCACCGCTCAGGACGACCTTGACGCTGTTAGGGCCTTCGTCAACTGGATGTCGTACGTCCCCGCTCAGCGTGGCGGACCCCTTCCTATCATGCCCACCACTGACACTTGGGACCGTGCTGTCACATACCAGCCTCCTCGTGGCCCTTACGACCCGCGCTGGCTCATCAATGGCAAGCGCGACGACGATGGCACCAGGCTCACCGGTCTTTTCGACGAGGGCTCTTTCGTCGAGACCCTTGGCGGCTGGGCTACCTCCGTCGTTACTGGTCGAGCTCGTCTCGGTGGCATCCCCGTCGGTGTTATCGCCGTTGAGACTCGAACTCTCGAGCGCGTTGTTCCCGCCGACCCTGCCAACCCCAACTCGACCGAGCAGCGCATCATGGAAGCCGGTCAGGTCTGGTATCCCAACTCGGCGTACAAGACCGCCCAGGCCATCTGGGACTTTGACAAGGAGGGTCTTCCCCTCGTCATCCTGGCCAACTGGCGAGGTTTCTCCGGTGGTCAGCAAGATATGTACGACGAGATCCTCAAGCAGGGTTCCAAGATCGTCGATGGTCTCTCATCGTACAAGCAGCCTGTCTTCGTCCACATTCCACCGATGGGTGAACTTCGTGGTGGTTCGTGGGTCGTAGTCGACTCTGCCATCAACGACAACGGAATGATTGAGATGTCAGCCGATGTCAACAGCGCCCGTGGAGGTGTTTTGGAGGCTTCGGGTCTCGTCGAGATCAAGTACCGTGCCGACAAACAGCGTGCCACAATGGAGCGTCTCGACAGCGTGTATGCCAAGCTCAGCAAGGAAGCTGCCGAGGCCACTGACTTTACTGCTCAGACCACCGCCCGCAAGGCATTGGCTGATCGTGAGAAGCAGCTCGCACCCATCTTCACCGCCATCGCCACCGAGTACGCCGATGCGCACGACCGTGCAGGACGCATGCTTGCCACCGGTGTCTTGCGCAGCGCATTGCCCTGGGAAAACGCTCGTCGATACTTCTACTGGCGTCTCAGGAGGAGGTTGACAGAGGTCGCTGCCGAGAGGACGATCGCTGAGGCCAACCCATTGCTCAAGCACATCGAGCGAGTGGCTGCTCTACGACAAGTCGTCGGCGCTGCTGCCAGCGATGATGACAAGGCTGTTGCCGAGCACCTGGAGGCATCGGCTGCTAGCTTGTTGACTGCCACCAAGCAGCTCAAGGCGCAATACATCTTGGCACAAATCTCGACATTGGACCCAGAACTCAAGGCCCAGCTCACTGCTGCCCTTCAGTAGATACCTTTTATTCCGCTCATGGTTCGATCTTGAGACTGCTCACGGCAGCTGGTGATGTTTGAACAGGGAGTATCAGGACCGCATTGAGGGATCCGCACCGCCTGGCTCCTTCACGAGCACTTGCCACTGCCTTCTCAAATGCTCGATGATCGACCACCTTTGACACATACGCACACGCAAAACTTCTCCGGCCTGCTTTGATTGTTGCGCGACAACTGAGGGGTTGTCTCCGCCGCTCAAAATGGCTGAGACAGATGTCTTTTCCTCTCTCCTCCTTCTCTGGTTCCCATTGTGCCCTTCCACCCACACTGTATAGACTCTGACTGCCTTGAAAAGATTACTATCATGCTACGGCTCCGCCTTCTGTGAACTTTACTGCAGTTGCTGCATTGATTTGTGATGTGGTTTTCATAAGTTAGAGTTTGTGGGCGAAGCTTGATCTCGTCGCGAAATGCGATGGCGTGACGGATAAAAAGTTGAATGAAGTTTTTGACAGGTGGCCGAAACGAGAACGCTGTGTGCGTCGCTGTCCAGTTGTGAAGTCTGCGCGCAAAGCTCCACTTCTATCTCGATCCTGGCTTCCCCTGTTCTTGCTGCGTTGATTGCCTCTGTCTTTCCATCCTTTCTACATTTAGCGCTGCTGCGCAATGTTGCGGATGCCCTGGAAACTTTGAGCGCTGCTGCTGTTGAGCGGAAAGCGAAAGAGCCTCTTTGCGTACTACAGATCGTTGTATGCGCAGACGAGTTGAAACGGCTTATAACGGATTTCCCGCCTCGTTTCGTTGCGACTCCCCCTTTACATAGAAGACCTTTAGCTTCATTTCCACCCAAAGGGCTTCGTTTCCCCGTTCAATATCTCGGTAGTGATCCTTGTTGTCGAGCACTAGCCAAAGAGACACGTCACTGCTTGGTCTTGGCTTGTCAGACGGCCCTGCTGCGTAATATCACCCCAATACACAATCTCTAGGCTCTCTAGACAAACCTCGCAAATATGACGACCATCACCAGCGCTCACGCTGATGACGAAACCACACACAATCTCGTCAAGATAGGAGGCAAAACTGTGCCCAACTATTTAAAAGGCGCTTTCCCCGAGACCGCCACGCTTGCCTCTGCCAATGCGCCTGGCTCTAACCCCGAACCTCGTTCCAGCAGCAATTCGTCATCTGACGCTTCAAAGGACATTGTTGAATCGGCAGTGGTTACGATCGATGAGATCATGCAGGACGTTCTTGATGGAAAGAAGGGTGCAGCTGCTGCTAGGAACGGCACTTCCAAGTCGACTAATCGAATGGTTGAGATGGAGAAAGATGAGCAGAAATACATCCAAGATGTGCCTTTCTACATCAAGGTAAGAGGAAAGGGTAAGGGTAAGCCGGTCCTGTTCGATCAGAACAATAACGCTGTTGCTCAGATCTATGGTAGGTCGTCCATCATTTCTTTCCCCAATTCCTCATCATTAGGAGCAGTCTAGCAAGTAACTGACATCGCAGAATTTGGAACTTTGTTGGTTTGTTGGATGGTTTCAGAACTAGCTGCTCAAATGGACCTTGCCGAACCTCTCTTTACCCACACTCGCACCGGTGCAGCGTAAGTTGAAAACCAAACCCCAAGACCAAAACACCATCCTCAACCTAAGGAGCGTTCAGCTCTTCAACCGCCATCACCTAACTCACACTTTCTCTCTGTCTCTCTCTCTTCTCTCTCTTCTCTCTCTTTGTGTTACCGCCTCCCTCCGGGCGGATTATGGCCTCAATAGACACCTTCCGAGCTTTATCGTCACAGTCGACTTTGACAATCTCACAGCAACCAACGTCGACTTTGCTGGTAGCATCAAGGAGGGCAAAGAGATGGCTTGTGCACGTCTGGCTCGAATGATCCTGAAACGCAACGCTCATGATCATTTATACCGTAGGACGACCTAAACTTTCAATCTTTGTGTCGCATCCCGCAAGCCCATCGTCCCACCATCAATTGTTTTTTTTTTCTTTTTTTTGCACCTTCCTCCAATTTTGTACGCACTCCGTGTGGTTTCAATCTCAAATCTTTGCTCTTTGAAAGCAATAACTTCACACACACACCAAGCCCTAGACAAGGGGAGTGAGACGATTGTTCATTTCACCGAATGACAAGTAGTGGTTACCAAGGTTCATGATTGCTTACGCACAAAACAAACAAAACGTCTTTTTGCACTTGCCTGAACCGCCACACTTGATCTTGTTACGTTTCTTACCATGTGCTCGCGGTTGCTTGCCTTGCGATGATTCGTCGAATTTAGAAGATGATCTTCTTCGCTGTTTCTCTTTGCTTGCCGAGTCTGCTGACTTGAACAGCGATAACGAGTGTGAGTCTTGATGCTTTGACGATACCATGGAAGGAGTTGGGGTCGACGGCGTGTGCTCAATAATTGTATCATGGTCAATGGACTGGCCCGGCGTCTTGAATTGACTGTGTGAACGAGTGAATTGCTGCCATGTCTCGTCGTGACGAAGGGGGATTTTCGGGCTGGCGACGATGGCACGAATCGGAGTAGAAACGTTCCGAGCAACGAGAGAGCTTGGCAGAGATGCTTCGATGCCGAGTGTGTGAGGTGGTGTGAGCTGTTCAGCATGAAGGCTAGACTGAAAAGTGTGCACCCCGTTCGGCGAGGATCGATTTCGGGTTGGTGTAGACACCGGCGGAGGCATCGATGAACTTGACTGAGACATTTTCGGGTGGGACCCCTGGGATGAGACTAAATCAATGACTGGCGGCGACGAACGAATTGCTGCTGCTGCATGTCGATGCGAAGGCTGTGAAGAGACTAAATTGACAAGCGAAGGTGACGACAAGATGTGAGGCAACAGTGTCCTTGCCGTTGGAGAAGTGCCAGGAGCAATCATCCCAGGCGGCTGGGGAGAAGCGTGTTGTATTACTGAAGACGCTTGCGACGAAAACAGATCCGAGGCCTGCGAAGAAGCCGGATGAGCTACCAACGAAGAGGCATACGAAGTCGCTAATTCAGCCGCTTGATCACTGTAGACTACTGTCACCTTACTGTCATTACCTTCTGCCTCGAAATCGAATGGACTGCCTGCTCCTTGAACCATCTTGTCGCCGCTCAGTAGTGACGTCCTTCCAGCGTGGTTCTCCACTTGGACGACTCTCGTATCTCGATCTGTTGACGGCTTTGCTACCTCAAGGACCTCCTCATCGTCCGAGACGAGATCAATGTAGAGCCTCGAGCTGTTGTCGGACAGCTTGAGCAAATCCGGCAATCCGAAAATGTCGTTGTACGGCAAAGTTTCGAAAGGTGTGGTGCACATTAGCAATTCCTCAATATTTTGGCGTTTGGTTCGGATAGAGTCGATGAGCTCTTCGTCGGAATCGCTGTGGATGGTCACGACATCCGTGTCTGAGTCGTCTTCTTCTGACGAGGTCACCAGCTCAGGTGGGTTGAGTGATGCGCGGATGGTCGTTGATGATGGATTTGATTTTGCGATCGGGAGAGCAGGCGGTTTTGGTGAAGCCGCCACAGAGTGCTGGTAGGAGGAAGCGTCGGACCAGGTTGGGTTGCGAAAGTCAATCACCTCGTCCTCGTCCTCGTCCTCTTCCTCGTCGTTGTGGTTGCTACCAAGCATGGCTTTGCGGCGAGCTTCCGCTTGTAGGAATTCGCGCAAGTCTGGATCGTTTGCCGCTGGATCGTCCTCGTCCTTGTCATCCTCGCTACTCGACTCTGCCATCATTTGTCTTCTCTGCCCAACCCGTCCAAAATCGCGCGTTGGATCGAGATTCTCCGCAAACACGTCATCATCGGCGTAGGCGTCTGCGATCTCCTTGACCTCGGGTCTCTCCCTCCAGCCTTGCAATTCTTCATCTTTGATAAATACGCCAAACTCCATACTTTGGCGTAAATTCCGCAAACTCCCCCTGTCCTTTACGACCACGATAGGCTCGCCGTTTGCCCTATTCCCGAGGTAGATTTCATCCTGCTCTTGGAGATGTGCATCTTTGAAGCGCTCGAAAATGCTTTCCCACTTGCGTTTGAGGCGAGCTGTAGATTGATAGTGCAAGTATTCGACCGTTTCGGTGCCATCCGGATTGTAGCGGGGGATGTTTGTGCGAAGTTCGTTGGTGAATTGCAGTTTACGGCGCTTCCTGGGCTTAGGAACAGGGTCATGAGACAGGCAAGTTGGACGAGAGGGGCCAGGTTGAGCGTTGTGGTATGCACCAGATGGAAATGTCATGACAAACAAGTCATTTGAGTCTGCGCTCGAAGGTGTGAGGATTGGAGTTAGTGTACAAGAAGCATCAAGAAACTCAACGCGAGCGCAGCGCATATGCGCGTCAACGGTTCGGTTCAGGGTTCAAACTACACATGTTGCAAACGCCCGATTCCAGACAGACTTACCCGATCCTGAACATAGCTTAGCTCCACCTCTTAGAAGTCACAAATCACCATGGTGGCATTTACAGTGCGCATGGACCGTGCTGTGGATATCACCTGTCAATGTAACAACAAACCTTGACATCGCTTTCTTGGCCATCAACTGACCCACTTTGTAGCACAAGCTATCGTCGTATCAGCCGCGCAACCTTGAATCAGACAAATCAAGGCTAGCGAGGATGGGCTCGCGACCGTCCCTGACCCCACAAAACCATGTACTTCGAGCGCAAGCAGCTTGTCCAATCCGTAAGTCATGCTTACCCTACACGCCCATGCTACATTCAAGCAAGCTGACATACTGTAATCAATCACACTCTCACTTGACCGCCCCATACGTCTCACAGCTGGATCTGCTCTGCTTCACGCTCTTCGTCTACACCTACTTGCTTGATAATCGAACCTTTCTACTCATAATCAAAGCTGCTCTTCAGGTGCAATTCTGCAATCCTGTTCAGATGCACCCCACCTGGTCTCTCCCATTTTTCGTCGTATTTCTTCTGACGCTCAATACTCTCCTCGCCATCGCCCATCAATGGACACCCGCACGTATAACCAATACAGGTGACGCCATATTTATCGACTTCATCGGTCATACTGCTTCCACCCTCCCCAATCGGCTACACATGCTCTTCATCGATGCAGCCGTGTGCTTCGTACAGCTGCTCATGGTCGTGGTCGCCTTTGAGATGGGCAAGGATGAGACCAGGCCAGATGGAGAGTTGAGTGGTTTGGATGATCTTACAAGCCTACTTGAGGAGGAGGATATTGGGCAAGGGTGGGATGTCAGGGATGAAGAGGCGGCCATGTTTGGGTTGGACGAGCAAGAGGAGCGCAAGAGGCAGAGGTCCACCTTGACACATCACATCGCTGTGATTCAGTTCAGGCCGATAATTGATCAAATTCTGTCGAGGCACTTTCTTCCAGCCCCACCGGCGGAAGGAACGAATGATGCGCCGTCATCAGATCCAACCGCTCTCGCAGTACCGTCCCTAACAGATAGTGCAAGACCCGACACGACCCGAATCCGCAGATTCTCACGGCGGCCTCGCAGTGGTCCTTTATCCAACACGTTGACTCAAGAGCCATCCTATGTGGGCCTGGGTCCAGTCTCGGCAGACAATTCGTGGCCACCAATGTGGCTCATTCTTGCCCGCAATATGATCGGAGGAGAACAACGCATGCCCTCTTTTCGCCCTATGCGAGGGCTTGCTTCGATACGTGATAACATCACACGACGCTTTCGGAGGAATATTGGTCACGCTGCAGCTCCCGACCGCTCTCAGTATACTCGCGTCAATCCTGACGCTCCGCCAAACACGGTATGATAGCAGCACCGGTTAAAGAAGATTGATTGTATTTGTACCTCCTCTGGAGCTCAAAATGCAACGAGTGAAATGACATCTTCGAAGCGACACTGTAAAAATGGAAAGGAAAGGGATTGGAGTGGAGTGTGTTAAGAGAATGTGCGATTCCTTCAAAACGATACCTCCTCATTTTTGGGTGTCGGGGACGATCTGCAAGAACCGCCTCTCTTACCTCCTTGACCCAATCCCAGCCCTCGTGAGAGGAGCAGGGTAAAGGTACAAGTGATGAGGGGAGAAGAGTTGATATTTCCTGTTAGTTTAAGTCGCGAACCGTGGGTGAGTTTAAAGCTCGCAACTAGATAATACAGGAGTGAGCGTAAGCTACAGCTCAGAACACAGCCAGAAGGGAGGGGTGGGAAAGGCAGAAACGTGCAAAGGAGATCACAGCCGCGCAATCGTCCCAACGTTAACGTTCAAGACGACGTGCTACTTGAGAGATGTTTCGGATGTTCTTCATTTCTTTTGTGCAAAGAGAGGGTGTAGTGTACGTAAGGAAACCGTTCATGGGTGGAACGGGGAATGCATTGGAATGTGGTGGAAGAGAAAAAGATGAGTGGCGAGTGGTTTGATTGTCTCGTGATCGTAGAAGGCCAATTTGAATGAAGGATATCGAGGATTTGTTTAAGTGTGTTTGATAGAGCCGGGGTCGACAAAAGAAATGAAAAGAAAAGAGAAAAGCTTTGCTTGGTGGGAGAGTTGCTAAAAACACAAGAAGTACCCGCACATCAAACCCTTAATTTTGTTTCACCTCGACCTTATCCCTGATTCACGTGCAAATCCACAGAGATGATCATGTCGCCTTTTTGGTTGTCGGAGCAGCGATGATGATAGATGAATGTTGGAAAAAGGTGTGCGAGCTGATTAGATGCTGGAAGGGTAGAGCATGATGCGGACGCGAGCGGCGAAAGCCTGAGGAGGAATGTTGTGTGCGAACTTGGCACGGACAACACCAGAGTTACCGTGAGGGCGGGTGATGCGACCCCAGAGAACGCGGATTTTGGAGCCACGGACCTCCTTGGTGGCCTTGTATACGTAGGCAACACGCTTGCCGAGGTAGAACTTGGCCTCGTCGGTCTTCTCGACACCCTCGATCTTGATGAGGGAGGTGTGGCACTTGGCAACGCGCTGCGAGCGCTTGTGGCCCATGATCCTTCCCTTGACGTAAAGACGAGACTGCATGTGGTGAAAATGGGGTGGTGGAAACAGGTCAGCAAGTATTCCGATGCGTGTGACGGATGTTGAAAAACCATAAGAACAACGCAGAGCAACCGAAGTGGCTGGGATTGTAACGCTAGCTGAAGATCGGTGACTGAAGGATTAAGTAGGTGATACGAGAAGGTATGTCTGTCCGTCGCAAATCATCGACGCAGGCGCAATACAGAATCGATGTGGAGGACAGCCACGTTCGCAAGGCGTGCTGCCAATGCTGCTTATGCTTCCTAATCCAGACCTTGCCCCATACTGCAAGTCGCGCCAGACGCGAGCAAAATGCCCTCGGTTCCCGGATAGAATGATTAGGCCAGCTCCCTTGTCCGCAGTGTGTAATTC
The DNA here is from genome assembly GCA_900208305.1 of Melanopsichium pennsylvanicum. Taxonomy (NCBI): domain Eukaryota; kingdom Fungi; phylum Basidiomycota; class Ustilaginomycetes; order Ustilaginales; genus Melanopsichium; species Melanopsichium pennsylvanicum. The sequence goes on from OAPG01000017.1 coordinate 187,305, forward strand.
TCTCCAATGCACTTTTTGAACCACGGCTGACAGTATCCCCTTGACATGCTCTTGCCCGGATCCAAGCTCATCGTCCATATCTTCGGTCTCCGTGAAGTCAAGAGTGGTCTTTGGATGTCCAATGGTTGTGTAACATGGCTCATTAAATTGCTTTGCCGAGCACTGCTCCGGCGATGAACCCAACGTTCGCATTTGCAATGTCTGAGTTTGCATCTATATCCCACCCTTCGAGTGCCAAATTATGCTGGAGCGATCATATCGCGTGTACCATTTGTGCTGACAAGCTGGGGCTATGCTATGGAGATGCGATGGTTTGGAAGATATCCAGCTGACAATGGTCGTCGTAAAAGTCGTCTTAGTGGTATGAACGATACGGCATAGGTACAATGTTGCCTGAATTTGGTGACTGCTGCAATGTCGGCGGCGTGGTCATGTGTTGGCGAAGTGGCTGTCTGCGTTGTTGAATGTGGCTTGATCATACATGATAGCTTACCATTTTGACGATATGTGATGTGTTGATGGTCTTGACGGTGGAGCAGAAGGTGAGTCTCGTCGCTTGACTTGGCTGGCGTTAGTGGTGCGGAATTGGCTCAATTCGAGATTTCGCAGATCGCAACCTTGAATAATAGCGCGGGCCATCGAGCCCCAGTCCAGTCCAGCCCAGATCAGCTCAGACCGGTCCAGCTGCGACTCGAACCCAGCTCAATCTTGAACCCCATTTTCCAAGTTGCTGTGGGCCATCCAAGGATTGCGGGATGAGCCGAAGCTATCCTCGGCCGAGGACACGTGATTACAATGAATTTAATCGATCGAATCGATCGAAGAATGGATTCCGAATCGATCAAGGCCCGATAAGCGATGCACAAATCCAAAATTTTGAAATTTTAAATTTGAGCCAAAGGGAGACCCTTACTGCATCTCTGCAACTTTTTGTCGAATTTGTGGGCATTGCTGAACCGCGGATACTGTAAATAAGTGCACCCTGTCTCTCGCCATATCAAAGCGGGAATGTATGCCATCGCCACCATCATCACCATTGATCAATTGTCCCTTCTTACATCTGATCAGATCAAACATTTTCACTCGCACATACTCATTCACCCATCTCGGATCTCGTACAACCACTACCATGACACGCACACGACACGGCAAGAAGACACATCACGCTCGACGTGATGTCAAACGCGCTATGCGGACAAGAGCCCGTAAGCTCGATCCAGATCAGATCCAGGCTAGCCTCAACGACCCCAGAAAGCTCGACGAGCTGCAAAATCCCAAGGAGCTCGATCTTGACAAGGCCGGTCTCGGTCTATTCTACTGCGTCGAGTGCGACCGAAACTTTCCGTCGCAGAAGGACCAGCTTACCCACATCGCTTCCAAGCTTCACAAACGTAGAGCTAAGAAAATCACCGAGGAACCCGCCTACACTATCGAGGAGAGCTTGAGGGCTGTTGGCATTGGTATCGACAACAAGCAGCGCACGCCCAAGGCTGCTGAGCCTACCCAGGAGATGGCCTGAACGGCAGTTCACTCCGCCGATCCGGCAACATCATCCCAATGCTTGCCCCCTTGGAAATGTTATTTTCCATAACAAAAAGCTTCTCTCTTGCAACATTCATGGCTCATGCCGCTCACAACCAGAGTTTCACCCGCATTATGGCTTATGAAATGTCTATCTCAGAGTTACTATTGCAACGCATCACAATCCCACTTCCAACATCACTGTACATGTTCAAACGTATCAAAGAGCTTCGACGCTCGCGGCTTATCTAGAACAAGCTTCTCATAACAAGCAAGCTCGAATGCTTAACCCAATATACCCCTTGTGTCACACTCTCTGACTCTCGCATTATGTATTCCTATGCAATCTAATACTGTCTTCCGTTCATCAAACTTGCTCCCCATGTGATGCTTCGTTTTTCGGCCGTGATGTGAGGCCTAACAGGCATGGCGACGTTGTAATAGGCTCCTTCACGCCAAGTCACCATGCCATTTTGGGCACGGGTAAGAGAGCTTTGCAAAGGAAAAAGCTCGGAATAAGTGCTTAATCAACTCATCCCGAGGAAACCACACATTTGGATTGCGCCCTTCGTTTCTCTTTTTTTATTTTGTTTTTTTTTATTTTTTTATCTTTTTGGTTGGACAGAGTGGAGCAGTTCCGACGTCCGAGAAAAACACAAACAACATGGAAAGATACAATCAACACGAAGAATCACATACGCGCTCTTCATCAGCACTCGAGTGTTTGTGTACAAGCTGTCGTCTTCATCGTCGCCGTTCACAGCAGCAGCCGGGTCATCACCATCGTACACAGAGGCGCACCATGTCTGCCAACAACTCAGCAGCGCCTATAGTCAGCTATGACTGGGGCACATCCTCTGACCTCAAAGCGCTCTACACCCAGACCTTTACCATCTTCATTTCCTTACAACGCATTCACCAGGAGGCTCTCCTTACAGATAGCGCAGGCCATGGCGCAGCCGGCACATCCGTTCTTCCATCGGCAGAGACCATCCAATACTATAACAGAATAAGCGAGCTTTACGCACGTGCTATCCAAGACTATCTCGAAAGGATTCAACTCGATGACACCGCAGACAATGCACAGTTTCAGACGTGGCGCGACGCACAGACGATCCTCAGACTTGCAGAGGTTCTGTACTATCCAAAAGATGGTCGAGGCATCAGCGTTGTCGGCGAAGAGCTCTTGCATTGGCTGAACTCATTTGACGTTGCACCTACCACAGAAGAGGGTCAAGAGATCGCAGAATCAGCAGTACCCCACGAGCACCTGTCGTATTGGGACTACGTACTTAGATGCGTTCTTCGCGGCTTCCACACTTCAGCAGCTTCCGTCCTCACATCGCTCAACTCACACTCTTCAGCCGTCATACGCAGAGTTGCGCAAAAAGCAGCAAAGCTTCTCTCGTCACTTCCAAGATCCACCCAATTTTCCATGGAACACGAGTTTATTGCTGCTCATCGCAGCTGGCTCGGCTCCGTTCGAAAACTCATCAGCGGACTAGAGCAAGAGATGGACGAAATGGAGGTCGAAGGAGGCAACACTGAAGAAGTGGAGGACGAGAGACTCGAATACGAAGCGCAATTCAGGTGTCTTCTCGAGCTCATGGCTGGGGTCAAAGATCGCATTTTCGAGGCATGCGAAGACTGGCGCGAGGCTCTTGGTGCATGGGGCACCCTCGTGCACCCTACTCTCAAGCGCGACGATGTTCCAACAACCGCAGCCATCATCTTGGAGAAGTTTCCGATCGACGGCACCATCCCAGGCGAGATTGTGCAACAGCATTTGATCAAGGGCGAGGTACATCAAGCTGTGCAGAAGGCGCAGGGTGTCGACATCTGGCTTGGAGCTCATCTGGGCGATCTCGCAGACAAGGTGGGTCTATTGGAGGATGGACAGCAAGCAGAAGCGAACGACTTGCGTCAGGAGCTGTTGCTCAAGTACGCACAGGAGCTGTTGGACGAGCAGGGGCTGTGGAGGATCAGTATCGACTACTTGGCTGCATGCGGAGTTGCGGGGAGAAAGAAGATGTCGCATGTCATCTTGTCGGTACCACTAGATGGTCCGGACTCGGCGGATGAGGACGAGGAAGGTGGCGCGGATGAAGACATGGGTGAAGCTGCTGACGATTCCACGAAGAGAAAAGCTAAGCGCTTGGAAAGAGCCGAGCAGGTGCTCAGAGCTTGTTCGGAACATGGCCTCGAGTTAGAGGCTCGCGTCGTTTGCCGAAGGATGTCGAGAACCTTGATGGAACAGGGTGAGTATGGGGTGGCAATCGCATACTGTGTGCGAGCATCAGATACGGTCCTTATCCGCACAATCGCCGATCGCATCTTGGGAGAGTACATTACCAAAGGTGCGGAAACGTTTTATCAGATTGTCGACTCGTTCCCTTCTTCACTCATTTCGCCGGGTGACGGATTCGACCTGATGGGCGACGACTTGAGCAACGACCTTGCTCTCAGCAGGCATGCCCGAGGGTTCTTTTCGAATCGACTTGCGTTTCTTGCACGCTTCCGCGATTTCCACCGTCTATACACTGATGGACAGTGGGCTGCAGCAGCTGGTCTTCTGGTTGAATTGGTGACAACAGAGGCCGCACCGGAACGCTTCCTGGCGGTGCTCCTCGTCGACGCAATCCCATTGCTCGAAGACGGCCAGGCAACGTGGTTCGATCGCTCGCAGACATTCGAGCTAATCCGCACCGTCGAGCGCATCACCAACGCAGTTTCGATGCACCCGGACATGTCGGAACACTTCCTTGGCTACCTCGACCAGCTTCTGGGCGTGGAAACGTCGCAAGAGAAAGAGAAGAGCAAAGAGCTCGGTTCGACAAAGCACTTGTACACTATCAAGGCGTCAGATAAGCTGGATGCGGTCAGGTTGTCATTGGCCCGCAACCTCGCGCGTGTGGGTGTGATGCAGGTCGGCATTGCATAAAGTAAATTAATATAACACTTCAATGTGACTTTGATACACCATCGACGTTTTCAACGGAAGAGCGAGATCCTGAGCGTGAAGGGTGTGTCAAGGCGTGACCCAGATCGCCATACAAAGATGATGCGACCGTGCGCACTGCACAGCTGCACATCAGTTGGCAATGATGAACATTCGAAAATCGAGCGATTGTGGGAGCGTATGAAGCAGCTCCGAAAGCAACGCAACAACAGAGTTGGAGAAAATTGAGAAATGCGCTCGAACGCCTCTCACGAGAAACGTCGCGTTAAGTGGTTGCTGAAAAGGTGACAGACACATTTGGCCGATTCCAAAAAAAGAACAACAGATTCACATGGCAGCCATCAGAATGCTTCTCACCCCTTATCGCCTGCTCATAACCATCACCTTCACCATCTCGACACAACAAAGTCACAACAGCAGCGTTGAACCGATCAGCATTTATAAGTCGATACGTCAGCATGGCATCCAAAGGCAAGGGCAGGGCGGACGACTCCGCAGCCTCCGCAACCGACCAGCAACTTGATCTTCTCCCATGGGTCGAAAAGTATCGACCTACCACGCTCGAAGACCTCGTCTCGCACAAAGACATCACTTCCACCATCCAGAACTTCATCGACAAGAACCGCCTGCCACATCTCCTCTTCTACGGCCCACCTGGTACCGGTAAAACTTCCACAATCCTCGCCATGGCACGCAAGATCTTTGGCCCGCAGTTCCGCAATAGCGTCCTTGAGCTCAACGCGTCCGACGACAGAGGTATCGAAGTGGTTCGAGAGCAGATCAAGAGTTTCGCTAGCACCAAGAGCGTCTTCTCATCCAAAGGTGGCTTCAAGCTCATCGTGCTTGACGAAGCCGATGCAATGACCCAAGCCGCTCAGGGCGCGTTAAGAAGAGTTATCGAACAGTATACTAAGAACGTAAGATTCTGCATCATCTGCAACTATGTCAACAAGATCATCCCCGCCATTCAATCACGTTGCACGCGCTTCCGATTCAACCCTCTCGAGCTCGATCAAGTCGAAGACCGCCTCAACCACGTCATCGAAAATGAGGCTTGCAAGATCACTCAGGATGGTAAAGAGGCCTTGCTGAAGCTCTCGAGGGGTGACATGCGTCGCGCCCTGAACGTTTTGCAAGCCTGCCACGCAGCCTCGGACCACATTGACGAAACAGCAGTGTACAACTGTACAGGAAATCCACACCCACAAGACATCGAAGCAATCATGAAATCGATGATGGAGGACGAATTTATGACGGCATACCAGACCATTTCAAGTTTAAAGACAGCAAAGGGTATCGCATTGGCCGATATGATCAGTGGAGTCTACGACTTGTTGGTAACCATCAAGCTTCCCGCCAAGTCAAGGATCTATCTTCTTGATCACCTAGCAGACACAGAGTAAGCTTCAACGTCACCTCCCTAACGAATCCCACCTTAATATTCTTCGCGCATTCCATCGAGTCCCTGTATTGAACATCAACCTGACCAAAACCTCTTCTTCGCCTCTTTGCTTCATCATGCAGACACCGATTGAGCACAGGCGGCTCGGAAAAGATCCAACTCACAGCATTGCTCGGCGCCGTCAAGGTCGCTGTGGAGCTCTCGCAAACGTGACTCCGCTTTTGTACGCAAGTTACAAATTCACACACGCTCAATGCATTGCATTTTCTGTTTCTTCCCTACTCAGCATCTCATGCATGGAAACTTTCACACATGACGACCCTTGACTTGGTTTAAAGATTGACTATGTGGATGTCAGTGTGTATTCATTCCGTCGCGACTGACTAAAGAAAAGAAGCATTCTCCCGCTAATCTAAGCAGCGGGAGCCTAGTTCTGCCAGACCAAGTCAAGTTCCTCCCTCAGAGTCTCTTCCCTGAATCGGAGTCGAATATCAGGTACGTTGCTCTTGGCAACCACGTTACCCCTAGGCCCAGGCAACTGGAAGTTGGGTCCCAACCAGTGTCGTTTGATCTCCATCTCCCAACCTGACTGCATGACCGAGTTCCTCGCCAACTCGCACATATCGGCCGGCGTCAGCTTGTAGATCTGTGTTGCGACCGAGTATTCCTCCAACAATGGCTCTTTGGACAAGTGGAATTGGAGCGGGTCGTCTGTGCTGATCGAGACGTTCATGCCGAGCTTGAGGAAGTTAGGGAAGGGATTGCGCTCGTACGAAAGGAACAGAGCGTTGTTGGACAGTGGCGACATGGCCAAGCCGATTTGCTTTAGGTAGTACAAGTACTGCAAGGCGGGGACCTTTCGGAGCAAGATACCGTGCGAGATGGATTGCGAAGTCAAGAAAGCGGCGGCCATGTGATCGGTATCACCCGCTTCACCAGCGTGAGGTCGAAGCACAAAGGTGTTGAACCCGCGAAGCTTTCGCCACTGGTTCAAGCTCGAAATGTTGGCGAACATGTAGTAGAGCCAGTAGTTGTAAGGCGGGCTATCCCTGAAGTTCCACAATTTTGGAACGGGGAATTTCTTGTGAACGCGCCTCTCGGGCTTGCTCTCATCATCGACGAGATCGAAGCCGACAACGCGCTGCAAGAAGACGTGTAGCTTGGGATGGCTTTGTGGGTTATGAGTGACCTCGAAGAGTGGCTCAAAGACATTGCGGATGATCTGCTCGAAGTTGTCCACAGTGCCGTTAGCCTTGTAAACGTCGTATAAACGAGGCACCTGAATCAGCCATCGAACGTTAGGACTAAAGAGACCGTTGTCGACGACCCAGCTGGCGAGTTTGTCCCACTCGTTCCTGGTTCTACCGTAAATCGAGACACGGTATTCAGCCATTTGATATTTGCTCTGTTCCAAATCAGCCATGACTTCCTTGGTGAGCTCGGCGAGATATCGACCCTTGATGAGGTTGTCGGTCTTGAGGAAAATCTCGCGAAGACGCGACTCGCCCATGGGGTTGTACTTTAAGTTGAATTTATCAAAGCGATGGAAGGCGTCTTGGTGAGCGTGCATGTCGAGTGTGTCGATGCTCAGATCGTAGGCCGTAAGCTTGAGCGATTCGAACACTTCTTGCAAGGTGAGGTCCTTTCCGTCACGATGGATAACGATGTCGTCCGGGAAGCGCTTGATCTTGGCTTTGATGAATCGGAGGAGATGCTTCTGGTTCATCGAGGCACTATGGTGAATGTGAGTATCTACTTTACGGACGTTGTAGAAGTCACGATGAGGGACTCGCTTCATGTCGGCGAGCTCGCGATACTCGTTGAGCAGGAAGTAGAGATTCCACTTGCTCTCCAGGTACTTGAGTCGGCGCCAAGCGAAGCTCTTGACGGGTCCGTCAGAGATAACGCCAAGAAGATAATCCAAGTCTTTAAAGTATTCTCGGATGGTGGGCACACTGAACAGGGGCTCCTTCCTCGGTCCAGTCGGGGTAACGGCGGGGGCTGGCTCATCGACGCTTTGAGTTGGGGTCGATAATGCGGAGGGCGCGTCACCCTCATAGATCTGAATCACGCCGGTCTCGTCCATATGCCAGGTGACGTCCGACCCATTGTGAGTATGCTTGGAAGGGATGACAACGTCCTCATCATGGTAAAGGCCAGGCTTTCCGCCGGTGCTCTCTAGAAGTGCCTGCGCGGCCTGCGCATTTGCGGGACTGGCAGGCGGGATAGGAGGAGGAAGAGGATTTACAGAAGTAGGACGCACAACAAAGGACGATTTCGGGGGAGGGTTGAAAAGTTCCCAGTGAGGACGAGGAGGCGCAGGGTAGATGCGCCATGGTTTAGGCTTGCTACTTTTGGCGTCCCACGAAGAGCCGTCGATCTTGATGGAGCCCTCGGCAACGGGACCAGCGGTTGTTTGATCGGACTTGTCGCCGTTAGCGGCAGCCTGAAGGGCACAATACTCGGCATCCCAGTTTTTGGGATTGTCCTCCATGGCACCCTGAAGACTAGCACCCATATACTTATCCCTCAGCTGAAGACAGGTCTGTAGACTTGTGTAAAGGGCACGCAGCTCGCCCGAGAGCTCGGAGTGCACGGCGACGTTAGAGGCGCTCAGATGGTTCGCATCGGCGCCAGTCGCATGGGGAGCGGCACCAAGACCAGCCGCAGCTGCTGCTGCCTCGGCAGGCGATGCTGCGAAGTGAGTCTGATCCTTGGCCGCTTGGACATTGTTATGTTTGGGAACAGAGCCAGGAGCAGACTGAGCTTCGTGAAAGATGGTAGCTACATTGGGAGGAGGCACGGCGCTGCCATCCCCGGAGAAGTCAAGGTCGGCATTGGACCTGCGCTCATCTGTGAGCGAGCTGGAGAAGACGGAGGACCTCTCTGCAAGAGAAGTGGATGCAAAGGTGGGCTCAAGTTCGTTCTGAGACGAAGCAGTGAAAGAGCCGTGGAGGCGGGTTGGAATGTCGATCGCGGGGGTATTTTGGTGGGAAGACGAGATGCGTCGATGAGCCCAGTAATGGCCATCGGATTCGTGAAGGCGCTTTTCGTCCGCCTCAGAGTAGTGAGAGGCGTCTGCGCGGGTGACCGGAGGGTTTCCGGGAGAGGCACCGTCTTGTTCGAGGGCGTTCCTGTCGCTAGACACAGGTGATGAATCTCTGGTGCTGGAGGACTGCATGGACAACGCGCGTGCCATGGCCGAAAGGTTGGCGTCGGCAGCATTGGGCCTGCGAGTGCCGCACATGGTGTGGACAGATAACGTCGGAGATTTAAGAAGGGCGTTGCTCTAGAATCGAGAAATGGAAGAGGGTTAGTTTGGATGTGCAAGCGTGCAGGCAGTAGTGCGATCGCGGTCTGTACTCTTGAAAGATATACTGAGAAAAAGCACAAGTGAGTAAGATTAGGTAGGCAACGACGCCAGGAAGAAGAAGAGAGGAGATAGCGACTTGCTCCCTTTATATGTCCATTTTGGCTCAGCAAGCTTGACAGGCCCAAAGGAAACTTTTCGTAGCCCAGAGACACAGTACAGTACTTTACCGCATATATGGTGAGAGCATCGTGCAAGTTTGGAAATCTGTGACAAAAATTGCAGGCAAGCACATGGCTCAACTTAGCCCGTCGGACATGACCGAAAGCGGTCACTTAGAAGAATCTCTATCGGTCGAGAGATCTTGGGTGGCATTCAAGGCTCAGGGTCCGACGCGTCGCCCTGCCTAAATGACACGCGCCGAAGTTTGTTTTCCTGCATGCGTGCGTCTTTAGAAACAACACTCAATTTGACTTTACTTAAGTTATCCTCTCTCTCACCTCAACCCCAAAATTCGAGATCGAGCCTCGTCCTACCGTTTACACGGGATCGGGCAAAAGAACAACACAATCAATTCTTCAATATTGCAATCTCGATTTTACGTGCACAATTTGGTGTCTGTTTGCCGCCACCACAATTTGGTGTCTGTTTGCCGCCACCATCATCATCATCCTCACCACAGATTCAAGTCGTCGCCTCGCAAACATGGACAACGCATTGCAGTCCCTCACCAACACCCTCGACACCATCAATTCGCGCCAGGCTGCTGCCCGAAAGCGCGCGAGAAAGGGCGGCGACGCAACGCCTTTCACCTCGGCTGTCTTGAACCGCGAAGGTCTCGAGATCTACGCTTACATACGTGACGCAGATCCTCAGACAGAAGCAAACCTGTTCTGGTATCCTCCCGTTCCTCAGTCGCCTTCGAGCTCTCGTGCTGGTCCAAGCTCCTCCATCCACAGACCGGCTCCTGCTCGTGCTCACGGCGCTGCTCATATCACAGACGATGCTGGCGATGCAGAATTCTTGCTAGCTCCAAGGTTGCCCGAGCCTCGTCTTGTTTCACCTCCTACCCCTTTGCGCAACTCTGCCGTCTCAAGCAAGCAGAACTTCCAGTCGCAAACCGAACAGAGCGTCGACCCGCGTGTCTTGCTTCTCGCAGCTCAACGTCTTAACGACACTTGCGGCAAGGGCTCTAGGACTCGAAAACACATCAAGGGCCTCATCAAGACCCATGCCTCTCTCACACACGCGATTAAATCCTACGAGCTGCAGATTCGTGAAAGCGAGGCCCAACTTCGCGCCACCGCACAGGACAAACCTCTCAGCGCGTCCCAACTCTCCACTTCGGCGGTGCCACACGCAGGTAGCCTCACCCGAGTGTCCGACCAGACCCATGCGTACCTTTCGCAAGTAGAAGAGAGCATTCAGAAGGAAGAGCTCGAAATCCTCGCGCTCGAGGAAATGATTGCAGAGTTGCGTCAAGCACGTCTCGACTGGCAGAAACAAGAGCTCGAGCGCCAACAGAACGCCGAAGCTGCTGCCGAATCCAACGGAATTCAGCCGCGAGAGCAAGTTTCTCCGCATGTGAACCCGACTGCTTCTCTGTCTGGCGTCAAACCGGTCCATGACACCGTTCAAGACGATACATACGAACCCAATCACGTCGGACATGAGGAGTACGACCAAGAATCGCTCCATAGCAAGGGTGATTTGACGCAACAGGGAGGAGAGGAGCACGAGGAACTGCATCAGTTTACTCACATCTCGAACCCGCAGTTCGTCGAGGACGAAGTAGCGGAGCAAGACGCGACGTTCGCAAGACCGCATCGCGAAGTCTCTGCCTCGCAGTCATTTGATGATCCGGCTGATCTCACTATCCAGCGAACACACGAGCCGGAGCTGTACGAGGCCAGAGATGACGTAGCAGATACGTCTGCAGCCATTGATCCGGTGCAGGTAGTAGAAGAGCCAGCACTAGCAACTAACGGGCCTCGACAATCACATCTCTTGGCCACTACAAGTCAGAGCTCTGAAGAGCTCGAACGCATTACACAGAAAGTTTGGGAGGTGTTTGGTGATGCGCTCCGTTCCGTTGCACCGGAGCGAGAAAGCGCTGACTACGCGGGCACGCTCGAAGTACTCAAATCACTTCTGAGTGGGGGCGATCGGTCCAACGCCGGCGACTACTCGGTAGGCTCAGTGCAAACCTCTTCCACGCTATCGAGCGCTGCAAGTGAAGCGTCTGCGGCGTCTGCAGCCGCATCGGCTCAGCTCACACCCGAGGTGCTCATGACTGCCTTCGTCATCTTCCAAATGCTCGTATCTGAAGAACCGCATCGTATGAACATTGACGAACTCAAGGTCCGCGGTCACGAATGGTGGTCTACGTCAGGAACGCAGGTTTGGCTGTATGCGCAAACCAATGATCAGAACGACGTTCCAGGCCGGGCTGAAGCATTCGAGGACGGACAAAACCTAGCGAGGAAAGCGACGTACGGCATGATCTCGAAGCAGCTGTTTGCGATCAGGCGTCAGAAAGGTGTTGGTTTGGTTGGCTTCGCTTGAGTTGTGATTGGAATGCGCAGGGTATTGTGGTGTCTCGCGCTACCTTGTAGTGATAAAGCAGTTCGCATTAATGCGGCGGGTATATAGAAATGTATTCTGCCGTGCTCCGAGCTTCTTTGGTCTGATGATACTGGGTGCTATGTGTGATTATGAAGAGCTGAGCGTTTACTCGCCTGTTAGAACACCGACCATGGCGGTGTCGATCATCGAATCGATGTTGACCCATGAATGCGTGAGAGCTGTGCAGGATTCACAGAATAAAGATGAAAGATCAACAACAGTTCTGGGGGCACACAGCGGGTCCAGTGCAAGTTGTAGCTTACCAAACAATCGAGTGCCGTCACGACCAGCGCATCGCATAAGCTCATCCTCACCACCAGGATGGAAACGAAGGTAGGGAGTGATGTTGTACACTTTCCCGTAGAAAGCTGACCATGCATCCTCAAGTTTGTTGTGCTTTTTGAGCTCGGAAGGACTTACTCTCAACAGCGAGGTAACGCCACCCCTGAGATCTGTGCTGTTCTTGAGCCTAGCCCAATCGAGGGGACTGCAACCGGGTGCGAGAGCAACTTTCTTTCGGCTCTTGCCTCCTTTCACACCAGAAGCACCTCCAACTCCCACAGGGGCTGTCAGTGCCGAAGTAGATGGTGGCGCAGCAAGCCCACCACCCCTAGGTGGTACCAACGCCATAGGTGGTGCCATGAGCGTGTTTGACGCAGAGGATCGCGGTGCAACGGACTGCAGGAAAGATGTCGTTTTGGAAGTGCCAGAAGTTGGCACGCTAGCTTGATTTGACGACGAACTTTGCCTCTGTGCGCTGTTCAAAGCTGGGAATGATGGCGGAGCATCATTATCATCATCGACGGCAATGCTCGGACCATGTGTAGCACTTTCGAACGACTCTCCGGATTCCGAATGCCCATCACTGTCCCCATTGCTTCCAGGATTTGAGAGACGTATATTGTCGAGATTGATGCCAGACAGCTCCCCCGTCGTCGATATTGCTGCATCCATTGTGCGTATGAGACGGATACTGATGGAGGCGTGGAACCCTGTATGGTTCAGACAGTACGCGTAAACTGTGGCACAATTTGGCAATTACAACCGCAGGCTGAGTTGATGAATCACGTAATCAGAACTAAGCAATCGTTTCGTTTTCGGTATGTCGCAAGGCTGCATTTTGTACAGTAATTTACAGTAAATACTGTACAGTGTGGGCAATGCAACAAATTCGTGGCGGTGTTGGGCCTAAGTTAACTCAAACTCAGATGCAAGTTCTGCACAGTCGACTGGGCAACTCACACACACACGGACCCGTCTCGACTCCACATTGCTAGCCAACCATACCTGTCTTCGTATCTTTGCACACACATCATCTCGACTCAGTCGCTTCGCAGTATTGTATGCTTGCTCTGATCAGCAGCAGAGCAGCAGCATGTTCACGGCAAAGAACCCTTTCGAGGACATCGTCCTGAAAGCCACCTCCGAAGAGCTGACCTCAGAAAACTGGGAGCTTAACCTTGAAGTTTGCGACAAGGTCTCGTCGGGTGGAGACTCATCGTGAGTAGCAATCAATGACTTATCAATCGGTTTTCGAAAAGCTTGACTTACACGCTTCCTATTTTTCGTGCAATGTCGCAGTGCACGCGACTGCATTGGAGCCATCCAAAAGCGTCTCGTGCATCGCAACGCCAACGTCCAGCTGTACGCGCTCACCCTCGCCGACGCTGTGGCCAAGAACTGCGGTCTCACTGCTCACCAAGAGATCGCAAGCAGGTCTTTCACTCAGACCCTCACCAGGATCTGCCTCGATCGTAACACGCATGCTGCGGTCAAGAAGCGTTGCTATGCTCTAATCAAGGAATGGGCGGGAGAGTTCGATGACGAAAGCCTGGGTCTCATGACGGAGACGTACGAGTCGCTGAAGTCCCAAGACGCTGTTGCGGACGAAGAGACTCCCGCATCTACGCAATCCCGCGAACCAACTTCAGAGCAGCTTCGCGCTGAAGATGAAGAGCTCAGGAGAGCACTCGAGCTTTCCATCCGGGATCAGGGCGGTCGCAACATGTGGACCAATCATAATACTCAGCAAGCCGAGGCCTCCAGCTCTTCCGCTGCAGCCGGATTGGCCTCCTACTCGCAATCACAGCCATCACAGAATGCAGCCCCTCCCTCGCAGCAATACGTTGACAATGCACCAGCAGCAAGTGCTCAACCCCCAGCCACTCCAGCTGCGCCTGCTGTTGCTACTCGGGTACGAGCATTGTATGACTTTGCCCCAACAGAACCAGGCGAGCTTGCCTTCTCCCGTGGAGAGATTATTCGGGTTTTGGATAGCGTATACGAGCACTGGTGGAGAGGTGAGGTGCACGGAGAAGTTGGTATCTTTCCTGTCAACTACGTCGAAGTCGTGCCAGACCCCACACCCGCTGAGCTTCAGAAAGAAGCTGAAATGGAGGCCCGTATCTTCTCTCAGGCAGCCGACATTGACAGGCTGCTCAGCAAGCTTCGCAGTCTCGACCCTGCCCGCGACAATTTGGCCGAGGACGAGGAGCTGCAGGAGCTGTACCAGAAGTCGCTAGCCATGCGCCCCAAAATCGTCAAACTCATCGACCGATACAGCAACAAGATCATAGAGCTTAAGGCAATGAACGACAAGTTCGTTCACGCAAGAGGGTCCTTCGATGAGATGATGGAGCGGAGCCTTTCCCGATACAACCCTGGCGGGCACTCGAGCCAGGACTACCTTCGCGCCCGTCCTGAGCTCCAGCACCAAGCCTCTGCCTCATCTGCTGACTATGGACAGCATCCGGCATACTCGCCTGCGCACGGTGGCTATCCCGGACAATCAGGGCCAACCGTCTCGAATGCTCACGACCAGAATCAGTATTCGTACAATCTGCAGCAGCAGCAGCAGGCCTATCCTCAGCCTGCAGGATCCGGACACGTCGACACTGGCTTTGCATCAAACGGCCATATTGGACCGCAGCAGACACAACAACAGCCTTCGGCGGGGTATCCGCAAATGGCGCACGATCAGCAGTTCAACGCTGCTCCTCAGGACGATGAGAAGCGTCGGCTCTTCGAAAGGGCACGCGCTGAAGGAGAAGCTTACCAGCAACAGCACTTCCAACCTCAAGTTCCACCGGCCGGTGGTGGCTATGGAGGATACCCTGCCCAACCCGATGCTTCGGGTCTCAATCAGCAGATGGGTGACATGAACATCGGTGGCTCCAATACTTATGCATCGCATCCCATTGGCCATTAGAGAGTGCCTTTTGCGTCAAACGATCGCTATCCTCAGACACGCCTTGTCGACAACGCATTTCCGCAACACGATGTTAGTCAGGTTCAGAATCCAGGCTTGTATGATGTGTGTGCCTCCGATAAACATGAAGTTATTTCATTGTGAGAAAGAACGTTGCGCCTTTTGCCGACCGAGCTTGCTTCCGACTGGCGCCTCAGGTTGAGACATCAGGGTGGCTTTCTAGAGAAGCCACCACGGGTGGCTGCTGAGACAGCTTTTCCGAGGAGCAAGAAGATCGCGTGATATCCCAACGTCCCAAAATACCTTTAAAAAAGGTCCATGTAGCTAGGCTGGTAATTCTGAGTCACTCATTTGGCTTTCGCAGCAAGCGCCGGGGTCCGGTGAAAATGAATGGGCCTCGTGATGCACCTGACCCATTGCTGCATAGAAATTTGGCAAAATGCCTGTGTCAGTAAGAGACAAGTAGATATAAGCTGCCAACCTATGTTCGGTGGCTCGATGAAAAAAATCACAAAGACAGGTCGAGTCACCCTAGCAGCCACCAAACACGGTGGTGGCTTCTAGCATGCTTGTTGAATGGGTTGCTAAGACCCCAGTCCATTTTTTGGGATATGGCTGCTCGCACGGCTGGGCGGTGTTCAAGATGTAGCCCCTGCAGCAAATTTTAGCTGCTCGTCGATTGGCTTTCCTTTCGACAGTCATCTAAACAGGTCGAGGCTTCGGCTGCCCGGGCGGCTTTACGGGAAATTTAGGCAAGATTTAGAAGCGAGGCGAAAAGCGTGTGGCTTCGATGATGGCTTCATCAGGCCTCTTAGGCAAGAACACGACGCGGAAAAGCGTATTGATAATTAGTTTTTTCAGGTCTTGTCGCTTTGTGCCCGTTGCACGTACACAATGTCGTCCGCGGATGATAAAACCATGAATCTCCCAATAATTCATTCTTTAAAGAGCCAAGAGCAGCCCATACCTGTTTTATACGAACATGTTAGCGACTAACGTGTGTGCCTACTGGCACGTTTCTCGTAATCTAAGATCGGCATGTCAGCAATCTAAATGCTACGTTTGCGAAGCAGCAAGTCTCAAGTTGGCTGATGCATTATGTCTTCAACTCCAGAAAATCTAAAGTTGATTATTCCGAAAAAAAAAGTGTCGTAGAAAGGTAGAAAAATGACCCGAAGGCTAGCTTCGGAGCTCAACGAGACAGCTACTTACGTGCTGTCGCCTGGCTGCACACAAGGAGTCCTTATTTGTTTCAAGCGAACGCCTCGCAAATTCAAATGCGATTTCAATTCGGGTTGATATTGTGCTGAATTCGCCTGGAAGTGCGCAATTGACGGGCCAAACCTTTAGGTCGCAGCGGTAAAGAGCACAATGAAACCGGCTTGCCACTGGTAGGGTCATATCCTAAGAAGACAACATGAAGTAGCCAATTTAGCAGCCACATTCACATTCAAACAGAGATTTGCCTGTTGTTCCTTTTTGAGAGGAGTTGTCAAAAATAAACGAAAGAAGACATGACTAGTTCCCTAATCCTCGGAAGAATTTTTGCGGATCACGAGTAACTCACCCGCTGGCAGATCCATAAGAGTTTCTGTACATTACTAAGTCGGAAAAGTGAGACCCACTAATTGACTTCCATCTAGTCACCACGCGCAAAACCCCAAGCTAAGCTTGAAGACTGGAAGGCTGCTTGGCAGGTGTACATTGGGTGCTTATCAAGAACGACCCACATTGCCTGGCTACTTTCTTTTCTGACGAGGAGTGTTTAAATTGTTCTAATTTTATTTGACCTGCACTAATTCGCGCAGCCACCCGGGCAAGCATTGTGGTGGCTACCGGATAACTTCTCGGAGCAGACTCTCTCCACAGGTTGCTGCGCGGATGGTAATTTACTATTTTGAGGAAACAATTGCCGTCCCCTTGATTTTGATTTTCAGTGTGAATACAAACCATGAAAGTGTGGCCTATCGATCCTTCCGATCCTCAGCATTTGAGGCTAGAGGTGCCAGATAAGTTACCACAGGGATAACCGGCCTTGTGGCAGCCAAGTGTTCGTAGCGACGTTGCTTTTTTATTCTTCGATGTCAGCTCTTCCTATCATAACGAAGCAGAATTCGGTAAGCGTTGAACTGTTCACCCACTAGACAATGTGGAATATTTACCCATAGGTGGCAAAAGAATGGCAATCCCAAAGATGTATTGTTGGCCTAATTTCTTCATAGTAGACGTGGTGCAAACATGCTGCAGGTACCACGATGCGACACAACCTGGTTCGGGGAAGGTTGAGGATCGTGAGGTCTACGCTAATCCCGAGTACAGTCTTTAAAGGGCGACTTCTATATGACGTACGTAGCGCGCGGAAAGGTGTGGGTCGAGTCTCTGACTTGGCTTAAGGGACGTGCTAATCCCATCCGAAAGGAAGGGCCGTAATTGGAGTGTTATTCGAGAACGAATTGTGTCTCCCACCACATACAAAAAAGTAGTGTCCACTGAGCCCACAGAAGGTGCTCTTCTCACTTTTCGTACATAGTCCAGCTTGCAGACATCTTAATTCAATGCGCAATAGGCCAACAGTCGAGGTTTCCTAAACTGTGACTCGTCACAATCTACATCTGTAGACTGACAGCCCGTGATATAGAACGACTTTTTTGCGTCATAGTCAAGGTAATGAGCCTCGAATAAATTGCGTAAAATCCTTGCCCGGTCGCCACACGTTATTTGCTTTGAATCAGAAAAGCGGTTCTGCGAGCCTTCCGAGCAGCAACCCAGGATGGCTTCACCGAGCAGCCACCTGAGCAGCCGGCTTTCTCTTAGTGGCAGCAACACCCGGCCAGCGTGCGTGCCTTCGTTGGCGGCCTAGTGGTCTTCCCTTTCTCATGATATGGACGATATGGTCCTTTCGAGCGAGATCCTCCACATGGGCATCTACGCCTGAAACAAGGCTGTGAACGAA
This sequence comes from Melanopsichium pennsylvanicum, assembly GCA_900208305.1. Lineage (NCBI taxonomy): Eukaryota > Fungi > Basidiomycota > Ustilaginomycetes > Ustilaginales > Melanopsichium > Melanopsichium pennsylvanicum. Next base: position 205,283 of record OAPG01000017.1, read on the forward strand.
CAAAAAGGTTGAGATAACGAGATGAAGTCCGACTTGCAGATGAGACCATGCAATTGCAAAGACTATGAAGTGTCATGAAGGTATATGAGTGTTCTGGAACGTAGTTGGAGTGAGGCTACAAAATGGGAAGGGCGCAAGTCTTCCATGATATACTTTACGCCGAGCGATCAGCAGGCCTTGTGCCGTTTTGCAATTCACGAATGAGCTGGCATGCGAGCTCCTCGACGTCGCCACCTTCCTTGAAGAGTCTGAAAACAGTGGAGCGAGGGAGCATGCTGGCTGCCTTGTTGAGGCGGGTCTGTAAAGCTTGGGCTTGCCTGATCTCCTGCTCAGAAAGAGCACGGGATGAGCGGGCTGCCTCCGTAGCTTGACCTGTGTACCTATATGTTGGCAAATTCAATGCGGTGGGTGCCTTGGGTGGGTACGAGGTGTCGAAGAAGGCTAAATCTGCAGCTTCAGCACGGCGTGCCGATGCCGGCTGAGTCAATGCGCTACGAGGAGCTTTCGGCAGAGCATTAACCATCTCGCTGGAAGTTCTGGAAAGTCTTTCTGACGCAGACGTGATCGAGAAAGACGAGGCCTCGCCCTTGGCAGCTGGTGGGCTGCTGACGTCTCGGATGAAAACGCCGCGAACCTGTGATGGACGCTCAGCTGCTAAAGCGCAGTATAATTCCAAGTCCAGCTCACCCGAATCTCCGATGAGAATGAATTGCGATGTACGGAAATTGTCTAGAATCTTGACGACATTGGAACGCTTCCGCTCTCCCGCCGGCTCGAGCCAGCTAGACAACAGGCTGCGTGCACCGCTTGGATAGTGCTTCAGGACGAGGTGGCTTACTGGAAGTCGAACAGCCTCCAGAAAGTCCAAGACGAGGCTATGTAGCTCTAGCGGAGCATTGGTGACATAGTGGAGACCAGCGCCCAGGTCGGTCATGGCATGATACCAAGATGAGATGCCTTTGATTTCGGCTTCGTGATAAGGAAGCACAAAGACATTGCGAAGGATCTGCTTTGCACCCTGCACTACGCCCGTGTGCTTGACAGTATCGTCGATGTCCGAGATGATCCTGACACGCCGAGAATGGTCCTCAGATATGGGGCAACGTCTCCAGGGAGATTCTGAGCCGGTCTCAATTGAACCCTCCGCTTTTGAGGTAAGCAGCTTGGCTCTAATTTCGACTGCTTCAATCTCATCAGGGCCCGCTTGGAGCAAGTCGGCGTAGTGGCGGCAAAACGAAGAGAGCATGTGCCATGGCACGACGAGGCGATGCTCAAACTGCCCTGTAGAATCGGCCGTGAGACGCGTCGAGGCCAAGATGAGATGGTTACCCTGTTGGTCGCGGGCAGAATCGCCATTGATGACCGGAGAAATTTCAATATGAACGTCCTTATGTGGCGAGCGATAGACCCAGTAGGCTTGCAAACGGTGGGTGAGATTTTGGTGAAAGAGAGTAACCTCATCTAAACTTCTATTGAGCCATTGTGCCGAACCTCCAGAGAGCATGGTGTCGATTCTTTTTGGCTGCGTGAATGTGGCCGAACGACGGAATTCGGCAGCATCCTGATTGGCTTCCCTCGCAGCTTCTCGAGCGGCGGCCGAGTCAGTGGGAAAAGCGTTTAGATTTTCCATCAAGCGGACGAGGGTCTGGTCATCGGCGTTTTCGATGAGTTTGCGGGCGATCTTTTCGGAGGCGTGTTCGGTTCGATATTGTTCGCTGTCAGATTGTTGGGGAGCATCATAGTCTATCTGTTGTGGCTCATCCACGAACATGGCGGAAGATGAAGAGTCAAGGGCGGAAGAGCCAAGAGGTTGAGTTTGGATTTTTGGAAGACCTGCGAGCTGGCGAGCCATCTGATTAAAGATTCTCTGACTTGTGCTGGGAGCATCGAGCTGCTTAGCTACGAAGCCATGGAGTGAAACGTGAAGCTCTATTTCGCCGTCCTCGAGGTCTTCAGGAGCATCTAGAGTAGCCCAGCCTTGTGGATGACGATCGCGGGCGACCCTGCGTTGAGCCCATCCCGGGAGAAGGACGACGTTTTCAGGACCGGAGCGAGCGGACATGTCCCTGATACGCGGTAGTGTAGGGGTGGAAGAGAAACTGGTGGACTGTCGTTGGTTGTGCCCGGTGGGTGCAGTAGATGTAGATGGGAGCTGAAGCTTTGAGCGTGCGGAGCCGGCAACAGCTTGCCAGTCGCGGGTCGCGAGGTAGTCGACGCTGGAGGTGAGGATAGAGGTAGCTCTACTGCGTATACGAGAGCGGCGCATGTTGGAACGCTCCTGAGATGTGCGAGTATGGGTATGATCATCTTCATTCATAGACGAATGATGTATGGGTGAGATGGCGCGCAAGGTTGTCTATACCCGGGACCTGACCAAGGCCATCCCTTTGAGGATGAGGTTGTTTAGCAGAATCGAGACGGGGAACTTTCAGAATCAGTCACCTTATCACGGCAAGAATGCAACAGAAGCGACGAGTGAGATGGCGGTAGCATGAAAAATATGATGTGCGGAAAGCAAAGGACTCGAGATTGAGTGGAAGGTCGAGTAATCGCACAAGGGACCGGCGCCGATCGTGGATGCCGGAACTGTGTATGCAGGCAGGGTGAATAAAGCGGCGGAAGAAATGAAAGCGAAACGATGCGAGTTGATTACTAAAGCTGACTAAAGTGAGAGTCATGGTTTACTATTGTACTGTAATTCAAAGTGCAGTAACTTAACAGCTCAAATGACAGCTGATTTTCAAGCGATGGATTTCCCCACGTTCCTCGTTGAATGCATTTCGGTCGGCTTTTTGGTTCGTTAGGTTCAGCACGGATCAGATTCCGATGATGATGAGAAAAAGCAAAAGCATCTTCTTGCAAAATTCCGCCTCCAATCAAAATCAAAGATTACACAAATTTGCCGTGGCCAGTCTACTACTCTCTGAACCACACAGAGGTCAAGAGTGAGAAGAACGAGACCCTGTCGTGCATCCCAATCGTGATTATTCCGTCGGGAAGAATAACAGACACCACAGACTAAAGTTGCTGATCCAACAAATTCAAACAAGAACCAAATTTGGTTTCTTCTGAGCCGCCCCACACCGCCGCCACCCGCACGTTGTGCCGCACAACTTTTTCATATCATCAACTCAGAGCAGTTTTCATATTCACCTTTTGCCCTCATTTCTTTCTCGCACTTTGCCCTACTCCAAACTCCCCGTTCTTCACTCACTCTCGTCCTTCTAGTACCCCTCGTCTCTCTGTGCATTCTACTCGTCCCCAGTCATAGCACAAGTAGACGACCGTCTGCGTTGCCGCATATATCATCACCACCTTCCACCCACGCTGAAGTGTCCGGGTCACTGTTCTGGCATCGTAGGCACGTACAATTTTTGTAGCTTGACGTCAACCTTGATTCAGAATACTCCCTTCATCACCACAGCTCCTTGTACGCTCGAATTTAGGCTTCAATTCAACTGTCAATTATTTCAAATCTTCACCATGTCCAACGGCACCGACACTCCTATCCCTCCCAAGGGTGACACCTTCTGGAAGATCACCAACAAAATCGCAAAGGCTGAGAAGGAAGGCCGTACCTGGTGGAGTTTTGAATACTTCCCGCCTCGTACCGCCCAGGGGCTCACGAATCTCTACGATCGTATCGAGCGCATGGCCGACCTCGGCCCCGAATTTGTCGACATCACCTGGAATGCCGGTGGACGAACATCAGACCTCACCGCTTCGCTAGTCAAGACTGTTCACACCTACATTGGCCTCGAGACATGCATGCACCTCACTTGCACCAACATGCCCCGTGAAAAAATCGACACCGCTCTCAAAGAGGCAAAGGAGTTCGGTTGTCGCAACATCCTCGCCCTCCGAGGTGACCCTCCTGCAGGACAGTCCGAGTGGGAACCCCATGCTGCTGGCTTCACTCGTGCAAAGGAGCTTGTCGAATACATCCGCGAACAGTATGGTGATTACTTTGCCATCGCCGTTGCAGGCTTTCCTGAAGGTCATCCTGAGGCTGTCGACGGTTCCCAGAAGGAGCTTGAGCGCCTCAAGGAGAAGATTGACGCCGGTGCCGATTTCATCTTTACTCAGATGTTTTACGATTTCGACATCTTTGCCAAGTGGGTCAAGGACGTACGAGCTGCTGGTATCACCTGCCCCATCATTCCTGGTGTCATGCCTATTCAGACCTACGGCGGTTTCCAACGTGCCACTGCCCGCTTCGGTACCCTTGTACCTCAATACTTTCACGACGCTCTCGACCCTGTCAAAGATGACGACCAGAAGGTGCGGGAGGTTGGAACGCGTCTCGTCGGTGAGATGTGCAAAAAGATTGTAGGCACCGGTCTTGGCATCAGCGGTCTCCACATCTATACCATGAACCTCGAGAAAGGTTCGCGCATGCTCCTCGACTACCTCGGCCTTACTCCCTCCGTCAACCAGGTCAGCCCGCTCCCATGGACACCCAGTCTTACGCCCAAGAGGCGTGAAGAGAAGATCCGTCCCATCTTCTGGGCCAACCGTGCCAAGAGCTATGTCAACCGTACCGAAACCTGGGACGAGTTCCCCAACGGCCGCTGGGGTGATGCTCGCTCCCCTGCCTACGGCGATGTTGACGCCTACGGTGTTAAGTTGAGGTATTCGAATGATGAAGCCAAGCAGATGTGGGGCAATCCCACCTCCCTCGATGACGTCAAGGCCCTCTTCCAGAAGTTCTGCGCTGGCCAGGTCAAAGCACTTCCATGGTCCGAGACTCCTGTGGCACGTGAGACCTCTGTCATCAGCGAAAAGCTTGCCAGGATGAACGAGCTTGGCTTTTTGACCATCAACTCGCAGCCTGCTGTCGATGGAGCCCGCAGCGACGACAAAGTTCACGGCTGGGGTCCCAAGAACGGTTACGTCTACCAAAAGGCTTACCTCGAGTTCTTCGTCTCACCCGAGGATCTCGACGCCTTGATTGCCAGGATTGAGGCCGATCCTCAGATCACCTACCACGCCGTAAACTCGCAGGGTGACATGCGGACCAACACCAACTCTGAGGCCCCTAACGCCGTCACTTGGGGTGTCTTCCCTCACTGTGAGATCATCCAGCCCACCATTGTCGAGTCCATCTCGTTCTTGGCTTGGAAGGATGAAGCATACGAGATTGGAAGAAACTGGGCCAAGGTATACGAAGTGTCGTCGCCTTCGCGCACGTTCCTCGAGGAGATGTTCAGCAGATACTTCCTCGTTAACGTTGTGCATAACGATTTCAAGGCCGCCGACGCAATCTTCGAGCCGTTTTTGAGCCCGTCCAAGACTTCTGCCGTCAATGGCTCGCTCTTCGGTCTCAGCTCGACTGTCGCCGACGCAACTGGTCGCATCGCCAACTCAATTTCTTCGCTCGCCAATGGCATCGCGAAGGGACACGCCTCCACACCTGCACCTTCAGCTTAAGCGTTAAGACAACTATGTGTTGCTAGCGCTAGTCTTTATTTGCTTATTTCGAAGGCATGCATCAACTGCGTGTCTGTTCCTGTTTTTCGAGGCACTTGACCTCACCTGTTCTTGTCTTTTGCAGTTTAACGATCAATCTTCTTTTCGGACAATCCCGGGGCTTCTCAACGTAACGTCACGCAACAATCCTTCTGCTTTCAACAACGCATTCTTCCAGATACCTGATTCCCAGTCTCTTCCGTCATCATCAATCGCACGCGTAACTGTGTTTTGCACGTTGTTTTCATATGTACACATGTCTTGTACCTAATCTGCTTGTACGACTAGTTCAACCTTGTCTCCTCTCTAATGCTGTTCAACAACCGCACAACTCATACAATCAGAGAAGGTTCCCCATCATGCATCGCATTCGTGTGCACCTGCGACTAACCCCGGCACGACGAGACTGAGGTATGAGAAATGCCAGCCAGAGAATTTTGTTGCCGACGTGTGAGAAGGTCGTGTGGACTTGCATCGGGAGCAGAGTGGACGCCGATCCTGGACCCAATTCTACGCGAAAGACTCCACATTCTGTCGGGTCTCGTGCTTAGTTTGAGCGGCAAAACGCTCAAAGGGGCGTGGAATGGCGAAATTGGACAAATATGCACGCCTGGAATCCAATATCTGAGTGCGCCCTTGGTTGAGTGGCATCCTGAGCATTGACGTCTCTAAATGCGCAGCTCAGTTGACACATCCACAATCTTCTGTCCTCGTCGCCCCTTGTAACAATACTGTGACTATATTATCGGCAGAAGACATTGGAAAGCCCTGGGCATCAGTCATTCTATCGTTTCTCTTAATTTTCACCACAGAACCAGAACGCAGACATGGTCAGCCTCACCACATCAGACAATGAACAGTTCACCGTCGATCGCGACGTCGCCGAGCGATCAGTCCTCATCAAGCAGATGCTAGAGGGTATGTCCATGTGCAGCTGCGGCCTGCTCAAGCTATCCGAACGTCCACCACATGATACATGAGCATGTTCTCGCATAACAGCCTTGCTAATTTCCCCACTCGAATTCCAATGCCTGTCATTTCTCGCCAACAGATATCGGAGACACCGACCAACCCATCCCTCTTCCCAACGTTTCCTCGAATGTGCTCAAGAAGGTACGATATGCTCTTCATGCGAAGTGAAATTAGTCATGGCTCCGAAGTAGAGCTGAAGCTGACATTGCAACCACATCTCTCGTATCGCAGGTCCTTGAGTACTGCTCTCACCACCGTGGCGACCCTCCCGCACCCGCCGACGACGCCGAAGAGTCGCGAAGACGTACCACTGACATTTCGGACTGGGATGCCAAATTCATTCAAGTCGATCAGGAGATGCTCTTCGAGATCATCTTGGCAGCAAACTACCTCGACATCAAGCCTCTCCTCGATGTTGGCTGCAAGACTGTGTAAGTCTCCAATCTCTCCGCATTTCTTTCCCGTCTTAATCTGCCTATAGACTTTGATATTTATTGAAGCTCACCTCTAATTTGATCCGACAGCGCAAATATGATCAAGGGAAAAACACCCGAAGAGATCCGTAAGCTCTTCAACATTCAGAACGACTTCTCGCCAGAAGAGGAGGCACAGATCCGAAAGGAGAACGTGAGTCACCAGTTTCGATCCCGCTGCCGCAATACAGCATCACTTCACTTCGCTTTCCACAACTGACCGCCCTCTTTTTTGCCTCGAAACTCCCTCAATTCTCATACTGCAAACAGGAATGGGCTGAAGACCGCTGAGCATGCCAAATGTACTCTGTGTCACGTGCCTGATCCGCAATTGCCAAGTACCCGTGTCTCTTACCCCGGAGAAAGCTTGTGCGAGTGAGCATAGATCTGCAGATTCCCGAAGGTCACGACATTTCACAAGATGAGTCTTGAGGTCCTGATCAATCATCTGACAGGCTCTGTGATATCATGTTGCGCCTGTGTCACGGCCTGATCACCAATGCAGCGTGCTTGCGTCCGCTACGCAAATAATGTTTCAGACCCGCAGTGCTTCTTTATGATTGTCCTCCGTCTTGTCTCGGGATGAATAGATGTTGACAACTTCGACCCGCACACACGGTTCAACAAGGCTGGCGTCTCCAATCGTTCTGGTCACGAGTGATGCAGGCCTTCCTTGCTCTACAGCCTCAACAAAACTTCCTGGTGGACTCTTCTCCTGGCTCACCTGATGCCAACATTCTGTGTGTTGTACTTGCTTTCAAATCTCTAAGTATTCTAATCCCACATCCGCTTCCACGAGTGCTCTCTCAAAGCTGTACACTGAAAAGATTGTTTTCCATGCTGTATTCGCCCCTTCTCCCTCCGATCTCTCATCCTCCCGCTTTCCCTGCTATCCTTTGCTTGGCTGAAAGTAGCATATGCTGACGCTGGCTACTTTTTGACGCTAATCCATGCAGCCCTTTGGCCTGTACCACTGGCCTTCTCCGCAGACCGAGGCGATATCAGCCGGACCTGCCGGAGCCGGCCCATCGAGTCCAAGCTCTCGATCAAAATTCAAGGGCAGACTGGCGAAGCGAGCAGGCCCTTCCAGTTCGAATGCAAAGCCCAAGCTACCACGAGCGACTAGGGCCTGCGACGTTTGTCGTGAGTTATACAGTACCTTTCTGTCCTCTTAATGACCGTGCAACGTCTCACTTACCTCATCGCCTCTCTGCATGCGACCGACAGGAACAAATCATCGCAAGTGCCCCGGGCCAGCGCCAGGCTCGGACTCCTGCGAGCGGTGCATCAGGCAACACAAGAATTGCACTTGGTACTTGTTTCATTCTCGAGGAAGTTTAGTCTCTTCTGGCACTGGGACCGGGCGTAGCAACGCCAAGCAGAAGGGCGGCTCTCTTGTCCCTTCAAAATCAGTCAGTCAATCGAAGGCCCCGATTCCACTTCTGAGCTTTTCGAAAGCGTCGCGGTCAGAATCAATCTCACTATCGCCATCGCCATCCTCATCGACCATGATTTCGACCTCAAGCGAATCTGCCAAGCCCAGCACCCCAACAGTCCCAATTAACCTGCCCTCGGACCCCACGATGAAGTATCTCGCAGTGTTGGCAGCACCAAACTTTGCAACAGGACCTCAGCAGCAGCAACCCTTCGGTTTGCAGCAAAGCTACCTTGACGATCTTAAGCGACTCGCCAACCTCCATGACCTCATGTTGTACGTTATGCCGCTGCGAGAGTGGGAGAATGGGCAGTCGGAAAAGGCAAATGGCCGAGACCTGCCTCTAGACTGTATCACGCCGAACTACGTTGACCCACAACCGACTCAGCAGGAAGGTGCGGCTGTTGTGCAAGCTGTGTTGGAGACTTATAGCTGTCCTTTTGCGGCTGTTGTTGAAGCTGATTGTGCCGAGCACAACTCGAAGATGGCAGAGATCAATGTGCAGGACATTGCGTGTATGAACAATTCGTCTGATGAAGATCGACATACCCTCGCGATCGATGCGGACAACATTCATGGCTCATTCACCAGTTCATCACCTCGAGGAGCGAAAGGCAAAGGCAATGTCGACATCAAGGACACAGTTTTTGGAACAAACCCAGACTTCTCGATCGAGTCATTTCCAGAACAATATCACGAGTGCCAATCGCCATATCGACACCTGACAGGACGCGGGCGATTCAACCCTTTTCTTTACTCTCCCTGCCGCTTTGTTCCGACCTCTTTGCCCCAACAGCCTCCAGCTCCACCTTCTCCGAGTCAGTCTTGTCTGTCCGACTCGTTGATCGAAGGCAAAGTGGTTCCCAAGGATAGCAGAGACAACGTGCTAGCCACAACGTGGGATGAAGGGAAACCAGATGTGTCGCAAGATGCATTGCAGCATGAGGCTTTGGACAAGTGTATGCGTACAATAGCTGGCAGGAGCGATGGCTGCGAATTTGGGCGAGGTAGCCATTTATCAGTCTAATAATCCGATTTCGTCTAGTGCTTCGAAACGTCTCAACACTTTCATCTTCACGTCAGAACAAGGATTGTGTCACCGTCAGTTTTGTCATGATTGTGAACAAGCCACGTGTACGTGGCGTGCCTAGAACAACATTGAGATGGACCAAAGTGTGATTGCGAAGAAAGGTTTCCATTTGCGGATAATTTTACAGCAATATTCGCATGTCTAGTCCTCGTCGTCTTCCTCCATAGCCGGGGTGGCATCCGATGCTTGAGCTGGTGCAGCAGCAGATCGTCGACTGCGAGAGCGCCTTCCACCTTCAACATCAAGGTCTTCACCGACCTCGCCAGCCTCTGCGCGCAGAGCAGCCAGTTCCTCGTCACCATCGACTGTTGCATCATCGTCGTCCTCATCATCACTATTGCTGTTGTCGTCATCATCGTCATCTCCGTTGCCCTGCTCACGCGCCCCTTCGTCGTCTTCGCTTTCCCGCGCTGCGTCAGCATCATCAACACCTCCATCGGCGTTCGCACTGTTGGTCTCGGCAGGCGGAGCTTCTTGACCATCCTGACTGTGATCAGCACCATTGACTGCAGCCTCTTCTTCGAGCATGATCTGCTCAAGCTCGTCCTCGCTAAGCTCTTCGAGCTCTCCGACGTCATCAACATGACTTCTCGCATGCAGTCTGCGCAGCTTCTCCTTCTCTTCAAGCTCTCGGTTCGACAGGACAATGGCATCCCATTTGCCAGGATATCTTCGATCACGGTTGCGGAGCTTCTCGTTGTTCGCAAAGCGGGAACGCCAGACACGGAGGGTGAAACGCATGCCGACCTTGTGGTAGTAGGCGTATGCTTTGGGACGAACCTCGGATGTGAGACCTTGGCCGGCTGGCTGTTCGCTGCGCTCTTTGCCTTTGGTCGCTGCGGATCGACGGGATCGCTTCTGTCGTTCGTGCTCGGACTGCGGTGGGATGGTGGAGTCGACTTGGTTAGCAGTGTGATCGCCGTTGTTGTCGTCTACATCCTCGTCGTCGCCGAAGAGGTCGTCATCCTCATCGTCACCATTGATTGGCTTGGACGAGGCGAATTTGACGCCTTTGATTGGGTCGACATCAGCATCTGGATCAGCGTCGGGAATGCCATCATCGAGGGTGAGAAGGAGGACGTCATGGGCAGTCTCCGTGGTGTCCTTGGGCACGTAATCTCGCGAGAGCTTGAATGCAGTAGCGTAGTCTTTCTTGAGCAGATTTCGATCGGGGTCATTTTTGTTATCTGCACCTTGACTTTCGGGAGGGATTGGGAATTTGCCGGTCCTTCTCCTCTTGCGAAGTCTGCGTGCATTGTTCTCTTCGACCTCTCGATTGTCGAGGAGAGCCATTGAGGTTTCAGCATCTTCTGAGATTTCTTCACCGGCAGGGAGATAGTAAGAGACACGCTGCTCGCCATCGGCAGCTTCTACAGGGCGGAAGAGAGCGACGTCGAGACGAGGATCATTCTGAGGAACGCCGTTGATGATGCGACCAGGGTGATCAATGAAACGGACGACCTGGTAGTTGGTGGCCCAAGTCTCGGGATCTGGAAGGAAGTCAAAGACCTGAAGAGCTTTGACGCCCTTTTTGTGCGGATGAACGAGGCTAGAGAGCGGTTTTTGAGCGTCGACAAACGAGTTTTGAATCTTTGCCAGTTGAGCTTGGCGCGAAACGTCGATGCGCTCGGTAAGTTTGGGTTTCTGAACCTGTTGTTGTGCGCTTTTCTGCTGTGAGCTGAGGTACTCTGTTCTACGCAGCCAAGTGACATCGTCGGCCGCAAGAGCGGCTTTGGCACCTGGACCGAGGGATTGAGTGTGACGCTGCTGGATGGCAGCTTGCAAAGTGGCTTGGGATGCGGGGTCGTCGATGGCTTTGAGGGAGGAGATGAGACCGATAGCACCAGGTGCAGAATTTGAGGCAGTTGCAGGGGGAAGGTTTGTGGCAAAGTCCTGAAGCAAGAAAGCGTCTGCATCGTCGATGTCTTGGGCGTCCAAGGTGGCAGAGGCAGGAACAACGACTTCGGAGAGGTCACCTTCCCAAAGGTTTTGAAAGTTTGCGAGATCGATGGGCATACCAGCATGGACGTCGACAATCATGGGGATAGGCTGTTGGCTGGCGAGACGATCCGCAAAGTGAGGATTGGCATATCTGGATGGTTCTGTTGGGATGTTTACGAGTTTGGGCGGGTAAGGAGGCAGAGGAATAGGGTTAGGGTATCTGACACGATCGATGAGCTCACGTTTGGAGCGTGAGGTAGAGGCAGATGAGCTCGGGCCTGGGCCGAAGTTAGCACCATTCGAGTACGACATGGCGCCAAAGTATTCGTTGATCGAGTGAGATGGATGGTAGGGAGAGAGAGGACAAGGTTGATGTCAAGAAGAACTCAAATTGATGGTATCTGCGCAGCTCGGCCAAAATATTCTCACAAACACACACACATACACACACTCGAGAACCGCTAAATTGGGCTCCGTTGACTTTACGCGTTTCGGAGCCGATTTTTTTTTCGAAAGATGTGGAATAAAAGATAATGTAACAACTTAAGCCCAATCGAAAAATCAACATTGAGGTGGAGTTGATTGAAGGGGAACGTGCATTTTTGGGCAGCACGAACCAAAAAAAGGGAAAAAAAGTAAGCCTAAATTTGGCGGAGGATCGAACAAGCTTTTGGCAACTGGAATGCGTCGATGCTGACTTGTGTGATGCAGGATGAATGCGTGATTTCTCAAGAGGAGCTCTCAAGTTTATACTTAGAGTGGTAGAATGCTGTGCCCGCATGGACTTTGCACATCACATCTATCACATTTGAGATTTTGAACCACATCCACATCCACATCCCCCAACACTCTTTCCTACACAACCTTGACGCAGCCATTTGCGATCGATCACCTATTACCAGCTACCAAGTACCTACCATCTGCCACCTGCCACCTGTCACTTCCTTGATTTCTGGCTCCGTTTCAGTTCAAGCGTTGATCGCGCTCGCTGGCTTGTTTCACCTTGTCTGCTGGGCTGACTGCAATGCAGTTCTCTTCCATTCATATCCGCCACCGCCATCGTCTTCGGCACCCTTGAAAGCTCATCTTCAGTCTTAAGCTGTATGCTCAGCACTCTTGTCTACGCTGAGCTGCATCACCATACTACTTTCAGAAATCATGACCAAACAAAACACCTACGCTAGGTCCTTTCTCGACTCGTTGTTTGTCACAAAGAATGCACCACCGCATCCTTATGCGATTCTCTCAAATTCGACCGCAGCTACAACCAACACACCCACATCTTCCGCAGCTTCAAACGTTACAACTTCCCTAGCCTCAGCACCACTCCTTACCACTGCCTTCAAGCCCCACAAGCCATCTTCCTTGTCTTCTTCAGCTTCCGCCTCTGCCTCCGAAGATGGTGCTGCTGAGCCAGATTTGTCTGCATACGATGCATATTTACCATCCACTCTCCTCTCCCAACCAGAATATCCAAATCAACCGCGTACCACTAACGAGCTGGATGAAGACGATGACGCTTCGTCAACAGCTACTTCTCCTCCATTTTCCTCCTCTTTCAAATCGCAACAGCTCTCCCTTCAGGCGCTCTCGCACCATCGCACATTCTCATCTTCCAGCAGCAGACGAACCTCCGCCTCCGCTCCCACTCCAGACTTTACATCACATATCATCGCCACTCTCAACGATCAGCATCTCGATCAAGAGGAACGCATCGACAAGGTCAGGGCTACGCTCGCAAATGCGCTCTACGCCATCGAAGGCGTACCTTCTCCCTCGGCACGCATCGACAATCTGGTCCTCGATCTCATGCACAGACATCGCGAAGACGTTCAACCTTCCGGCGCCCAATTCTCTTCCAACCCCAACCAGTCACCCGTTCGACGCCCCGCAAGCATCCGTTCCTTCTCCACCTCTCGCCCTTGGACCCCTTCACGACCTTCTTTCTCACCCGCCTCGTCTTTCAGCACTCCAACAGATCCACCAGCTTTGGTATTTGCAAACTCACAGCGCCCCACCTCACCTCACCTTGGCTCCAGTGCTCTAGCCTCCACAGCCAGTCCAGTTTGGCCTTCATCCAACGCCACCGCTGCCAGCCCGAGACCACATCCCGGCGTCATCGGCTCTGGCTCGCCTCGCGCTTCTCCCAGGCCCTGGAACCGTACCCTGTCCAACCTCTCCACCACCAGTCTCGTCTCTTCCTCTAACGGTGCCGCTCCCGGTGGTGCTGCATCACCCATCTCTTCGCTGCCACCAGGCGTCATCGGCAATAATGGCAGCCGTCCAGCCTCCCCCTCTCCCTTCGGCTCGCCCAAACTCAACATTGGCGCCTCCGAGTTCAAACCGCGCATAACAGCCAACTCCACCACCACCACCACCGCCACCACTGCACCTGCCAACGCGCTCATCCCAACTCAACCAGCGCCACATCTCGTGCGTCGTCCGAGCTCCAACGCCAGCAGCACCAATCTTGCTCTCGCAAACAAGAGCCACGCTGGCGCTGGCGACGATGACGACGACGAGTTTTCGCCTTTCGGTACCGTCAAACCTGCGCAACAGCCGCTCAGCTTTGCTGGCTTGACTACTTATGTCCCAGACGCCGGCTGGACCTCACAAGCGCAGGCTTTCGGTGGGCAAATCCCGTATCAGGCCAACTGGTGCGATCCCGAGTTGGGCGACGCTTTTGACCCTTCCGAGCAGAACGGGCTCCCAGCCGAGCCAACCGCGCCACTCACGCCCTTCGACATGCTCTACTCGATCCTCGTCACCGGGACGAAAGCGGGCTCGTCAGAATGGAGCCCAGAGCAGGTCGACGAGGCGCTCGTCATGCACAACTACGATGTCGAGAAGACCTTGAACGCCATCTGGGAGAATGACGGCAAGCCGCTCGGCGATGGAACACGATCGCTGCTTTCTGGAGGCCCACCCGCACATCGCATCCCCACCGTCCTATCGGCTGCCAACTCGCCCTTTGTTGCCCCAGCTCAACTGCCAGTCACTGCAGGCGTCAAGGCAGGCGTCAACGTCATGTCCAGGGAAGCTCTCGGTCTGGGTACCACCCGTGCTCAGCGCCCAGCATTGTCCAGATCCGCCTCTTCGCAGCTGGCTCCACAATACGAAGCCGCGCCAAGCTCATCCGGACCAGGACCCAACCGCGTCTGCCGGTACTACCTTGCTGGAGAGTGTCGACGAAGCGACTGCCGCTTTTCGCATGACCTGGACAATCGTACGGTCTGCCGTTACTGGCTCAAAGGCCATTGCGCTCACAATCCGTGCAACTTCTTGCACGATTATGACGCTCTCAACCAACTCGCCACGGGCATTGTATCAGGTCTGCACGTCAACGACGCCAGCAGCCCGCGCCTGTCTACCCCGGAACCCGTTGACAGCCGGGCATCTAGTGGCGTTGGCAATGGTCCGAAGGACGACTTCCCAGAGCTCGGAACGGTCTCAAAAGATACGCCGTCCAAGACCTCGTATGCTGCAACACTTGGTGGAGGAGCGGATGCGTCTAGAAACAGGTGGGCCTCGACCGTGCAGAAGAAGGCACCTGCAGACGCTGCGACACGGGCGCAGAATGAGACCCAGGGAGTCATCAGCATCCACTCCAAAGCAGCTCCCATTCGTTCTGTCCCTGGTGCAGCCATATCAGAGACAAAGCCGGGTAAGACCGCTCTCGCAGGCCCTCGAGCTTCAGCAAGGATCCCTCTTCGTCCTTCTGCACTGCTGCCTACTCTGCTTACCGGAACCAGCGCAGCGGAGACGTACCAAACCCACCGAGGCGACGCGCTCTCGCTCGCCGAGCAGCGCAATAAACTTTTGGTTAGAGCTTCCGAAGCATATCGCAAAGGCGACGTCGCATCAGCAAAGAAGTTTTCCAAAGAAGCGTCGTCTCTCAACCACCAATACGAAAACGAATCGCGCACTGCCGCCCACGGCATCGTCAAGGAGCGTCTGCAAGAGCTGCGGTCCAGGCTGAACGATCCCAATGCGTCTGGCTCGGATGCTTCCGCTCAGAGCAACGAGGCGGGGGCTCGAAATGTCCGCGGAAAGATCGTTGGCAACGGCCTCGGTGTGTGCCTCGGAGTTGTCCGACCCACATCGCTCGCAGGGAGTCAATCGGCGAATCTTTCTGTCGACGAGAGGACAGAGTGTTTGCTGGATCTTCATGGCTTGCACGCGAAGGAAGCTGTAGAGCTGACAGAAGAGTTCCTGCTGGGTTTAGAATCGGAGGGCATGCAGGGGTTGGCATACCTGGCGATAGGCAAGGGCAAGCACAGCAGCAAAGAGACGGATAAGAGAAGAGTCAAGGTGAGTGGGTTCATCAAGCAATTTCTCAGCAGCTATTTGTACCCGTTCGCAGAAGCTGATGGGGTCTTGGTTATTGATCATCTGAGCCACACGTGAAGACGAAGGATGGCTAAGGACAATACAAAGAAATGATCTATCGTATGACTAATTGACAGCGTGCAAGATGTCTGTGGCTGACGCTGAGACGAGTACTTCTTTTTCATTTACGTGCCAACTGCGTTTGGTCTGCGAGGGCTAACTCCTTTGAGCGGGAAGCGAAGTCTGCAGGGTCCAACGTACGAGGTTCCTTGTTGGACGAGCGCTTGTTTTCGGCAATCGGAATTTCTCGACCCCATCACGGTGCTCTTCTTTTGGAGATGCTCTTCTTGCACTCTTCTCGTTTATCCCCTGCCTGCATCCCTTTTCTCACCCTTCTCGCCCTTTGCTTCAGTTTCTTCCCTACGTCTCTTCCGTCGGACCTGTTCCTGTATGGCACACCTTCAACACAGGCTGCGACTGTTTGAACGAGCTCGAAATTTAATCTCGATCCGACCTATTCACACCTCGGTCCTACGCACAAAGGCAGGCAATCAGAAACGCGTATGGCAGCGCAAAATGGAAGCCAAAGAACGTTACAGAGATTGGACCAAGGAGTCGCTTCTCTCTCGCATCGCTGAACTGGAAGCTCAAGCCACTGCCTCCCGTGCTGCCAAGGCTGAAAGTGACACAATAAAGCACGTAGCTTCCTTTGCAACCCCACACCCCAGCCCTCCTTCGAACCTGTCTAACGCTTCTGCCCTTGAACCTGCCGCGCCCTCTGATGCTGTCAGTGCAGACTTGAAAGAGGTGGGAGAAGTGGCGAAAGACGAAAAAGCCAAAGCAAAGGGGAAGGGAAAGAAAGAAAAGAAACCCAAAGTGTTTGATTTCACTACTAGCCCGTGTCGCAAGATCGCCTTGCGCTTCTCCTACGATGGAGCGGGTTATTCAGGTCTAGCAGCACAAAACTCGACCGTGCCCGGATCTGGATCTTCTCTTCCCACCATCGAGGCCGTCTTGTGGGACGCATTGTGTACAACGCGATTGGTAGATCCAGCACTTGGCATGGAAGGCAGTGGATTTAGTAGGTGTGGAAGGACGGACCGCGGCGTCAGTGCGGCTGGTCAAGTCGTGGCTCTATGGGTGCGAAGTAAGAAAACTAATCAATGGAGGCAGCGTATCGAACATCAGGAACAGTTCAGCCCGTCACACATTTCGAAAGCTACGCCGCAAGGATGGGAGGAGCTCGAAGCGAAGCGCAACGCAAGGCTTGAAAGCGTCGAAATGCCGTACGTTATAATCCTCAACCGCATCCTTCCCGCATCGATCCGAATTCAAGCCTGGAGTCCCGTTCGACCCAACTTTAGCTCTCGTTTCGATTGCACCTATCGTCATTACAAGTATTTTTTCGCCTCCGGCCCACCCTCTATCTTCTTTCCACCGCAAATCACCGCCGCCTCTTCGAGCAGCATCAACAGTTCGAATGCTGTCATCGACAGTGGTGCTACGCGCTTGGATATCGACCTCATGAGAGACGGTGCGAGGAGGTTGCTTGGAGAACACGATTTTCGCAACCTGTGTAAGATTGATGCGAGTAAGCAGATCACCAACTACCGCAGACGTATCGATGGTGTTAGCATAGACAGGGTCAGCTCCCATTGGCCCACATCCTCTGCATCAGTGCACGACAATGAAGGTGATGCGAAGGAGAGCGAACAGGAGCACATGTTTGTCCTCAACTTGAGAGGTACCGCATTCTTGTACCATCAAGTACGCAACATCATGGCGATACTCTTCCTAATAGGGGCGAGGTTGGAAAGGCCAGAGGTGATTGAGGAGTTGATGAACACCGAGAAAGGTGGCATCGCTGCTGATAGAGTCAAGATGCGTTTGGCTGCTACACAGAGTCAGAGGGCTACTGCAAACTCTTCCGCGATACCGAACGGAAATGAAGAGATCACCGAAGAGGGTAATCGAGGAGAGATCAAATGGTGGTTGCCAGTGAACGCCACTTCGAACGTGACCTCTTCCGCTTCCGCTTCCTCTTCCCGTTCTGCCACTACCACACCAGAAGGTCTTCCCATGTGGATCGCGCAAGCGCTCAACTCCAATCCAGAAGATCATGCTACTTGTGATTCTGAGTTGGAAGTGTATGCGACGAAACCGAACTACGAAATGGCTGCAGACCGGCCATTGATTTTGTGGGAATGTGGATTCCTGCCTTCGGACATTGAATGGCGCGTGGGAACGTACGATGGTGCTCTGGCTGACATTTCCAACGAGGAGCAGGTAGAGAACCTCAACACCGCAAGCAGCAGTATTTTGCGAGTTCACAAGACTTGGACTCAGCTTGCCATCAGTACCGAGCTATCGAGGCATTTTGTTCTCTCCAGTCCCAGCGCTCATATGGGTACATTGCCAAGTAGGACCGTTTTCAATCATGCGAGCTTCCCCTGTCTGCCCACAACCACATGCACTGCAAGAGAAGACGACGAGAACCAAATTGTTGGCGAAAAAGAGATCGAGGTGAGACAAGAGAGGAGAGTAACACCGATAGAAGTAGGTCGGTCAGGCGTGATACCGTTAGGCAACGGCACAGGAAGAGGGGCGACCAATTACATTGCCTTGAAGCAAAGACCCAGGGAAGAGACGTATGAAGTTAAGAACAGACGATGGGCAGAGACGACGGGCAAGAGACGGGCCGAGAAGAAGCAGACAGAAAACCTGATTGCCAGTAGCAATGCTGTGGATGAGAATGAGTGAGAACCCTCTTTCACAATTTGCAACAGTTGCTGTTTTGTGTTGGTCTCAGATCGCAATGCAGCATCTCGTTCATCAAGTATGGCCAAATTTCGTTCTCAAAGCACTCTCAAGACTGAAGTCGAGAACGGGACGAAATTTGTGAAAAGGAGTGTGTGCTTGTGTTTCTGCATGTGTGTCTGCGTGAGTTAATTGTTGCTGATCCAAATGATGATGAATTTATCAATACTTTCTTAGTCAACTGGATGAACTAGAACCGAATAGGTCCCTTGACTCTAGGGAAAGGCACCACATCACGTACACTAATTGTGTTACTAACCCAGGCCAACAACCTCTCCAACCCCATGCCGAATCCAGCGTGCTCTACACTTCCACCAAACTTTTTCAAATCGTCCAGATACCATTCCAACTTGTGCTTCATGTGATCATTGCATGCCAGATCCGCCAAATTTCGTTCGAGGTGCGATGGTCGATGTTCGCGAACCGATCCTCCGACCAATTCTCCCAGGTTAGGGATGAGGAGGTCGAAGCATTCAACTAAAGGTGTTGAGCTTGACAACGAGGAGGGCAAAGTAGGAGAGGGAGCACGTTTCATGTAGAAAGCTTTTTGCGAAAGAGGGTAGTGTGTGACAAACACCGGTCCTAGTTTTGCTGCTAAATAACGTTCGTGTTCGCTAGCTAATCCTTGGTCGACATTTGGATCGACTTGAAATGTCCCAGCCGAAGCCTCAGCCAAAAGACGATGAGCTTGGTGGTAAGTAATTCTCTTCCAATCTTGACCTTGAATGATCCCCTCCAGAGCATTGAGGTGTCGAGTGTCACCTAACAAATCCATGTCGTCCCGACCTTTCAGCGCAGATTGGATTCCAGCCTTGATCATCCCTTCGGTCACATCCAAAATTCCGTTGAGATCGGTGAAGTACATCTCAGCTTCCAACATCCAGAATTCTGCCAAATGCCGATTGGTCGCACTACCCTCAGCCCGAAAAGCCGGATTCAACGTCCAGACTCTCCCCAACCCCAACCCTGCCGCTTCGAGATGCAACTGCGAGCTCACGGTAAGGTAAGCCGAGTTGCCGCTCCAGAACGAACTCAATGGCTGTTTGGTACGAACATCAGTATCCGCTACCACTTGAAATACTTCTCCCGCCCCTTCGCAATCGCTACTTGTAAACACGGGGCAAGCTACTTTGACAAAGTCGTTTGCAGAAAGGAATTCAACCATACCGGATTCAAGCCTCTGCCGTGTGCGCGCCACAGCCGCATATCGAGGAAGACGTCCGAGAAGATGAGGATTGCGACGTTCAGCCAACGAGGCGGAATAGCCATTCTCCTCGGTAGCTGTACTATTTTGTTGCATCTGCACCGCAGCTAAAGGATAGCTCAAGTCGCAACTTGACAATACCTCGATCGAGGATGCATCCAGTTCGACCGCTTGCCCGACCTTGGTACCTCGACCTGGTTTGAGTGTTCCGCTGAGACGAAGTGCAGTGCCCATAGTTAGACCGGCGAGGCGGTCAATCTCGGATGAAGGCGAGTCCTTGGAGCTGCGAACAACGGCTTGAAGCGATCGTCCACCGAGCAAAGAACCATCAGAGAGTTCGAGAAACGTAATTGATTTTTGCTTGCGCGTCGAACGAAGCCAACCCGTGACCGTCACTGGGATAGAATCATTTGTGCCGGACGCAAATGTGGTTTGTGCTCGTTGGAGGAGCTGTGCTAGAGACTCGGGCACAGTCTGGGGAAAATACTGTCTGGGGGTGGTGGTGAAGCTACGAAATGAGCTACCAAACTTGTTACCAGCACTGGCAGCGTTGTTGTTGGTAGTGCCGCGCCTCCGGTCGGACAAGTTCTCTCCGAATAGATCTCTCTTTGTCCTTGGCCTGCTTGGTCTCGCCGCATCGGCACCGTTGGCGAAGGATGATTGATCTTCCCAGGGCTTTGGTTTTGTCAACTTGCCCACCTCGAGCTCGCGCCAAATTCCTTCAATGTCGTAATTGAACCGTGCCTGTTCGGTCATGACGTGCACCATACACCAATCTGCATCTACCAAACACCAATTACCATCGCCCTTCTTCCCGCCAGCCTTGCTCCTGTTGGTCACACCCAATGAGCTTGCATCGGATGCAGACATGACCAAACCCTCGTATCGCACAGGTTGAATGCCAGGCGTAGGATCTTCTTCCATCTCATCAAAGGCGGCGACGGCGTAGTCTTCCTCGATAGCAGGCGATTCGCCTTGGTCCACCAGCTCGCTCTGATCCTCTTGCAATCTTCGAATTTCGGCAAGTTCAGCATTCTCGCGTTCGGCTGCACGTTCAGCCGCCCTGCGATCTTGTCGGGAACGAACTTCACCCGAGACAGCCCACTTGCCAGAGCGAAGGATTCGGCGAACGCTCTCGCTGGAGATGCGGAAGCGGGCACTTAATTCGATCACATCAAATTGCTCGGGATCGGACGAGTGGAGGAGACGAATACCTTCCTGAGCTTCGCGTGAGAGAATCTTAGGAGGACGCCAGCCGTCAGGGAACTTTTTCTTGAGCGCGATACGGTGTACAGCCCAATCGGTAAGAGATTTGCCCAGCTCGTGTTCGATGCGAGACATGCCCTTGGGTCGAGGAAGAGCAGCGGGCGTGGTAGGTTTGGGTGGTGTTTGTTTTTGATAGCGAGGAGCGGAAGGGCCAGGGCCTAGAAAATCGTCCAGATCCAATTCGGATTCCAAGGCGGGTGGACGAGTGTGTTTGAGAAAGCGTCCAATGTCAAGTGCTACTCGACGCACACTACCAGCGGCGCTAGACTTGACTTGTACGACGATGATCCAGTCGTTGGTACCATATACATCGGCACTTGGATCTTTTGATAGGGATGCTGGGTGTATGAGAGTGATGGGTGTGAGCTGATCATCCTCCTCACTGGGACGGGCTACAAGGTTCGAGGAAGGTCCGGTGAGGAGGTGCGATTTGAGCTCTGAGACGGCCTTGGGCTCTTCGACTTTGGGCGTAGCTGGAATATATGAAAAGTTGTGAGTTTGGGATGTTGTATCGAGTGCTGGTGCTGTAGCGGCCTCGGAGGATGGATCGGTGGGAGCATCTATTGTTTCTGTTTGCAAGAACCAGGGGATGGATGGGTCGGTGCCGCTTAGCTCGTCGCTGATATTGGAGGACTTAGTCGGTGCGGTGGTGATAGAAGCTTGGTCATGTTGCTCTTCTTGTATTGGTCGAGGGGGAAGCTGGCGTGGCAAAGCTCTTGTGGTCGACAAAGTGAGCAAGCGCTTCGAGGTGTGCAGAGAAGACGGTACGACAGCAGTGCGGGATTGAGCGCTGATGACCGAAAACGAATCGGAAGCTACTTGAGTTATAGGCGTAACAAAGCTATTCGCAGTCCTTATGGAGGACCATCTCGAAGCCCTTGCTAGCATGATTGTGTTATGCTAGAAATGCAGTTTGGTGTACACAAATCAGATTTGCATGGATATAAAATTGTTCTAAGGTGGGACAGACGCAGGCAGAAAATGATAATTGTGAGTGTGAATTTGCTGCTCGTTTGAACTCCACTTTTCATAGAAAAAATCGAAAGAAAAAAGTCACGAAAATGCCCAATGTGTGAGCTTACTAAGCATGACCACGTTCTATTATGTGTTTTGGAAGGATTTCGTGCGACAAGCAGCAAGCGGCACGCCAGCCAAGGTTGGAAATTGGCGGGAACACTGACGATTGTTTCTCGTCGTCGTCGATATCGAGCAACACAGCTCAATTTTAACATGACACTTTGGTCATTCACCTCGTTACAACCTTTTCATCCACCCTTTTCATCCACTCTTTTCATCCACACTTCCAGCAAACACACAAGATGCGTAAGTATACAGCATAATGCCAGCAGCAATTCACCTACCCTGCGACAATCCACACGAGATCAAAGTAGTGTTTGCAACTCGACATTGGTAGAATCGACAAATCTAGCATCTTTTGCAGATAGAACAACATGCTTACCACCTGCTTACTCTTCTCTGTGAAATTTCATTGTCTCTCTTCGCAAAACATGAAATCGTGTTGACACAAAAGCTGTCAAGCAACTCGACACGCCATACCCGGTGATTGACGCGGACCCGCACTTTTCGCGTGTCGTTCGCTCCTTCCGAGGTTCAGACTACGCTGCCATGGCGGGTGCCACGGCTGCTTTTCCTTCTGCCATCTACCTGATGGAGATGTTTGACCCAACACGACCTAAGCGTGGTTTGGGTAGTGCGCTTCGACTTTCGACGTTTTTAGGATTGTGCGGTGGATTCCTTTTCGCATACCAGAGGACGAGCTTCAGGTTCTGGGGTTGGAAGGAAAACGAGATCGAGCAGGCGGCTAACCAGGCTGCCATCGATGCTGGTATCAAGCCGACTGGAACTGATCCAACCAAGAGCGATTTGTCGCCTTACATGCAGGGTGTCGCTCACAGAAACTCGGCTTTCTCCCAATTGAAATTCAGTAAGTACCATCACCAAAAAAAAAAAAACAAAAAAAAACGTTTCCGCACACTTCGGACTGGTTCTACGACCAGATCTTTGAAGAGGCCGCCAAGACTCTGTCCTGGATATTAGTCATGAATGCGAAAAAGTTTCAAGACTGTGTCGCTATGAACAGATGGATCAATTCGGATCAAACCACATACTGACGCTGGTGCCTTTGCTTCATTACATGTTATTCACAGGCACTCTGCCTTGGTTCAACTTGGTAGACCACCCATACCACGGCGACAACAACAACAACACCAACTCACACGAGTCTTCGTAAAATACAGCCTTTGAGCACTCAACAACACGTGCATTTGAAATCTTGTTCACATGTGCCACTTTGGACATGCTCTTGTTGAATGAAACAGTTGACGATTTTCTCACACACCGTCGTCATTTTGACTATCGATCCGTGCCATCTTGAACGGGTGTGTCGATGTTCTATTTTCAACAGGCAAGATTTGAGTTTGAGCAAACTGCGTGGACACTGATCGTCTTTCTCAAATGCCAACACGTTTAACCCGAGATTGTGAATCAAACAACCGAGACCAATCTTCACTTGCTCATCTTCATCGTCATCAACCAACCACACAGAGGGGACAAGCTCAGGAGAGAATTCGACGAATTGACAAAAGAAAAAAAAATAAAAGTACACATATAAAAGAGTTTCAACGCAAACTGGGTTTTGAACATACTTAAGGCCAGGCGACGTTTCTAAAGTTGGTTCTTGTTGTTTGGCAACTCTTGCAGAGCTTGTTTGAGATCCTTGTTTTCTGGATCAAACTGCAATCCCAATTCAAGCGCTTCTCTTGCGTCCTTGTACCTTTGCAATCCGACCAGCGCTTTTCCTTTCCTGTAATGCCCTTTAGCCCAAGGTTTTTTTAGCTTGGTGACTGCCTCTGCATCGCACAATGCACCAATCCAATCCTCACAGCTTGCAAAAGCTGCTGACCTGTTGGCAAGACACAAGCTCAATTCATCCCTTGCCACCTGATTCGCTTCCCATAAAGGTCGACTTGCAGCGACGTCGATGGCGAGCGTGTACATCTTGACTGCCAGTGCCCAGTCTTTGTTGCGATATGCGGTATTGCCTTGTTCCTTTGCCTGGTTGATGGCCATGGATCGTTGAGGAGCGATGGCGTTAGGTGGTGGAGGGAATGCAACATTTGGGGGAAGACCTTGGAGAGATCGAATTAGAGCATTAAGTACTGTGAGGTCGAGATCGGGAACAGGAGTATGGAGAGTGAGCGATTCGGGATCCAAAGTCAATGGAATAGATTGGAAACCTGCATCTGTAATGGCTTGTTGTTCTGCTGTAGGCGGGGGTGGACCTTGCTGCTGGGGTGGTGCGTTCATGTTTGAATTCCAATATGCGCAATGTAAAGGAGAATGGTGTAATGTTGAATCACAAGTAGCGACAAAGATGTAGCGAACAACAAGTAGCGAACAAGATGTGGATGTGGAAAGGGTTCAAGAGTGTGATTGTAGAGTTAGAGTGTTGGTCTGAGTGTACTGTACTTTTATTTACATGTGAGCAGTATGGCTCCACCTCATCAAACTTGATCCACGTTTCTCGTTTCATTTTAAAAGCTTACCGGCCGACACTCACACACGATGCATAGTGTATGCACGGACATAATAATTGTTAGGCTCACTTGAAACCGAAGTCGTCAATCAAGGGTCCTTGGTTTCCACCACTTCCCTATGTCTTTCTGTCTGTCCGTTTACGCCCATCAATCACCGCCACTTGACCGTCACTTGACCGCCACTTTTGGGTTCGCACTTCGGAACGCTCTCTCTATCATTGTTTCTGCAACGACATACCCTCCCGTACATGCTATAGTCACAAATCCAAATCCAAATCCAAATCCAAATACAAATTCAACCTAATTCATAACATCGTGGACAACCCTACGCTACATATTCACTTGTACACATCACGATAAGGCACAATTTCGCAGCAGCATGATTCGTTTCATCCTCGTTCAGAACCGTCAAGGTAAAACACGACTATCTAAATTCTACGTACCTTATGATGATGACGAAAAGATTCGTTTACGTGGCGAAGTACATCGACTCATTGCTCCACGCGATCAAAAGTATCAGAGCAACTTTGTCGAGTTTCGACACCACAAGTTGGTCTATCGTCGTTATGCCGGTTTATTCTTTTGCGTCTGTGTGGATGCAAATGATAATGAACTTGCTTATTTGGAAGCAATCCATCTGTTCGTAGAGGTTTTGGATGCATTCTTTGGCAATGTCTGCGAGTTGGATTTGGTGTTTAACTTTTATAAAGTGTATGCCATCCTCGATGAAGTGTTCTTGGCAGGAGAAATTGAGGAGACTTCCAAACATGTTGTACTGGCCAGGTTGGATCAATGTAAGCTTCGATAACCTTCCCACCTTCGCCCACCCTGAGTGCGTATTCAAGCGCTGCAAATTGCTGAATACCATAAAACATCATCTACAATAAGGCATCCAAAGACGCTGACGAAAAAAAAAACATTCCAACTTTTACTTCTTCTTCTTCTTCTTTATGTACCTTTTGCAACAGTGGAAAAACTCGATTGACAAAGCATCAAGATCACACACCACAACAAAATCCCCTCTCCTTTGCCCGCAACCAACAACCAAATTCTCGCTGCTTAGCTTCTTTCTGTACTTGTACCCATCTTTTTCTTTTCTTGTATTTGTTCTCAACCACAACCACACTCTCTCTCCTAACGCAGCAATACTACGCACAAGTCTCAAACTCACCACAGAACACAAATCTATTGGTCCTTCTCGCACCTCTCTTCTTTGAAAGAATCAGAGTGTTTTCTCTCTCTCTCTTTGAAATTTCCAATCTCGAAAACCCCTCCTCCCCCTCCCCCCCCAAAACAAAGCATCAAAGCTTGAAGCTAGATCCTGCAGGTCCTGGTTCTCCAACCCATTTAGCCATCTTGGATAACAAATCTCTTTTGCGTTGCATCACCTCTTTCTCTCCACCTGCTGCCAACTCGTACAGTGTACTTGTGTTGAAGATCACCGCCTCCGCTGTGCTCATCAGTGCCGGTTCGAGTTGCAAAACCTTTTCCAAATTTTGGATCGACTGGTCCAATTTTCCAGAGTAAAAATCCACCATGGCTCGATTCAATTCTTGTGCAATCTTGAGCGTAGAAGAAGGAGAAGAACAAGAATCGTCGTCGTGATTCGAAGTTGGAGAGGTTTTGATCTGTTTGGAGAGAGTTTCGAAAAGTGAGGTAGCAACATGGTAATCGCCTTTGATGGCCGAAATGAGGGCTTTACCATGATTGATATGAGCCTTGATCCAAAAAGTATCATCATTGGCGATGGTGTTGGAGGGAATGAGCGATTCTGCACGATTCAACAGCTTTTCAGCCGCACTCAAATCTCCAGCTTGAATCCAAATCCTTGATACCACTACTACGAGTTGCACCCTCTCCTTCAACGAACCTTTTTTCTCCTCCTCCTTTTCATTGCTATTTTCAGCGCCTTTGGTTTGCTTGTCATCAAGTGCCCTCTCCACCAATGGAAGCAGCAAATCAATCGCACCATTATAATCCTTCATCTCGATCAAACTAAACGCTAGCATCAACCCGATTCGTTCCGCTCTCCACTTCCACATGGCATAACTCCCCCTCGCATCCTCATCCGTTCCACCTTGCTTGGCTTGTGTTGCTGCTGCTGCTGCTGCTGCTGCTGCTGCTGCTGCTTTTGACCGTTTCATGTGATGTTTACAAAGCTGAATGATAAGCGTGTACTGTTCCACTGTGGTGCGAACATCACCTCTCCATTTTGGTTCGCTTGCCCTAATTACTCTTAATGTGAACGGAATCAGTTCTGTATCCGCAAGCATAACCTCCTCCTCCGCTTGCCCTTTTTTATCATCAATCGGAGTTGTACTTAATACGTGCCATAAACCAGCTAATTCAATTCGGAGCATGGAATAAAGACGTAATCGACTTAAACAATATAAGCGAACAGTCCACCAATGAAGAACTTGCTTTACATCCATGCGTGATTCACCTACTTGTGGTTGGATTTGTGATGAAGCATGTATGAGTTGATTTTGTAGAGCGTAAGACTTGGTTCTCTCGGTATGAGAGTATTCTTCGAGCTTTTCACGACTCAAACCAGCTATTTTGCGCCATGAATTTGTGGCAGCAGCGTGATGCACAGTTTGATTCGTAATCGTCTCCGCATATTCTTGTCGTAAAGGTTCATGCTCGCCCATGATTGTGGTCAAGTTGGAAGAGAAAGGATTCAGCATTTCGACATCAGATGCGTTGAAAGCGTTGAATGAAATAGTCGGCCATGATCCAGAGAGATCTCTAACAGGTCGATTGTGAGGAGGTAGATGTTTTTGTAAAAGGATCGATAATGGGTCCGTGGTAGGCAATTCTCCCATCAGACTGCTCTCCCCCAAGGATGGTACACTGAGGCGAGGCACAGTGTTGAAGCAAGGTGATGATTTTGAGTCATATTGTGAGTTAGTTGCTACGAACGCAGATACAGCCATGTTGCGAGTGCAAGATGAAGAAGAAGATCTGGCAAAAGCTGGTATTACTGCGTGAGGCTCAAACACACCGCTGTTGGCGATGGTGGAAGTATTCGAGGATTGTAAGTGTTGTTGGTCTTCCGACATGATCGCATCAAATTAGGCTTGAAAAGGAATGTCGAGTGAATACGTAAATAGAAGAAAGATATTGAGATGATGGGTAGATCCAAGATCCCGCAAAGGCTCGACACCTAGCCGGTGGACTGAATCACTCAATGTGGCCATCTGAAACGTATTATTATTCATGTTTCAATGCGCGCTGTTGGTGCGTGCGTAAGGGTCCCCTCGACCTCGAACCTCACCCAAAATCCTCTCATAATTCATCGGCAAACGAGGATTTCAATTTACACGATGCTGTGGATACAACAGCACACTGTGCGATACTGACGAGCTTGCTCATCATGACCACTCCACTGGACACCACGGCGGCAGAATCGCACCAGGTCTCAATACACACACATACACAAACACAGATAAACCTTACAAGGTCTGACCGAAATACGCCGTAGAGTTACAGGCAAACCTCCAACAGGTCCTATTCTTGCACAGTCACTAATATGCCAATGTTGAGGTATCAAAGGAAAAGTGTCTTTTCCCTCAACGCCCTCCAACCAAACACAATCCAATCCTCCTTCCTTAGACACAACTCGGCACTCGCAGCCTCCAACCTCGCAAAAACGCTCATACCTTTCCACGCCATCACTTGCGGATCCATATCCCTCGGCGGTGGAATTACGGTCACTTTGGGTGCGTTTCCAGCATCCCCCGTCGTAATTGCAAAGTGATTCCCCAACATGGCCGTCAATCTTGCTTCGAGCGCAGCACCCAGACCAGGGATACGAGCCGATCCTCCGACGCAAAGAATGTTGTTCGACATCTTGCGAAGACGTTCATCGCCAGCTGGGCCAACTTGACCAATCGAGGTTACAAGAGAGTGGAAAAGCGCCGTATCAAGAGGGGTTTTCGAAGACTCGTGGTAAATGTCAATTGTAGGCAACGGTGCAGTAACGGGTTCGGCGGGTGGAGGTGCGATTGAGTCAGAATTGGCATTGGCGGGCTGGGGCGCGGGGGAAGGTCGAGCAGAAGCGTTGGCGGAGGCAAGCATGGAAGCGTCACCATCAGCTTTCGTATTCATTGCTGGCGAAGATGCACGTGAAGGCATCGCGCTGTCCCCCGCATTAGTCTTGTTTCCTTCAGTAGCTGGCGGAGCAGGGGTTCCAATCTCAGACCCTCTTGCGGCGGCAGCAGCAGCCGCACCTGCATCAGTACCTGCTGTACCATCTTTTGCAATTGGTGCTGCTGGAGGAGGAGGCAACAGATGCTTTACGCAGCTCGTCATGGCCGTCGTCACGGAAATGTCCAACCCTCTCAGTACGCTCAGCTCTGGCGAGTCCTCTGCTACTCCCTCGTCCCCTGCGCCTTCATCCTCCTTGTATCCTCTAGACTTTCCTTTGAGCATCTTCTTGGCGTCCAAATCAAACACTTGCGGGTCAAAGAGACTCATGGGTCCCATGATCAGCTCATCGTACGTTCTGAACAGGTACTTCATGGTGGGTCTCGATGGCAATCGCAGATAAAAGTCGTGAATGTTCAAACCCACGTCTGCAGGGTTGAGAGTGATGAGTTTGCGCTTGAGCTCATCGATGAGCATCGCATCTGCAATGTTCGAGGCGTAGTCCAGCTCGCGATAGGGAAACTTGGCACGGATGAAAAGTTCGGCCAAAAAATGGGTGAGATCTCGCCCACCATACGAGAGCTGGATACGAGTCTCGGGTAGGATGAGGCCTTCTTCTACACACGAGATGGAGATCTTTTCGCTTCCCATGTCCACCACACATCCAGAAGAGAGACCTGCGCCGAAAGTGGCGCAGACGCTTTCTTGTTGAACGCAAGCCTGCGCAAAACCCATGTCAACGAGGAGAAGCTCGGTGAGAGCCTTGACGTCGGATCGACAAAACAGGTCGGGGATGATGAGGATGACGGTGCAGCTTCCAAACTCTTTGCGAGGAATGCCTAAGCCGATGGGAGCGACCCTGCCAGTTTCTTGACGCTCATCAGTGTCCTCGGGTGGGCAAGTGATGGCGCGTTCGAGGATGCAGCGGACATCTCCGAGAAGCGCCTGCACGGCAGCAGAGGAGCCGTAATGCTCTTCGTAGGTGTTCAGGTCGAGCGTGCCACGCTTGAAGGGATGGAAGAGCTTCCATGGTCGATGCGAGTCTGGAGGGGAGAGCTGTTTGACGGGTGAGGTTTGGTGTTGCTGCTGACGACCGCGTTGTTGTTTGGGTTCGGCTGTATTTGGTAGTGAGAAGCAGGCAAGACGGAGAGCCTGTTCGCCTACGAGAACATCATTATCGCCATTGGCGTCCTCATCGATCCACTCCAGGCCGAATAGGTCGTTGTGTTCTGGGACATCTTCTGGCTTGGAGCTGTCGTTATAGTTGGCAGCGAGATTTTTGGCGTTTCCAACGGATCTGAGCTTTTCTTGCCGCATGATAGCGCGCAGGTCGTTGCGAATGGTTTCGATGCCTTCGTTGAGCGATAAGCCTTGTGTGGTGGGAGCTGCTGGAATGTTGGAAGAATATGGCTTTTCTGAAGCGAATGCATTGATGGCAGACCTTCTTGGATTCTTGCGCAGTGACTTTGCTGCATCCTCTTCGGTTTCTTCGTCTGCCTTTGCGCCTGCGTGTGCATCTGTTCTTGGCTCGTCGGCCATTTGAATATCCATATGATGAGTATCATCTGTGTTTTCTGTGTTTGCTGTGCTTGCTGTCAGGGCATGGTTGCCATTGGCCTGTTGCGATGGTGTGTGCGTTAGAGGAGGTGAAGCAGCCTTTGTGGGACGTCGGGCAATGACGTTTGGAAGCGAGATAGGAAATAGATCGGTTGCTCGTCCCAGTCTCAATGTTTCGGAGCCTGAATGTATGACGATGGTGCGATGAGCAGGAGTGTTCTCTGCTGCCTCCTTTTCACCTTGATCAGCGTCGAGATCATCTTCATCGTCCAAGTTGATACTGGCGTCAGCGCCATCGGCAGCATCAGCAACATCTCTTAGCGCGTCCAATCTCCTCTTTTTGGATTGTGGAAGTGGTTGAGCTGTAGACTGTGAGCGAGATATCCAAGTTTGTGACTCTGTTTTGAGATAAGATGAGGAAACGTTTTTTGCGTTGAGGGGCGCAACTGAGAAGAAGGTTGTATATTGGAGTGGGATGTTTTGTGACGGGTCGGGTGGTGGATTGGGTGGAAGTGAAACCTTTTTAGGCGGCATATTTGCAGAAGCAAGATGTGTTGGACCAAGTGATGGTGTTGAAAAGGCAAGCTTTGAGTCAGAAAATGGAATCTAAGCTTAGTATGGGTTTGTATGGCTCGAGACCCTTAAACCTAAAAGCTTTCAAACAGCAGTCAAAGCCAATAATAATTTCGGATCCGTGACTCTACGCTGTCACAAGTAAAAAAAAATATGTTTAAAATATGTCAATTGTTAAATTGTTAAAATTGTTAATTGTTAAATTATGCTGTGTACGCATACACACGGACCCTTAAATTATTCTAGTAGTTTAATCACAATTTGGGTTTTTCTCGCCACTCTTGCTCTTTCCCCACATTTAATAATGTACTGTACTGTACAACCATACAACCAAACAATCATACAATAAACCACCACACACCACACACCACACACCACACACCACACACCACACACCACCACATCTCTTCAGCAACAGTTATAATCCAATTCACTCACTCTTCGTCTCTGCCCACAATGACCAGTGCATACCATCACTAACATCATCCCACCTCTATAAGCATTCCATATGCAACATATTGCGTATCTCGTGCTCAGATCACCCCGCACCCGCACCATCACGCATCCTGTCCACATCATAGATAGCAATCTCTACCTTGAAATCATCTGTGCACTACCTAATTCATCACCTCGAACAAAGCTACGCCCTTTGCATATAGAAAACGCCGCATCCCCATCATGTCTCATTTCGTCTCAAGTCACACCTCCCAAGACTTTGACTCGCTCCAACACCAGCTACTCCGCAGAGAACCCCTCCACGATGCCACCTCTCCCGAGCATCAAGAGCTTCACACTCAACATGCAAATCATACCTCTGCACATCTAGGTATTTCAACTTCACTCGCAAATCGCCGTCGACGCGACAATGACCAAGCCGATCTTACCGATGACAATCGCAGTCAGCGCGTACCATCCCTCTACTCCCGCCGCAACAGTCCAGAGTTACCAGATCCAAACCCATCTCGTCCACGCAGCGTCGCAACCAATGCCAATCTCATTCCCGACATATCCAACAATGCCCAAATCGAATCAGCCGACTACTTTTCCAAACCTACCACTTCATCAACAAGGCCACGCTCCACACCTTACCACGTCGACCTCGACACTGGTAAGATCAGTGGCGACCCTTTCATTTCATCAACCACCTCTTCTCCCAACTCGTTCGTCGACCACGCACGCCTACATCCAGCCTCGTCCCCGTCCCCGTCCCAATTCAACTCTTCGACAAGTACAAACCCCCAGGTCGTATATGCCGATGAGCCGTACGCTGGCCCTTCCTCGCCCAATCTTGCCTATCACGCTTCCACAGTACGTCCACGTAGAATCCACAAAGGCGTCTCCTTCTCCGATAGCAACGCTGGTCCTGGAGAGTCCGGCCACCACGCTCAAACTGCAAAGCACTACCGTCGCCCGCCAAGGTCCAACAGCGGCTTTCAAGATGCTGCCTACACAAACGCCCAATCCGGCCCAGCTCAACTCCCACGCACAAAAAGTCTCGGCATGATCAGTCCCGCCGAAATGGCACCTCGCAAGCTAGGTACTTGGGACGGTGTCTTTATGCCCGTCAGCCTCAACATTCTCGGTATCATTCTCTTTCTCCGTTTCGGTTTCATCTTGGGTCAAGCTGGCCTGCTTGGTGCGCTCTTCCTCTTGATAGTGAGCTACGCTATCGACACTCTGACTGCAATGAGTCTCAGCGCTATCAGCACCAATGGTCAGGTCAGAGGTGGCGGTGCCTACTACTTGATATCGCGATCCCTCGGTCCAGAATTCGGCGGTTCCATCGGCTTGATCTTCTTTGCTGGCCAGGCGCTCAACACCGCCATGAACGTCCTCGGTTTCGTCGAAACGCTCACAGATGCATTTGGCGAGAGCAGAGGTCCGACTGGCTTCTTGCCAGAAGGCCCCTGGTATTCCTTCTTCTATGGCTCCATTGTGCTGCTCGTCAGCGCAATCGTCTGTTTGGTCGGATCAAAGCTCTTCGCTCGTGCCACATTGGCGCTTGCACTCGTGCTGAGCGTGGCTATCCTCAGCATCCCGATCTCGTCTTTCGCGGTCAAGCCATTCATCGATGACGATCGCGGCGCATACTATACAGGCTGGTCGTGGGACACGCTGCGAGGCAACCTTTTCCCCCTTTTTACCTCAGGTGCAGCAGGCTCTTCCACAGGCGCGGACGCAGAAAACTGGCAGAGCGTCTTTGGAGTTCTCTTTCCCGCCGTCACTGGTATCCTCGCAGGAGCTTCCATGTCAGGCGATCTGCGAAAACCGAGCAAGAGTATCCCCAAGGGTACCAACTACTCGCTCGTCTTCACCTTCCTCGTCTACTTCCTCAGCTTTGTCGTCTTTGCCGGCACCATCGAGCGCGAGTCCTTCTATGTCGACGTCGGCATTGTCTCCGACGTGGCTCTCAGCCCTCAAGTCATCACTTTTGGCGCGCTAGCCTCCACCGCCTTCTCAGCTTTAATGGGAGTCATGGCATGTGGTAAAGTGCTTCAAGCCATTGCGCGCGACAATTTGCTTCTGGTCCTCGATGTCTTTGCTCAAGGAACCGAAGTCAGCGATACCCCCATCTACGCCGTTCTTGTGACCTACATCTTCTGCCAAGCCATCCTGTTTGTCGACTCGGTAAACACCATCGCCCAACTCGTGACCATGACGACCCTCCTCACCTTTGGCACGCTCAGCTTCGCCACGTGCGCACTCAAAGCGGGTGGTGCACCGAGCTTCCGCCCTTCGTTCAAGTATTGGAACATCTGGACGGCTGCAGGTGGCGCGATCAGCTGTTTTGGAGCCATGCTCTTCACCAATCCCGCAGCCGCAGCTGCGTGCATCATCTTTGCCGTAGGGTTGTTTGTCATGATTCACATTTTCTCCCCACCGAAACCCTGGGGTGACGTCACGAGGAACATCACGTACCACTTTGTGAGGAAGTACCTTTTGCGCTTGGACGAGAGGAAAGGACACGTAAAATACTGGAGGCCGCAGATCTTGCTGCTTGCCAACAACCCCAGGAGCGAATGGAACCTTATCATCTTTTGCAACTCGCTCAAGAAAGGCGCACTGTACGTGTTGGGGCACGTTTTGAAAGGCGAGTTCACGGAGTGCTTGGCAGAGCTGAGAAAGCAGCAGGTGGCGTGGTTGAAATTGGTCGATCTGACGGGCATCAAGTCGTTTGTCGATGTGGTGATTGCAAAAGATGAGCGAGAGGGTGCACGCAACCTCATCATCTCTTGCGGTCTTGGTGGAATGCGCCCCAATATCGTCGTTATGGGCTATCCTAGCGATATGCGCCACCCAGCAAAAGTGGCAAGATCCACATCTGGCAGTGGTCATCGCAGTGACGGCTCCGAGATCACCATTCGAGGGCTTTCCTGGCCACAACGACGTCATCGCGCGGTAGATATCGGTAGCCTCCCCACCGACGTAGCTCGAAAGGAAACGCCAATCAAGCCAACCACGTATGTGGGTATCATGGAAGACTCGCTTGCGCTTAACAAAGCCCTCGCGATCGCTTACGGTTTCGATCTCATGCAACCTCCCCACCCCGCAACTTCTACATCTCAGAATGGTAACCATGCCCAAGCTCAAGAGCAATACATCGACTTATGGCCTATCCAAATTGCCTCTCCTGACGCAGACGAATCACACGCTTGGGACACTTACACAATGGTGCTTCACCTAGGCACCATTCTCAGCTTCACCAGCAGCTGGAAGAGTCACAAGCTTCGTGTCAGCGTCTTTGTCGAGCATACGAGCGAAATGGAGCAAGAGAGGAAGCGGATCCGCGCCCTGCTTGACAATCTCCGCATTCCTGCGTCCCTCAGGGTATTTTGTCTGGCCGATCGAAGCGTGACCACATATCAGACAATCGTACACGGAAGCAACATGGCCGTGGTCGAAGTGGACGAAGCGCTTCGTGGCGATCCTTGGTGGGAGACCTTGAAGGAGCTCAGGCGAAATGAAGAGCGTCGAGCCCGGACTGCGGCCAAGCGCAAGAGCCAAGCTTTGTCGCCTGCAAAAGCGATACCCTCATCTTCTACTGCATTTGGTCAACCTCAAGATGGCCCGCGAAAGCAGTCTAAACGAGAGCAGAAGCTCTTCGGAGTTAGCCTACCGGCCGAGCACCTTGCGTTCCACAAGCAAAACATCAGGCTTGGTCTCGCACATCCCCGAGCCCGGCGCGATGATGGTGAGGACGGTTCTTTCGATTCCGATTCCGATTCCGATTCCGATTCCGACTTTGAGCAAGAGTTGGCAATGCTGTCCGAGGATGACGATTGGTTGATTGACTCACCTGGTGGAAATGGTCGGAGGGGACTAGCAATCAGAAGGGCAAGCACGCTGGAGCCAAGTAGTAATTCAAACAAGATGAGAAAAAACAAACCAAGATCGTACTCGATTGGAGGTACTGCAGGCTTGCCCGATGATCCTGTGACCGCCGCGGTCAGGACTCCGTTGTTGGGCTCAAGTGTGAGCGCGCAAACGGGTGGAGCAGGTGTGAGCTATGGAACACTGAGTTCGAGCCAGAGGACGGCCACTCCAGCGACGGTTAAGGCGGCAAGTAATGGATTTGCGAATATGTTGGGAACAAGTTATGCTTCCACTGACTCGAGTATGACTCCTCGCGCTCCTGTGGGAGCATACGGTGCCAGGGGGAACGTGAGCGGAAAATCGAACGAGGACGAAGATGGGAATGACGAGTCGACGCTCAAAGCTTCCGAGAGACAGAAACTGCAAGCCGAGCTCAAGCAGCGAGAGCAGCCAATCAAGACGACTCCAACCGAGTCGTTTGACGACGTTGATACAGTCACACCTCGACAGAAGATGAATAGTAACAACCGAAAGTGTTCGTATGCTAGCTCCACATCTTCGGATTCGGGCAAGAGTTGTAGCGGATCCTCTGGTGCAGAGTACGATGCCAAAGGCCGGCTCGTCACGCCTCAAGTCTATACGACAGGTGGTAAGGGCTCGGTGTCGGTATCTCGACACAGTCGCGCACGGTCGGAAGAGACGAGACGCAATACTTGTACGTCTCCTTCAGGCGTCGCAATGCGTCGTATGCGTCCTCAACCAGCTGAACGCGTCTCAAGCCGCGCCACGAGCATGTATAGCACCGATCTGCCAGTGGTATCGTTCAACGAATTGCCTAACAAAGCTCAGTATCTCATCCTCAACGAACTCATTAGGATCAATTCGTCGGCTGCGACCGGGGTGGTGTTGACGGCTTTACCTGCACCGGAAAAGGGAACATGTGAAGATGAGTTGAAGAGTTTGAGGTACCTCGAAGGATTGGAGAGCTTGTTCAGCGGTGGACCACCGGTGTTGGGCGTTCATGCCAAAACTCTTACCATGACCATGAGTCTTTGATTTTCGCTTGGTTCCCGTACTGTAATTTGTCTTAAGTTGAAAGAGTGCATAGATGTTTTTTTCGATCGGTACTTATTCACGATGAACGACAAAACAGCATGAAAGTTGTGGAACAATGGCATTCCGATTGGTGATGATGCAGACCACTCACTGTACTGTGGCGTGCTGAGGGAGTGTGATAATTTGGTTTTGGTACCCAACGAAGGAAAAGGGCGGCGTGTGAACGAGAGAGAGAGAGAGACTTACTTCATTTGGGATTATTTGGGATGGTGGGAGCGGAGTGGGTTCGTGTCAACATTGTCGCGCTTTTCAGCCCACAAACGCTAAGTCGAGGTTACAATTCTGTAAGTTACATTACGATATGTACAGTATGCACGACCAAGAGGGGTGCGAGCGTGAGATGAACATTTGCAGCACACTGAGGTGGAATATTACCACGAGTGAGATGAAAGGTTTGATTGGTGGGACAGAGTATCGTATCCCTCTCCTTGTTGTACTTGCGTTTGAGTGAACATGAGGGCGAATTGTAGTATAATGTCGATTCTCCTGTTTCTGACCGCTTTTCTGTCTTGCTCTCTTCCTCATTCTGGTCGGTCCAAAAACCTCTGTTCCTCTCTCTCTCTCTTTCACACACACACACACACATCTTTCACTCGCTCTTTATCTGTTCAAACATAATGCTCCACAGTCGAATCCTCTTTTCAGGGACAGCGATCTTCCTGTTTGTGTTGGTGATGTTCATATCTGCTGTTGAAGGCAGTATCGAGCACCCTGCTCAAACACATCTGAAAAGGCAACAGGGAGCCCTTGATGGGCCTAAATTCAGCTTCGCAAGTTCAATCGACTCGGAACCTGTACAGGTCAAGAGCAACTTTAATCAATTTGCCTCGCCTTTGTCCTCATCGTCGGGCCCTATTCATCCTGACCCGGATCGTCACGCTAAGAAGCACCACCGTCATCATGTCAAAGAAGATAAGGATAGAAAGAGTCTCAGCCGAAAGAAGCTTGATGATTGGATGCACAAATTGGGAATGTATCCTTCCAAGCATCAGATCGATCAATTGTACAACCTCGTCCGCCACGGAACAAAAGGACAAACCAAAAAGTATCATCGTCATCACCGTCATCATCACCATCATCATCACGATGTTGAGCATCAACACATGTTTGAATCAGCCAAGCAAGGTGATGGACAGAAGCCGAAAATTTGGACCGAAATGCCATCCAAACACAGTGACACGTTTCACAAAGCTGTGCCGATAGATGGAGATGGACAAATCAACCCTAAGCTTGGCATTCTTCCACCTGGTACGCCTGGAAAAAGACGACCTTGGAAGTGGCAAGATGAAAACATGCCGAGTTCACAAGCATCACCAAGTCAAAAAATTTCTACCCCTATCTCACCCGCGAGACCTCCTCTACCTGAACCGGCCAACACCATTCCAGCACCCACAGGTTTGTCTGCTCATGGCGTCAACACTGGTAGCAATTTGAAATTAGCTCCACTACCTGCTGCTGGAGGTGATGTTGGTGGTGATAAGAATGAGAGCAACGATTCTTTGAATCGTCACAAGATAGCTCCTATGACGAGCGTTCCGAGCTCACTACCCGCTTCTTCTGCAGGTGATGGTGGTGAGAAAGCGGATGGAAGAAAGGGTACTAGTGGGAGTTTGAATCCGAGCTCTACTACTGCTTCAACTCCTCCTATTCCAGCTGATATTGTTCCACCACCAGCTTTGACCGATGGTAAAGATGAAAAAGATGCAAAGGAGAGTGAAAAAGACATCAATACAGGAGTTGAGAATAGTGACTCTCGATTAGTCAATTCTGCGCTCACCAATGGTACCAATCAAACCAAATCTATTGCAGGTATTCCTATCGCGGATAGTAACGACGACCAAAATGACAATGTGCAAGATGGAGATATCAAGGTTCCTCTGGCTCAAGCAGTCAACACTACTACCAAGTCAGCCATAGGTGGAAATACGAGCGCTACAAAGAGTAGTGGTGGTGGAAAAGGAACTGGAAATTCGGGAGGAACCAAAAGTATGCAATTGGATGGATGGAGTTGGACTGGCAGTGTGACAATTGTAGCAGTGGTTTTGGGCGTATTGTTGTTCGCCATTTGAAACTAGGCAGAAGCTACAAAAACGATTCAAGATATGATTTTGGTCAATGCTCATGTTTACAGACATGAATGTTCAAGGTGATCGCACTGTAAAGGATGACTGACTGTGTTGAAAAGGTTGTGAGGAAAGCAACAGTTCTATATAAGAGAGAGTAGTCAGAATGCCAAAAAGTGATGAGTATCGATAGGCATCACAGAAGAGATATAATTCTTTTAGATTTTCACAAAACGCTGTTCTGTTGGGAAAAGGCACAAAACAAGAACAAAGTGTTAACAAAGCTTTGACATTCTTTCTTTTATTAATTTTTGGTGTGACGTGCATTTGGATTATTTCGGTTGTGTGATAAATCGCAACAAAGAAGAGTTATTACGCTCTGACCACCAATCCGCACAACAACGTACTACACCACAATACCATATGTTGATATACAAGTAGCTGATATACAAGTAGCTGATATACAAGTAGCTGTTCGATGGATGCAGAACAGATCTCATTAAGACCTGGGTGCAAAACTGCTGTCACGATCCCCTCCCTTTAGTTCCGGCTAGCTTGGTGTACGCCAACTTCATTTCACTCGCACCACCTCGTATACGTACTCTACTGTGACTGTATTGTAGTTTCAGCTGGCTTGGCTCTTGCATCATCAATCTGAGGCTAATCGTCCCCTTTATCACCCACGAATAGTACCCGCAAAGTAGCATAGCTCCAAATTTAGGATTCCTTCAACCTCACTCATCACACCACCATCACTTGGAACTCTCATTACACACTCCAACATACTACCAACTTTTGCAAACTCACACCAAGCTCACTGTAAATTCAAACGCTTCTTCCACATACACACCACCTACACCCACACTTGCACCCTCTAACTCATTCTAAATACTACCACTCAAGTGCGTCAAACAAACAATCTTTTCCAGCATGGACATGTCCAACGCCACTGCCTCTGCTTCCGGAGAGGTTGATCTGGAAGGATGGAAACCCTACCTTCACACTTCACTTTTTTCACCATTCTCCAATGATCCAGGTTCGGGCGAAGCCTTTCTTTTTCCCACCTTTCGAATCTATTCCCGTTCCACATTTTTGGCCGCTTGTGCATTCACTTTCTCAATGGCACTTTTCGAACGTTGGTTAACCTATTTACTCGATACAACTTTCTCTCTTTCTCCAACATCTATATCACAAACACCATCTTGTTCTTGTTCTTGTTTAATAAACTCGCACTCGAGAAACAACAGGACGAAAGATTTCATCTTGGACGACCGTTTGACTATTAACCTCCATCGACGAGGACGAGCAAATGGTGTCACAGTTGCAAGTGAAACTACGTCAGACGGTAGTCTTTACCTTACTCTCCCTACCACCAATAGCACGAATGGTAACGTTGATACCAAAATTCGCACCCAAACTCATTCATTCCCAAAAAGTTCAAAACTCGGTATGAAAATGATTGTCAGAAACATGGTTTATTTTTTAGCAACTTTGCTTCGATATATTCTCATGATTGTGGGAATGGGAATGGATTGGGCTATGCTCCTCTCTGTTGTTGGAGGTCTTACTTTTGGTCATTTTTTAACCGATATTTACAAAGTGTTCAATATCCACATTTCACAATCACGACGCAAATCTACAAGTGGTGCATACCACCATGAGGATGGTGAACAAGTCGAACTACTAAACCGAGATTTGGTAGAAGAACAGTTTGAGATTGGACAACAACAACTACAAGAAGAAGAAGAAGAAGAAGGAGAAGAAGATGTTGAAGATGTGAAGAAGTTAGATGAAGGGTATATTGCTACGTCTGCTTTTGGTGATGGAGGAGGGAGAATTGCGCATAGAAGGAATAATTCAAGACAACCTTCAATGTTGAACAGTACACCATATTGAAAAGATTCACAGCAGTTTACAACTCAATTCAATTGATCATTTCACCTAAAAAAAAATAAAAACTTTCCTTACTGATGTTGTAGGTGACGAATAACACACATGATCGATGACGTTTCATATATATATTTTTTGACGAAATTGTGACGATTGCGAAGGAGAAAAAAAAAAGGAATTCAGATCAACTGTGTCGCCCTCTACATATACTCCCCAAGACAAAGCCGCATTGCGTGACGGAAATCAACAAGAATCAGCTGCTGCAGAACTTGACCATTATCGTCACCACATGCCGATGCGAGCTAGTCGTATCTTGATCGAATCATACAAATTCTTTAGTCCGAGCGCAGGTACTATTTCAAGTCGATGAGCCTCAAGTAAGCTTTGAGTCTTGCTCATGCTAAAACAACGCTTTGAGCATGCGATTCCACGCGACCGGGCTGAAATCTAGCACAGCGACGCAACATCGATCCAGCTCGGTGTACCAATTTAAGGCTGTACCACCAAGGCGTAGACGCGGATGACGAGCCAACCAACGACCACGTGAGAGTTTATGTGCGTGACAATCTTAAAAGTGTGTGCGCCGAATGGCGACAAGATCGCTGGTCAAATTAGAAATGCGTTCGGAATATTGCCTAGCGTTAAAAAATGGTGTCCTCCATGCGACTCGAAAAAGCTACCGACGCTGTTAACTTGCACCAACTTGTATACGGAGAGCCAAGACTGAAGGTGGTGCACCGCGAGCAAGCAGATTCGAGTGAGTTGCCTGCAAGTACATCGGGAAAAGGCCAAGCCACGAGTCTTGAACCTCCCAGAGGCCCGTGCCTGGTCGTTGAAAATGAGCCTTCAAGTGTGCAGACTGAAAATTAACTACAACCGGTCGGGAGATCTTGACGGAGAGCGCGAAACATATCCACTCAATTCTCCCTCTTCTCCATCCTCTTGATTCGACAGTCTGTCTGGTGAACGACTCGGACTTCTCGAGACATAGCCCACAAGCTCTCGATCGGGTGATCTACTTGGAGATCTCGAAACATAATCGCCTTGCTCTTGTTCTCCTTGTTCTCCTTGTACTTTCTCTGCCGATATGGGCGGCAGCTGTCTATCCGGAGAAACACTTGGAGTCGGTGAAACGAAGCGCCCTCTCTTCCTTGCTCCACCTTCTTCGTCACTCTCTTCTTGCGATGTGTAGACAATGTCTTCCACACGGTCTAGATGCAACGTGTTGTCTTGATGTTGCTGAAGCTTGGATAGAAGTGTGGCTTGCTGCAGACGCTCAAGCTTCCACCGTTTGACATCGGACATGCTTGTATCGCTTGCGTCGCTATCACTCGCTTTACCTGCATCATCATTTTGACCCTTTTCCATCGCCTTGAGCAGATCGGCTTCCAAGAGACTGATGCGTGGTGAAAGACCATCCCTCGTTTCACAAACATCTCGTTTTGTGAGTCTTGGAAGGATGATGTCGCATACTCTCTCCTCAGTTAGAAGTTGATCCACCCACTCATCTACATGCAACACCTCATACCCCCCATCGCCTCTCCTCCATCGGAGCTTTCTTCCATCAGCCAACATGGGTTCCAGCAGACTATATACATGTTTGCTCCCATAAGTAAGCCTCACATAGAATGCGGTCAGAGCTCGTAAGTACTTGAAATCGTGTGCTTCGAGATAGGCGTTGATGATACTAGATTCGGGTTGAATCTGCAAGAGCTTCTGAAGCAGGCATAGGAAGTGTGATGGACGCTGCAGGCCAACAAGACCGCCAATATGGTGAAGATCGACGGCGAGAGGTAGGATTGTAGATGCGGAAAGTGCAAAGCAGTGCTCTTTCCAAAAGGGGGATTCGTAGATTCGGTGTCGGACGGGTTTTTCGATGAGGTGTTGTGGATTGGTGCCGTGGATTGAGATAGCATTACGAATGGTGGCGTTGGCCATCGTGGGCGATAGAGAGAAATCCTATATTGTACCAAGAGAGGCAGCAGGTCATTGATTAGGTGTATATGGTTGGTGGGATGTGGGAAAGGTGCTTTACTCTGTCAATCATAAATGTCAGGGTCCGAGAAGAAAGCGTTTCAAGATTGCGGAAGACGGGCATGTGGAGCAAGCTCACAGAACTGATGAACGAAAAAAAGTCAAGTGTTGGATCTCTGAAACGTAACATAGGGGATAATAGGGCAATTTTCACGCTTTGGCATCGATATGTACCAGAAAAGTGTTGGTCTCGAATATTGACATGTTGGACACGCATCTCGCACCTCGCAATTGCACCCCAGCTTTCTTTGCTTCATCATCAACATCTCGGACATCAAATACAATTGTCCCTCTGCCATCATCATATTCTAACAGCACTTCTTAAATTCCAAGCACACGACCTTCCGCAGCAGTCATCCCCACCCTCAGTGCCGGTCACTGCACCCTCATGAGTCCAAATCGCGAACGCAATCAGTGGTAAGCGTAACACAGTAGCGCGTCAGCGCGAACACCAATCCCATCACCATGTCGTCCTCCTCTTCTGCTGCAGATGCCAGGCGCAAGGCTGAGATAGAAAGCAAAAAGGCAAAGCTGGCCGAAATTCGTCGTCAACGCGAAGAACGACAACAACGACTTCTTAAGACCGCCTCTTCCGCCCTTGATTCTTCCTCCAACCCTACCTCATCAAGGAAAGATCTCGATGACCTTGTCAACTCCTTGATCACGGGTCAGAGCCCCAGCTCGAGAAGCCCTCATACGAGTGTTGCCGGTGATGTTGCTAGTCCCAGAAAGAGTCTGATCAGGGCAGGAAGTTCGATCGATCCACCAAGCAGCGAGTTTGGGGGTAGCGAGTCGGAAATTCCCCCTTCAACACCTGGTGGCGCTACTGCACCGAGTACGACCGCTATAGGCGATGAATCGAATGTGGTTGCGAGAGAGGCGGTGCTGGTAGATGTGGAAAAGGAACTCTTCGAACTGCCGCAAAAGCAGCGCGTGTTCTATACAAAGGAGGTACAAACCGCTTCCATCGGCCACGATGATCAAGACGACTATGCGCACACTCGCAACTTTGGCATCGTCCCCTCGGGAGGCGTAGTTGCGGAAGCCAGAGTCACCAAGGAAACGGAAGAATCTCTTAGAACCAAACTTTTGGCAGAAATCGAAGCGGACCGCATCACTCGAGCCGAAGAAGATCGACTCGAACGCGAGATCGCCACGCAGCTCCGCGAACTCACCGAATCGGAACGAATCGCCATCTACTCTGCACAGGACTTCAGCGATTTCGTCGAACACAGCACCAAAGTCCTCGAACGTGCCTTGACAGATACATACGACTACATGAAGGATTACCGTATCGACGGTTCGGATGCAATGGATAGTAGCTCAGGCTCACAATTGAGAATGGTACGAAGGTTTGGTGTTGGAGATAAGATGTTTGCGAATCGAAGTGTGACGGCGATGGACTGGAGTACGAAACACCCCGAGTTGGTGGTGGTGGCTTACAACAGAAACGATCAGGATGAAGATAGTGCTGATGGCCTGGTGGCTGTATGGAATATGCACCTTGGGGAAAGGCCAGAGTTTGTGTTTCATGCACAGACAGATGTACTTTCGGTATGCTTCAGCCCGTTCCATCCCAATCTCATTGTAGGAGGCACCTACTCGGGTCAGATCCTCATCTGGGACACGAGAGCGCGCCAATTGCCCATTCTCAAGACCCCTTTGAGCGCAGCAGGTCACACCCATCCAGTGTATGGTCTC
The DNA here is from genome assembly GCA_900208305.1 of Melanopsichium pennsylvanicum. NCBI lineage: Eukaryota > Fungi > Basidiomycota > Ustilaginomycetes > Ustilaginales > Melanopsichium > Melanopsichium pennsylvanicum. The sequence goes on from OAPG01000017.1 coordinate 249,233, forward strand.
AAGATCATAGGTAGCGCCAACGCACATAATCTCGTCTCTGCCTCCACAGATGGTACACTTTGTTGGTGGATGTTGGACATGCTCGCAAAACCGCAAGAGACGCTCGAATTGGTCAACGCGCAACATTCCAAAACAGACGAGGTGGCTGTCACCACGCTAGGACTAGGAGATCAAGAGACGACGAGCTTCTTGGTAGGCAGTGAAGATGGATGCGTGTATGCTGGTAACAGGTACGACAGAGCTGGGTTGAAGGCAGGTTTGAATATGGCCGAGGTGTATAAAGCTCACGTAGCTCCGATTACAGGTATCGATTTTCATCCTCTCAACGGCAATGTGGATTTTTCGGATCTTTTTCTCACATCGAGCATGGATTGGACTTCAAAATTGTGGCGGTTGAAACCTGCCGCTTCTGCAAATACGACGAATTCCATCACTCCTTCTTCTAGCTCGAGTGACGCAGGTGATTTTCCGAGGAATACTATCAACGTTTTAAGCTCTACAAAAGGAGGAGGAGCTAATGGGATTGGTGGGGGTGGTGTGGGAGCTATTCTCAACTTTGAAGAATCCAACGATTACATTTATGACATTCGTTGGTCGCCTACCCATCCTTCGGTATTTGCACAGGTGGATGGTACGGGTCGATTGGATGTGTACAATCTCAACATTGATACAGAACGACCTATCGCTTCTGGCTTTCCTACTACAACTCCAGCTTCCTCTTCTTTCTTGTCGAATTTACAGCAGCAGAACGGGATGGATGCATTCGAGGGAGGTATGGGGTTTGGGTTTGGAAAGGCATTGAACAAATTGGCTTGGTCCAAGAATGGTAAGAGAATCGCAACGGGTGGAAGCGATGGGGTGGTATATGTTTACGAGGTGAAGGAAAGTCTGAGTGTGGCTAATGATGATGAATTCAGCGTGTTTCAGAGCGTGGTTGCTAGACTCTTATCTAGCACCTCTTCTAGCAGTGCAGGTTCGACTAAGATTGTATCTGGAACTACAAGCTCTGGCAGACTAGTGTAAAAGACACGGAAAAAAATCAAAAATCAAAAATCAAAAAAAATCAAATCCTTTGTGTGCTACCAGCTTTTGTTGAGCTCTTAATCGAACAACGAATGAAAAGGTCCATTTTTAAAGTTACCGAAATATTTGTGTTTACTTGTGCTTGTGCGTGTGTGTAATGATACAAACTTAAGTGAATCGATTCTAAGGCTGAATCAATTGTGCCCTCAACACAGCATAGAATGTGTGTATGTGCTCCTTTTTTCTTCTTCTTTGATTTGACCCAAATCCATGGTGGATCTTTTTTTTTTTTTCTTGGAATTTTCCCAATATCTTTCCAACCGCTACACTTTTACAACTAGCAAACCAAATCCTCCCCCTCCTTTTTTCGTTTTCTTTCTTTTTTTTTTTTTTTTTTTTTTTTTTTTTTTTTTTTTTTGGTGGGGCTTTTAACAACCTAATTTTCTAGCTACTTACTCTGTATTTTACTGTTGAAAAACCTGTGCACCTTGCTCTGTAACTTGCAAAAACTTTACATCGCATTTCTGAATACCATTTTTCCTAAAAGTTTGCACGATTTCTTGAGAAATGGCAATTTCATTCTCAGTTGCAAGAGCCAAAATGGTTGGACCTGCACCACTTAAACAGATACCCAACAGACCTGGATGAGTTTTTGGTGTAACACTTGCCAGTACAAGTGGTAAACCTGGAATCAAATGTTTCCTGTAGGGTTGATGTACCTTATCCTGCATAGCTTGATAAATTAGGAATGAATCTGGTGGAGATCGAGTTAGTGCTGTTGTGAGAACAGCTAGACGTTGAAGGTTAAAGATAAGATCCTTTTTTGTGTAATGATTGGGAAGAACGGATCGAGCTTTTGCTGTGGAAACTTGAAAATCCGGAATGATAGCGATGACTTTGATTTGGCATGACCAACCGAAACGAATATAATGACCAATATTGTTCGGAGGAGAGTTAGGGGATGGACCCCATTCTTCGGATGCATTGGGTGGATATTCTGGAATCACCTCAGAAAGCGGAACGTCACGACGTTCCTCATCTTGAGGTGAAAGTTCAAGAAGGTAAGATCCAACAAATCCACCCATGAGTGCTGCTGTCACATTATCCGGATGACGTTCAATCATGAGTGCATGATCCAATAATCTATCCTTACTTAACTTGAGTTGACCCAATTCATTTCCCAATAAAAGACCAGCAACAACTGCTGCACCAGAAGAACCCAAACCTCTTCCAAAAGGTATTTCATTATGCACCTTAATCTGCACTCCCTTTGGAAACGACGAATGACCATTAGATCGAAGAACATACAACGCTGTACGAGTTGTAAGATTCTTGTACGCATCCAAAGGGGCTTCTTCCGCTCCAAGACCAGTGTACGCCAGAGTAGGTACAATGTTAGTCTCATCACTTGCATCCACGCTTACATCGAGCGTGAGATAGAGCGAAAGCGAGAGACCGACCACATCGAATCCGGGACCAATGTTAGAGCTGGTGCAAGGCACCTTGATGGTGAATTTTCGAGATGACATTTTTTTTTTCCACCTGATGTTATCGTGAGAGAGAGGTAAAAGAAGAGAAGAGTGTGTCCGGTGGTGGTGTTCCCAAAATCTTGTAACAAAGAGCAAAAAGAAAGAAAGAAATCATGATGAAAGGCGTGTGTGGGAAATTGAGCATGGTAACAAACTCAAACAATCGTCCGTGCATTATTATTTTCCATGTTTGTTGACGCTTTCTTCCAAAATTTTGGCTGTCAACCAGCCAGCTACAGTGGTGAGTTGAGTGTGAGTCACTCGAAGCACAACACACACATTCCTTTTCCCGATCGCGTCCTCATCACCGATGTAAAAAGCAAACACAGTTAAATTCTGCTTCCCTAAGGTCTGCTTCCCTGTTCCTTATTTGATCGTACCATATCGATGCTCACTTAGCAACTCACACATTTGAGTTCTATGGCATTCGACAAAAGACAGAAAAGAAGGGATCTAATGCATTAAAATCTTATCAGGAACAAAGGTTTTACCGTGTCAAAAAGCAGCCCCCATATTATAGAGTTGTAGGCAGCCAAGAAACGAGGTCTATGCATTCTTGTACTTGGACCAAGCAGCATCCAAACGATCCAAATGACCTTGAACTTCCTTGACTGCGATCTTCCTAGCCTGTCTGGTGGTATCGCTATTCACATTCACTCCATCCAGCGTCAGCAGTTGTCTCAACAGTAGCTCCGACAACTTCCTATGTGCATCTGCGATTTGCTCTTGGCTCATTTTTTCGCTTGATCCGTCGTCACCTTTTGATGTCGTCTCTGCTGTTCCGCTTGCTGATGCTCGTACTGTCGTACCATCAGCGTCTTGGTCCACGCCAAATTCCGCAGAGACTGCTTTTTCAACCTTGACCACTTCTGGGAATAGCTCCTTCCTAGCCGTCTCAAGCGCGTCGGTGATTCTGTTCATCAAGCCCTGTTCGCTCGTGTCTGCTTCTCTGGCCTTCTTCTCCCTAGCCTTTTGCTCGCCAACACTCAAAGCTCCTACACTCACACCTGTCTTGGCTCCGGGACGATCCCCCTCTTCTCGACTCCCCACAAGACCAATTCGAGATCCTTCCGTGAGCCCGTACGACGAGAGAGGCAGTCGATCATCGCGCATGACAAGACCTCTATAGATGAGTTTGATCTTTTCGTAAGGCAGCGAAGTGATGGAAGCAATCTCGTGCCGCAGGTGGCCCAGAGTGACTGGTTCTGCAGTTCGGGGAAGTACAATTTGCAATCTGGCGGCAAATGAAGAACAGAAAGCGAAACAAAGGCAAAGTAAAACCAAACAGAGAATGCGGCATGATCGGGTCAGTCAGAAGAACAATGTAAATTGATGATGGTGGTGATGGGCAGCTGGTGATAATGGAAGAAAAAGAAAAACTTACCTCTCGCGACCCCAAATGACCTCGATTCTGCGAATGGGTCCATCACTACCTCCAGAGCGGGACGAGCCATGAGGCCCTTGTGCCCATCGATTCCACTGCGACGAGAACCAAGACATGTTCTTCCTCTCGTCTCGCGATAATTCGGAAAGCTACTGTTTCTGTTAAGTTGATCTTTGATGCTGAAGCCAAGAATGCTTTGTTGTGGTTTCAAGGGTTTCACAAGACCATCGATGTTCAGGTCAGGTGCACGATGAAGAATGACGACTTATAGGCGCAGCAAATGGCCTCGTTTGTACGCTGAGCTGCTGGTAATGATCTGACTATAGTGATGTATGGGAAGCAACGATGTTGCTGAGTTCGACTGGCGTCTGGAATGAGGGTGATGATGGATGTCAGAATGGTAACATGAGCCAAATGTTGAAATTCCAATGTTGCCGGATTGGACTCCTTCCTTTCTCAAAAGTCACCGCATAGCACATGACAAGCAGATTCAGCAGTCAGCTCCTCCACTTTGCTGGTCACGCTTTCGTGCTTCCAAAAAAAAAACGCAGAGCAGCAACGGTACAGTGCAGACCCTTGCAAACAGCCAGTGCGTGGGCATACAGAACGTGATCAGATCCGAAAGCTGGCCGGAATTTGTTTTCGTTTAATATGTTAGACCTCGTCGATCCCGACACTTTCTTTCGTTTCTCGTCGGCTTGACTTCCAACATACCCTACACTGTCAAGAGATGTCCTGCACAACTCTTCGCAACTAGATCATGAGGCACAGCATACAGTTGATAGCTTCTAGTGTACAAGTATCGAAGAGATGAAAAATCCGTCGACTTCTGCTACTATGATGTTAGAGTATGTCAGATCTGACCCTTAATATCAACCTTGCGAAACTTGGCAATCGCATCGGTGAGTGGTTGCATAGCTGCCTTGGCATCCCACTGCCGCTGCTCCACTGGCAAACTTGGCACTTTCTGCTGCTGTTGCTTGTTCTTCTTCTTCTTTCCGTTGGATTGTGGCAATAATGCTGCCAATTCAGCCGGCGTGGGCTCCATGTAAATGGCTGCACCGTTGGAACTAAGAAACTGGTCTGTTTCGGCCACATCGGCAAACGCGAGTTCTTGTGCGATGAACTTCAACGCTATGGACGGTCGGTAACTGCACGAGATCAGAAGGACAGATGAAAATTCAGCCAAAAGGTGGTCGGACCAAGAGAAAAGCAGCAGACGAGCAGAGGCTTTGACGACTTACCACTTGGACATGATCAGTAGCGCATTGATGCGCTCTCGTTCGACAAAATGGTCCATGATGTAGGCGTTCATGTTTGGTGCATCTGTATAGAGCTGGAAAAAGGAATGATAATTGCCCGTCACCAATGCGGCACGAACCTCAAGTGCATGAGATACGGCTGGCTCGTTCTTGTGTTCCTCGGTTAGTTCGGCCATCAGAGCATTCACATCTGCAGTGTTTTAGATTAACAATGTCAAGTATCTGTCAGTGTACTCTTCCCCCTCCTCCTTTCTCTTGCGAACAATCAGAACAAATCAAACGAGTGTTGTGCTCACCTCTTCGGTTCTTTGTATGTAGTAGATAGAGAATCCTGTAAGCCAAAAACTCCATCGCACTACCTCGGATACCATGTGCGTACAAGCCTCTCAGTTGACTTTGACACTGATTGTATTCTCCCAAATCTGCCATCTCGAGCGCTATCCTTGCATGGATCTCGTACACTTTTACCGTAAACTCGTTCTTGATCCTTTGCACCGTCAGATCTTGACGCATGGATTTGAACTGGTCGCAGATGTACGAGTAGTTGTTTTCCGTGCGCCACTTTTTCTTCAGAAGCTCTAACGTTTGAAAAAGTGTGGAGAGCGGTCGAACGGTCTTCGGATCGGGTGCAGAGGTGAGTCGGAGGTAACTCTTTTCGAGTTTGGTCGAGGTGCCGACTACGGTATGCTCGTCCCAGTCAATCACGTTGGGGTCGGCCACTTCGATATCTGTGAATCTAGCTACTGGTACCGCTATTGGTGACACGTATTTGGACTTTGCATTGTGAGCGAGACCGTTCGTGTCTGTCCATCCTTTAGCAGATGCAGGTGAGTGCGAGGCACCTGCTGCACCATTTCCACCAAACCTAGAAGCAAGACTGGTACTTGCAATGGCAGTCTCTAGCATCTCATCTTCCTGACGTCGGAACTCTTGCTGTTCTCTCTCGAACCTTTTTGCTCTCTTTTCCTTTCTCTGTTGCTCTTCCAAGTCGGATGCCGACAGCCCCACAGACGATGGTGCAGCACGTTTCTGTTTTAGTAGTGTCTTGCTTGGAAGGGTAGCGGTGGAGGGACCGGCAAGAGATTTGAGACTAGCATTGGCCCAATCAGTGGTGTGGATAGTGCCATTCTGAAACGATTCAAAGATGAGTTCTCGGAGTTCCTCGGATACAGCTTTGCGATTCGAGTCGTTGCACGAGGCAAACGCGCGGTTCGCAAAGTCTTTCAATGATTGTGGCCACTCGGTCGTTGAGGACATGGTGAAACAATAAATTCTGCTAGCTGATCTGGTCTGGGTATAGTTGGATTTGTTCTTCAGGAGCTCATTGCTTGATCTGCTGGTGTCGAAATTAGATGCTAGTCGATGCGGTTTTGGGTGGACGCTGCCGATGCTCTGAGGTAACGCTGCGCAAAATGATGTTTTCTTTGTGTATGCTGATGCAGTAGAGCCGATATTGGCGGTCAGCACGAAGGCTGCCTCAGCGACGATGATGAGAGGAAAAAGGAGTCGGATCGTTGAGGGCCAGAGATGGATGATTACACAAAATCAGGCGTTGCAGCAATGGCGAAGGACAACTTTTGGTATTGCGGAGCCAAGCAAGAAAGTGTCGCCCGAATTCCGAGCAGAAAAGCGAGACACTGTGCAGCATTTGGCAAATTTGATTCTGACAATTTTACGACTATCAAATTTAATCTAACAAACCTAGACAACATCCCCAGTGTGCCCACATTGCATCCTCCGTCGTCAATAACTCAAACCTGCAGAGGCGTCGAAAGCGCATCTGGCACCAACTGCCCCAGCAAGTCTGGCCGAACACAGCCCTTTTGCGTTTGATGCTGTTCAACAAATGACACTGTGATGAAAGAAGTTGAGATTTCCATAGTCAAGCCTGTGCTGCTTGTATGGTGCGATTGGCAGCTCAGCACAGCATGGCGCAATTAGCGAAAGGAGCGACCATAGAAATCAAATTTCCCTATACTCTGAAAAAATCACACCCCCCTTGATACAGTCACACGCAGCCGCAACTTTTGGGCTCTCACTTTGAACATCTGAGAAGAAACTAAGTCATCTAAAGCCTTGGAAAGAGATTGGGATTGTTAGGCAGTGCCGACGCACAATAAGTATTGTATGCAGTGAGCAGTGAATGGAGAGCCGTGGGGTGGTGCGAAGAGTTGAAGGTTGTTATTCTTGGTTCTTATTTGCTTGATTTTTCTGACTATTTACATGCTGAATCTTCGGGTTTATATACCTTCGTCGCGGCCCCCAAAATTCGGCAAAGACAGGGTAATCTTGTCAAGTATCGTTCGCTATACACGTATTACAATATTTCCCTCTTATTAATGTCAGGGGCTCGAACCCCTGACATTCATGGCTCCCAATAGGGGGCTCGAACCCCTGACATTCATCATCGCCTTCAGTTTCTTCGCTTTGTCCGCATTCAGCTTTATTCGCCTCATGCCTTAATTCATCTGCCCATCTAATTCGGTCGGCGCAATATCTTCAACTCCCCCCCTCGCCGGCCGTACCATATTTATCCCGTTACACGTTCGCATAATGATTGCCTTTGGTACTGGTTTGGTCAACATGTCCGCCAAATTTTCTTCGGTCCTGATATGCTTGATTTCCAGCGATCCGGATTGCACATTATCCCTAATGAAATGGTACCGAGTATCAATGTGTTTGAGTTTCCAATGTTTCGCCGCGTCTTTGCTGACTTGGACGCATCCCATGCTATCGGTCAACATTAACGGTTTTTCTTCGGAAACCCCCAAATCTCGCAGCAAATATTTGAAAAATAATGCCTCCCTCGCCGCGTCTGATGCTGCCACGAATTCTGCTTCCACCGCCGATAGCGACACACATTTCTGTACCTGCGATTTCCAACTGACCAAATTCCCGAAAATGAACGTCGTGGATCCTGAGGTACTCCTTCTGTTCGTCGCCCTCTCTGAAGCCCAATTCGCATCTGTGTACGTTGTTATTGGATGCTTATTTTCCTCTTTATTTTCGTATCGCAAAGTGTTTTCGGCTGTCTGATTTAAATACTTTAATACCTGAATAGCTGCTTCCCAAGCTCCTTCCCTCGGTTTCGACATGTACCTCGCCAATGACCCAACGGCGAAGCTTATGTCTGGTCGCACTGTATTTGATACCCATAATAGTTGACCAACCAATTCCTGATAATTCTTCGATTTTTCCCCAATTATTTCTTCTGTTTCTTCTGCGTCCAGTGGGCATATCATTGGTCGCCATGATTTCTCGCCGTTTGGTAGCCACTTACTGATCATTTTCTTGATGTATGCTGCTAGATCTAGGTCGAGGATTTTCTTGTATCTGTCTCTGGTAATTTTTATACCCAAAAATTCGGTTACGGGTCCATTGTCCTCAATTTCCCATTTTCGCCTTATGTCGTCTTTTACTTTGTTTACTTCTCGTTTGTCTGGAGAAATTATCAGCATATCGTCAACATAGGTGGTGATAATTACCATTTTATCGCCTTGTCCTTTGAGGTAGATGCACGGCGCACAAGGTAGTCCCTTAAAACCTATGTCTTTCAAATGTTGATCCAATATTTTATTCCATTCTCGCCCAGATTGCTTGAGCCCATAAAGTCCTTTCTTTAATTTGTAAACCTTATCTTCCGGTACTTGTGTAATCTGCGGGGGCTTGAGGTACACCTCGTGATGCAATTCTGAGTTCAAGTATGCTTGAACCACATCAATGCAATCAATTTCCCAATCATTGAACGCCGCTATCGCGAGCACAGCTCGTATTGCTTCCATAGGTGCAACCGGCGCAAATATTTCGTCATAGTCAATTCCTTGCTGTTGTGTGAATCCTCGTGCTACCAGTCTTGCCTTGTATTTTGTTGGTTTCATATTTGCATCCGTCTTGATCTTGAGTACTAATTTGGAATCAACCAGCCTTACGTTTAATGGTCTGTCAACAATTTCCCATGTCCCTTTCTTTTCTAATCCCTCGACTTCTTTCATTATCGCTTCTCTCCACTTTTGTGCATCTTCGCGTGCCATCGCCTCTTTGACCGTGGGCATCAAATCTAGCGTCTCTACTTTGGGATTACCGATGAGAGCGTATTTTCGCCTATCATTTGATGATTTTCTTGCTTTATTCTCGCTTTCATCGATTTTGGCTCCTGTTGACGAATTAGGGATTTCCTCGCGCTGAAGCTCTTCAGATGGAATCTCCTCCTGAATTTCTCCTTGGTTTTCTGGGAAATCATCATCCACTAGGTGTTTTAGGGCATCCTCGTAATCTTCGTAATTCGCGTCTTGATCCTCGTATCCTAGATCTGGAATTTCTGCATTGTCAACCGGTGCTTTTGGCGGATAGATTTTTAATGGGAGGAACTCTGTTCTATCTTGCCAACTTTGTTGTTCGAGGAATTTAGCCGAATTACTCCAGAATAAATCCGGTTTGTAGTTTGGACTGTAAAATAGCCAACTTTTCCTTGTCAGACTGTATCCAAGCAGTACCGCCGCAACAGCTCGAGCATCGATTTTGCCGTGTTCCCGCCTTCCTTTAGGAATAAATACCCATGCAAGACAACCAAATACCCTGAGTAGTTGGACAAATCGATCCGGTTTCCGTTTAAATGCCTTTTCGTACGGTGTGAGTCCATGTTGGTCTGGAGTGAGGTTAATGGTGAAAGCCGCTGCTTGGACTGCAAATGGCCACAGGTTTGCTGGTAATTCTCGCTGGCTAAGCAGCGCTCGCACTCTCTCCATGAGTGTGCGATTCATCCTCTCTACACGCCCATTCTGAGTACTGGTGTATGGCGAGGTCTTTTCCCAAAGAATTCCTTCATTCGCGCTCCATTGATCTGCTAGAGTGCTGGCCCATTCTCCACCATTATCTGACCTGATTCTTTTGACCTTGTTGCCTGTTTGATTTTCCATGAATTTCGTCCAATTTTGTAGGCACCCGAGTGCATCGCTTTTCTTGAAAATTGGCGTAGCCAATATGTACCCGCTATGGTCATCAACAGCTACAAGGATGTTCCGATATTCAGATGTCCCTGATAAATCTGTAATTAAATCGACGTGAATTAATCCGAGTACTTCGCTGTCCCTTTCTCCACTGCCCTTTCCCATTCTTGCCTGTGTGCTTTTGGCAGCGATGCACTCGTGACAATCCAATGAATCTTCAGGGTCCAATTTGACTTCGCTTGATTCACTAAATCTCTTGATGATTGCTCTAGCTTTATCTCGGCCTGGGTGGCCGAGCCTTTCGTGCCATAGGTGTTCCTTGGATACTTTTCTGCTCGGTTCGCGAATTTGCATTTTTTCTGGTAGGCATTCGAATAATTCTTCTGTCTGATGTAGCCCATAATTCTCACGCTGGTTGGTACGAATTTCCAACCAATTTCTCTCAACATTTTCTTTTACTCCAATAATCACACCATCTGGGAAATAAATCTTTCCTCCTGAATTTTCAAAAATCACTCGTGCACCACTCTCTTTCATCAAGGCAATAACAGATAATAATTTTATATTCGCTTTTGGAACATATAATACATTACGCAGGTGAACTTGCATAATGCCTACATGAGCGAATATATCTCCAATTGCTTTGATCTCCAATGATCCTTCTCCGGCCGTGTGAACTTGGCCTGAAAAAGGTTTTGGGTCAACGAGCAATGAGAAATCATTTACCATATGCATGCTCGCACCAGAGTCCACAACCCAAGTATCTGGGTTAATTTCTTTGTGCGAGCTCGTGAGGGTGCACCAAAATTCCTACTGGCTCGTTTTGGCGTCCGGGGCCGGCTGGTTGTTTTGTTGCTGGTATGAGCACTGCCTAGCAATGTGCCCAACTTGTCCACAGCTATAACATTTCGGCCTCTCATTAGGCTTACTGGGATCGCGCCGTCCTTGCCAATAGTAGGGAGTATTGGCCTCCTTGGGACCACTTACATTTGCTGCCCGAGCTTGATAATGGATTGGGTTTCTTCTAACAAATGTACCAGGTCCAAGTGTCTCGTGCTGGATCTGCTTGGATTCTAAAGCCGTGCAAAGAGCTTTGAACGAGGAAGTCGGATGCATATCTAAGGTTACCTGGTAAATTGGGTTTCCGTACAGTTGCTGGCGCACGTAATGCGTAAGAGTGTGGTCGATGAACGGATATCCAATTAAGGTTGCCTCGTTGGAAAGGTCCTCGATGTACTTGATGTACTTCCTCACATCGTTGTGAAGGACCCTCGCATATACTATTTGATCCAGGATCAATTTAATCCTTTCTTCGTTGTCGACCGTGAGATCTTCTCTGATCAGCTTCCAGAGCTTTCCAACATGAGCAACTTTTAATCCGATGATTTTGCTCTTGAGCGAGTCGAGTCCATCCTCGCCTCCGGTTTTCATCTTGCTAATGATGATTGAACACATCATGTTATCCAAATGTTTATTCCAACCTTCGCTGTTGGGATTTTTCTCGCCTGTAATATATTCGGCGACTCCCTCGAGGGATAACATTAGTCGTTCAAAATCTGAATTCCAAAATCCCCAGTTCTTGCTCGTAAGTTCGCCCAGGCTGCTGAAATGTTTCTGCATGATGATTGGGTCGAGGTTTCGGATCGGCTGGAAGTCACACTCGTCTTCGAGTTCTTCTTCATCGTCGTTATGAGTGGGGGCGGTGTTCTTGTTTCTTCTTGCTCGAGTTTTCTTAGCTATGCCTTGAGCCTCGACTGGCATAGTCTGTGGTTCGACGCTGGACATTTTCTTGGTTCTTGTTTCTTGTTCTTGTTTCTTGTTCTTGTTAGCTCGTCGTTCTGAGCATTCAGACTCTTAATCAGTTGAAGGTTGTTATTCTTGGTTCTTATTTGCTTGATTTTTCTGACTATTTACATGCTGAATCTTCGGGTTTATATACCTTCGTCGCGGCCCCCAAAATTCGGCAAAGACAGGGTAATCTTGTCAAGTATCGTTCGCTATACACGTATTACAATATTTCCCTCTTATTAATGTCAGGGGCTCGAACCCCTGACATTCATGGCTCCCAATAGGGGGCTCGAACCCCTGACATTCATCATCGCCTTCAGTTTCTTCGCTTTGTCCGCATTCAGCTTTATTCGCCTCATGCCTTAATTCATCTGCCCATCTAATTCGGTCGGCGCAATATCTTCAACTCGAAGGTGCTCTTAATTCTTGTCGCGTCGACTTCCGAGTTAATGTCAGGTAACGTTAGACGAGTTTCGGACTGCTCTGTGCGGGAGGCATCCGATGGCTCGTGTTGTGTTTTGCTTCTGCTGCTACGGAGTGTACAGATGACAAGGCGCACCGACCATCCCTGGCCAAAAAGTGTCAATTTTTAATTTATTTATTATCATTATTGTGATTATTTTTTACTGCGTCGGTGCTTCCGACTCACGGCGCGTGCTGTTTTAGTTTCAAACGAGTTCAACAGCACCATCAGCAGAAGAGCACACAAAAAGGCGGTTGTTGTAGTCGAAGACCAACACTTGCTCACTCAAATCAAATCTCTTCTTTTTCATGAAAAGTGAGTGTTCATACACGCACGCACCCACGCACGCACGTACGCACACACACTCCGCGTTTTTTCTTCTCTCAGAGAGCTACGCTACTGCAGCGTAAGTTTACTGTAAAATAATTCAGGTTGACTCGCCTCGGTCACTTTCCGACTCAGCTCCTCTTTGACTTGTCGACCTTCACGATGCTTTAATTTTCTGGACACTGACATTTCCATCATTCCATCATTCCATCAATCAATCACAAAGGAATCCTTGCAAGCTGAAAAGGGTTTGAGCTCCCCTTTTCTGTCCAGGCACGGCCCACTTAGTTGTCAGTAATCCACTAACTTACAGTGACAATCAACACAGCAGCCACTGACATCAACACCACCATCACCTCCTCGCTCGACACTCTTGCCCTTGATCTCTGCATCTCTGCTGCAATAACGTAACATTGCTCAGCGCCACCAAGCCAGCTTTTGTTCCGATCACCTTTTCACGACAACTTGCATCTCTCGCTATCGAGTCAATCTCCAAGCTATCACGCTTTTCATCCTCTCCTAAAAACCATATACCATTTTTCACATACCCAAAACACAGGCTCGAGTCGGTTCGCAATCTCCACCTCGACCAACTTTTTCGCATTCGATACCACACTCTAATCCTGCTGTCTCAATCATAGCTGTTTCGACCGCACAGCATACATTCGATCCAACTCACTCGAGTCACTCTGGCTCCGCAGCTTGGGTTCGCTAGCTCCAGCAAGTAATATCGACATCCAAGAGACACTCTTGCAGCATTTTCCGCTTTTTCCTCCCAAGACCATTTTTAGATTTCTCAGCATTCACCTCTCAGCCCACGAGCTGCACTCACAACACTCACCGCCCTCTTTGATTCCAACGCATGCCACCATCACTTCTGGTCTGAACCTCGCCCGTTCCTACGCCTCCGTTCGTTGTTGCCGCTTCATCTGGCCATCTGGATTCAAAATCACGATGTCGGATCAACTGCGTCGAGCGGATCCTCACACAAGAGCCTCACGACCACGTATGGGCTCAATGTATGACGAGCACGGTCGTCTTACCTCTTCCGCATCCTCAGCCGCTGGTTTCCCACATCCAACTTCTTCTCCCTCGTCCTCCTTCTCATCCTCGCTCAACCAGCCCGTTCGAACTCGACTCAATTCAACCACTGGCATCTTGGTTGCTCCTTCCATTTCAGGCTCTTCCGCTGCTCGTGCGCGCACCATGTCTTCGGCCTCCCGCCTCTCGACCGTGTCGCAAGAGTCCAGCTCAGAACCTCGATACCGCTCGGATCGAGCTTATGCCACCATTGGCTCCAGGCAACCTCCCACATTAATAGCACAAACTCCATCTCATGTGTCAACCAATGTGTCCCGCCGCACATCGTGGACTCCGCAGAAGCTCTCGCAGTCAGGCGCGTCCTCCCTAGCCGATTTCGACCCAAACATCTCCAGTTTCGGTGACGGCACGACAAGCTCCAGCACCACAGCGTCTAGGCCTGCCACCGGCTCAAGGATACCCTCGTTCGGACGCATCGGCTCTACACAGCCTCGACTCGGTGATGCACTCCTCGGACAGAGAAAAGTGAGCGACTCGTCTTCTCGACCTTTGACGCTCACCTCGTCTGCGTCCGGCTCCTCCCTCACCTTCCCTGCCCGGTCAGACTCGCTGGCTCGATCCTCGCGCCTTACGAAAACAACGACGCTCGCATCAATAAGCTCAAGCCAGTCCATGGCTTCCATTCCACGTTCCGCCACCGGAACTATGGGTCCTCCGCAACTTAGTGCCTCCCAGTCATCCGATCTGATCGGAGGCAAACAAGGAAGCACGGCTTCGACCATTTCAACCACCCTCAGCGCACCGTCCAGCAATCAACAGCCCCGTATCTTACCCTCGCTCCCGGATTTTGGTCAAAGCTTCGGTGCTGCTCTCTTTGACGACGACGCGTTGACACATGAAACTTCTGACACCACTGCATATCGCCGCAACAGCAGCATCGCAGAGGTCGACGAGCAGTACGAGGATGGTCGCGCACCTCAGGCACCATCACCGCCCTTTGCTTCGTCCGAATCTCGTATCACTTCGTTAGCCACAGCCACCGGTAAGACGAGCAACATGCATCTTGGCCTTCGCGATTCGCCGAGCCTTTCCTCTCGCTTCTCCAACTTTTCGAGCGCGCTTGCAACGCCTGAAGGCTCCGATGAACCCAACAAAATGCTCGGCAGGTCAGCTGCTTCTGCGACCAGACCATCGCGCGGCGACGCACGCGGTTCTGGCCTTGGTATTGGTCTTCCAGATCTTGCCTCAGAGGCAAGAAATCGACAAGCAGCATCACAGGGAGATGCCGCCGCAGGCGTTCGTGCTAGAAGCTCGGCTGCGAACATGGAAGTCCTGCAGACGCCTGAAAAGTTCGGACTTTCAAGTCGAACCCCAAGTGGCACACCTCGAAGTTACGACCGAGCCGGGCAGATTGGCATCGGCGAGCTGGCCACCCCACGATGGAATTTTTCCACCACTGCTCTGCCAAACTGGAAGACCAATCCTGAAGTGACGCCGCTTTCCTCTTCCAAGGCGGCTCAGCGACGCGACGTGAGTGGTGCTCTGACAGATGATGGTACCGCGCCGGAGCAGATCAGCACCTCGGTGCCAGAAAGCCACAACTCTGCGTTTCTGCGACAGATCGACTCGCAAAAGTCCGACAGTGTCGGGCCTCAGTCGCGCAGAAGCGAAGCAACGCGTCATTCGCGCTCCATCTCTTACTCGTCCATCAACAACATGCAACGCAACAACTTGTGCGACCCCAACGAGCTGCTCTCGACGTTGCCGATCAGTCCGTCCGTGCCAGGAGTACCAGGCAGGCACATGCCGCTTGGCGGAAGCCAATCTCTCCATGCTCTCGCCCACGGCTACTCGGACAAACAGTCGCAGTTCATGGCCGAGCTCGAGGGAGTGGCAGCGGGGATCGGGGCGGCCCCCGAAAGCCCCTCTTTCTCCATTAGCGCACATGCAGAGTCGAAATACAGCATTGCTCAGCAGGAATCAGCAGATGCCTCCTTGGCAACCTCCACCACCGAACATTTCCGCACAGATCCTGCAATGTCTTCAGCAGATCGATCGCCTGGTATTGGTGACCTTTCATGGTCTGCAGGCGAGACCGGACCTTTCGGATCAGAAGGGGCTGGTCTCGGGATAGAAGGGTCAAAGTCGATGACCTTTGGTGATGTCAACTTTGGCAACGGCATGGGGGACGAAGATTGGCGTCAGAGCTTTGATCTCAATGCTGCCATCACTGATCTACTCAACGATCACGACGAGCTGCATCGGCGGAGACAGCTGCGAGACAGGGCAACGTCGGATGCCTCGGAAATCGGCAAGAATGCCAGTGGCAAACGTCTCAGATCCGACTCTATCAGGACCCGAGACGAACCTGTGGACCACAGCCGCGTACAAACAGGCTCCGCTCGCATGCCTGCTGACGGACAGCGTGGGCTGGTTGCTTCGTCGTCGCGAAGAGAGCGCCTTACCAGCAGCGGCGCGCCTGCACAGGCAACATCTGCTGTCAGTGGCCCCACTACACCTTTGGTGGCCCAAGGTACACCAAAGATGTCGTCGCGCAGCAGTGCATCCCTCCGCACCAAACGAGCTTCGTCAGCCAGCATCGGCCAGTCGCTTCTCCGAGGATCTGTACCGTTTGGTCATGCCGATGACTACGAGAGTCGCCTCAACTCACGTGAGGATGCTGCCGCCGATGCGCTTCGCAAACTTGATGGTCTTGGCAGCACACCCAGGGCAAGCCGCGACGGCAAGATCGACCTTAAGAGTCCTCGCACCAGTCGCGTGCCGTCCCGACCGGGCAGTGCTCAACGCAGAACGCCGGGCACAAACAGCCAAACCTCTTCGCCAGGCTCGAGGAGCAGGCGATCCAGCAACTACGACACCTCGTCGCGCTCCATCGACAAGTCCAGGGCATCTGAGGAGTCTATCGCACGCAACAGCTTTCGAGCTTCGAAGCTCGTGGCGCGGGTGCGAACCGGTGATGAGTCTGCTGCATCTGCCTCCAACAATTCGGGAGAGTCCGTCCGCACATCCGTCTATTCCAGTCCACGATTGCGCCGATCACAGCTGCCACCTCTTCCGCAAAACGAGATCACGCAAGGTTCGCGACGAGCGTCTGTCGCACAAACCAATACTGCCCGAGATGCGTCTGCTTCCGCTAGCCCGCTGATTGGTACCCCCGTCAACACCCGAAGCATCTCCCGTAGCAAGCGCATGAGTGGCAACAGCGATGCTTCGGGTATTGCATCTGAAGGCAGCCGCCACGACTCGGCCACAGGTGCTTACGACGATTCGGAGGCGTCTAGGCAGGCTGCGATCCCACCTGTGCCTCCTCTGCCCAAGGTATGGGAAGGCTCTCGATCGACTTCGCTGACCTCGGAAGGTTTCCGAGCGATTTCGGGCAAGAGCCCCAGCATTACTGCGAGTCACAGCTTTGTTTCCGCGATCAGCGGAGATCACAGCGATAAGATTCCAGCGCCGAAGTCTCCGCTCAGTCCAAGCATGCAGGAGCTTGCCGAGATGGCTGCTCTGGCTGTTCGGAAGCCGAGTTTGGGCCTTTTCAGTGATACAGCTTCTCGAGGCTCCTCGACCAACGATGTCTCGTTGCAGTCCGCCGTGGTGGAGCCGTTGGAAGAAGTGATTACCTCGTCTGACTCTCCTACCGGGGATGCATCTTTCACAGCTTCCAATGCTGCTGAAGCCGAGGTCGCTGCCCCGACACAACGACCGAAGTCCAGCTCTTTGCGTCGTGCCAGCGTTGCTTCACTCGGTAGGTTGATCAGAGCTGGTCAGAAAGACAAGGATGCAGAGCAGCTTCAATCTGGTGTCAGCTCGCAGTCTCTTGCTGGCTCGACCGAGACGGGCACGAGCCCGAAAGCTCGCCGCACCCCGGCATTTTTCCAGCGAACACCCAAGTCAAGTGATGGGCCTGCCGAGACAGGTGCGCAGGACAGCGGTCGTCTCTCGCGCAAGTCTCTTTTGGGTATCGCCGGCGGACTGCTGAGCCGTTCCGGATCGCGACGCACTGCCACTGCAAGCAACGTCGAAGCTGCGCCACGGGCTTCAGAGGTGCAGCCGCATTTGACCTCATCGCAGCCGGCCTCGTCTCCTCTGAGAAGGCGGGGTCAGACAGCAGGGTCAGCTCAGCAGCCCTCGTCGATCATGCCATCCACGCAAGGGCCTCATGCTGCAGCTAAAGCTGCTGATAGTGTTAGCACCAGCTCAGCTGCTCTGGCTGCGCAGACCCCGTCACGATCCACGAGGGCAGTCGTTGCTGGTGGAGTGTCGTCATACAGTCCGAGTATTGGCAGTCGCACCGCTTCACCGAGCAAGTCTGCCTCTCTTTCGAGTCGGATCCCTCGCGTCGCAACCACGAAGGCCATCCCACGGTCCGCAGCCACTGGCCCCACTGCCACCGAAGGTGGCAGCGTGATTCGAGCGGCCGCTGCTGCTTCTTCCTCGATCCCAATGAGCAAATCGCATCATCCTTCTCTTGCTGCTAGCATGGGCATGGTTGCTACGCAGTCGCTCGACGACGAGGACAACAAGTCTGTCTCAGGTTCGGACACCACGATCGGTACAGCTAAGCACAGCCAGGCTTCTTCCAAGAAGACATCCTCACCTGGTGGTGCTCAGATCTCAAGCACTCTTGCCCCAATCCTCAACGCCTATGCTGCTGCCAAGACGCCCGCTGAGATTGAAGGTGTGCTCAGACGCGCTCGAATCGCCGCTTATTCGTCCAGCCTTTCCCCCAGCGACAGGGAGGTGCTCAACAATCTTGCGAGTCGTCAGGATCGACAGAAGGCAGATGCTAGCCCCTCTGCCGCCACCAAAGCAGAGACAACGGCTGCTTCGGCTGACAAGGGTGCGATCGGTGTAGCTAAGCCCAGTCCGAACGCTTCCGCGGCCAATGCCGCCTCATCAGCCGCCACATCAGCGATCACGGACAAGACCGCAGCGCAGTGCCAACCCTCCACTCTAGCTGTCGCACCTTCGTCGACATCGAGCGGCGCTAAACTACCTTCTCCAGCCGCTACTACTTCCAGCAAGGACTTTGGTAGCATCTCTGTGCCGGTGCGGAAGACGCGAGCCTCGCTCGGTGCTGCTTCAGCCGCCCCTCGCGTCATTAAGCCTAGCGCTCTCCAGAACCCCACCAGTGAACGCCTGGTCAAGATCTCCTCGAGCGTTCCGACCACCGCAATTGCGAGACGCAGCCCAGCATCATCGGACGCGACCGGATCCGCCGCTTCTGCTCGAGCGACGCCCATCCAGGACGAGGAAGAGCGACTGGGTGACATTGAGATGGAAGACTACATTCGCCGTCAACAGGCCCGCAAGCTCGCAGCAGGTACATCGCAAGCTGAACTAGAAAAGATGCTCGAATTCCCGGAACCCGTTGCACCTTCTCGCATGTTCTCGCCTCGCCAAGCGGAGGTCATGTATGGCAACAAGATGTCCGATTTTGAGCTGCAGGAGATTTTCAACTACTCCGAGATCTACTACTGTGGCCAGAACGCCAGGCGCAAGCACATGGCGACTGTGGGAAAGCCGGATCAGAACCATGGGTTCGACGATGAGCGCGGTGATTACAACGTGATCAACAAAGATCATCTTGCATTCCGTTACGAGATCGTTGATCTGTTGGGCAGAGGCTCGTTTGGCCAGGTGTTGCAGTGCCGCGATCACAAGACGGGTAAGACCGTCGCGATCAAACTGATCAGGAACAAGAAACGCTTCCACCATCAGGCGCTGGTGGAGGTGCGGATCCTTGAGAATCTCACGAAATGGGATCCGGACGAGAAGTACAACGTGATCAAAATGACGGAATCCTTCCTGTTCCGCAACCACCTTTGCATCGCCACGGAGCTGCTTTCCATCAACCTTTACGAGTTAATCAAGGCAAATCAATTTGCTGGATTCTCCACCAACCTGATCCGCCGTTTTACGTCGCAGGTATTACAATCGCTGGTTCTCATGAAGCACCATAGGATCGTCCATTGCGATCTGAAGCCCGAGAACATCCTGCTTGCACACCCGAGGAAGAGCGCGATCAAAGTCATCGATTTTGGATCGAGCTGTTTTGAGAACGAGAAGGTGTATACGTATATCCAGTCGCGCTTCTATCGCTCGCCAGAGGTGATCCTCGGGATGAATTACAATATGGCCATCGACATTTGGAGTTTGGGATGTATCATCGCAGAGCTATACACCGGGTACCCTCTGTTCCCAGGAGAGAACGAGCAGGAGCAGTTGGCGTGCATAATGGAGATTCTCGGCGTACCCGATCGGTATCTTGTGGAAAGGAGCTCGAGGAAGAAGCTGTTCTTTGACTCGACAGGCCAACTGAGGCCGGTGGTCAACTCCAAGGGCAAGAGGAGAAGGCCGGGAAGCAAGACGTTGGCACAGGCGCTCAAGAGCGACGATGAGTTGTTTGTGGACTTTATCGGCAAGTGTTTGATCTGGGATCCAGAAAGAAGGTTGAAGCCAGATGCGGCCATGAGACATTCATGGATCGTTCAAGGCAAACGACTGGCGGCTGTTGCTGGTGGGGTGTTGGGCGAGGCGACTGGAGCGAATAGGTCGACTACTGTAGGTGTTTTGCCTCAACGCAGGACGGCTGCTAGTGGCGCGAGTGCGAGGATTTCGAGTAAGAGTTCGACAGGTACGACAGCCGCGACAGGCATGGACAAAGCAAGTGTGATGATTACGCCCAGGACCAAGGCGTTGTCAACTAGGGCATCGGCTGTGAATGGCGGTGTGAGCGGGGGTTACGCAGCTAGCCCGCGGAGAAGTGCTGCTAGTGCTGGCGGTATTGGCATAGGAGGTGGCGTTGGAACTCCACTGCGTGTACCGAAGGCTTGAGCAAGGTCGTTTCGCATGTCGCATGAGTCGATCCGAAACTCACGCATGCAAAGGAAAGCAACATCCTGTCTCTCTCACATTAAGTTACAAATATCATGACATTCGCATACACACACACACGTACATAACGATGTAATCAAAACTAAGCCGTCAATGACAAACTGTCATAGGTTTTTCTTTTTCTTTCTTTTTTTCCCCCCTCATTGATGTTGAGATGGATATTAACGACACAGACGTGTGATTTTGGGAGCTTTACGACAGGATGAGCTTGGAATGGAGGTTTTGTTGTGAATGGTGGAAAAGTGGCATTATTTTTTTTATTTTTTTAAATTCGGGATAAAATTTGTTGAGAAGAACAAACAAGAGTCTAAAGGTAGTAGTGGGTGGTTAGTATTGGTTGGTTTTAAAGATAAGCAGCTTGACCTCTCCTAGCAAGTTCCAAAACCTTCCAACCGCCAGTAACTTGATTATCCAACTCATTCTCTAACCTAGTAAGTACCATAGCATACCTACACAAATCAGGCTGACTATCACTACCCGCTTTCACCTCCTTCGTCTTCGCATCTTTGAAAAACATCAACTCCTGACTAACAAACGAAACCACCAAAACCGGCACATGATTCTCCAAAACCTTAGCCTGTAAAATTTCAACCTGCTTAAGATCCAACAACCTCCCCTCCGCAATCCAACCCTTCTTCAAATAAGGTTCCACCGTCGCCATCAAAAGGTTAAACGTAGCTTCACCACACCATTGCCTCAACAAATGCCGAGCAACCCCATGATAAGCATCAATAATCTCAGGTACAACATACTCCCTCAAATCCCTCTGAAAAGATTCCATACTAAAACTAGCATCCAAAGCTTTCATCTGTCTAGTAACCCTAACAAAATCGTTCTCGTCAAACAAAGATCCAAACCAATCCGTAACCGATCGTAATCGTTCAACCAAAGGATTCTCTGATTCGTTGTAAACCTCCTGCATCTCGCCCAATTTACGAAACAGCGGATTGGACGATTTGAAATTCGTCCACGCTTGTTTGTAAGCAGGTTCAGGTGCAAGCACTAGCGAAGTCGCATTTGGGTTTTCCACAATGGTACTGATACGTGCTGCGTATCCTGCTGGTTTCTTGCGTTGTTGCACATTGTTGGTACTCGAAGAAGAAGCGGATGATGAATCGGTAGAGGATTTTTCGGTAAATGTAGATGATGATGATGAATCCTGCCCAAAAGCAGCATTCATTTTGGCTTGATCTTCGTTGGACGATGAATCTGTTTCGTTATCCTTTTTGTGTTGCTCGTTTGGCTTCGCATTTGCATTCGCTTCTGCCGCCATCATGTCCTCCTCTTGCTTTTGTGCATAACTCTTCAACACTGCTTCGGCAGCCTCTTTGCCATCCAAGTCAGTCGAGGGCATAGGTCGACCTATCTTTCTCAATCTCGCCTCTCTCTTGATCCTCCTTACTTCGGCAGCATCTTTATCCTTATCAACATAGATCCTCAGTGCACTTCCACCATCATCCAAAGCCTCTGTGAGAGTTTGACTCAACTGCTTGTAAGCTTCGGTATTCCTGATTGGAGCGGTTGAATCTTCCAAACCTCTAGCCAAACGAGTTGAAATTGCACCTAAACCTTTGATAAGTTCGCTCTCTTCCATCTGTTTCAACGTGGCACCTACGGCATCGCCTACTTGACCACCTGATTTGCGTAGCGCTTCTGCGGCGGCTTGAAGTTTGGGATTCTCTTTGATCGAGGTGATGATACGAGCACGTTCGTAAGCTTCACGCATTTTCTTCATGGATTCGCTATCTTGAATCTTGGTTACGTCACCAGAGAGTTGACGCATGTTTTCCTGAAGTTCCTGATTTTTGCGAAGCTCCGCCTTGAGCGTTTCGACGAATACGGCAAATGGAGAACGCGGTGCGTCGAAAGTGCGACGCGTGGATGAGAAACATCGCATGGTAGTAGGAAGGAGAAGAAAAGCGAATGGGGACAGAGTGGGAGTGGCGGCACGACGAGGTGCAATAGTGGCAAGCGTAGTTCGCGAGGCAAGAAACACTCGCACAGCGTTAGGTGTAGATCGAACCATGTTTGATTGAAGTAATGATTTGCAAGCTCAAAGGGGAGTAGTCCTGTGTTTTTTTGAGTGTAAGAATAGATGACGTTTTGACGGCAAGGTTGAAATGGTTGTTGATGCGGGGAAGTGATAGTTGGTGGTGAGAAAGTATGATTTGATTGAAAGGCTGAGTAAGCAAAAGTTGGAAAACGAGTCGAGTAAAAAATAAAAGGGTCTCTCAAACCAGGCTCAGCTTTTCTTTTTTTCTTTCTTTTTTTGAGGATTTCAGAAGAAATTCCAACTTTCCTTCTCGCCCGTACTCTATTTGTGTGTGTGTGTGTGTATGTGCCCTGTCAGTGCCGATCACGCGTGCCATTTTTTTTTCCCGCCCAAGACTAAGCGGGACTCCAGGTTTGTGACTTGGAGAAAACCTCACATCAACCACCTCAAAAAAAATTCACATATACAAAAAAAACAGATCATCTGACAGATACGATAGAGTTACCTCAACATCAAGTTCTGGCACACTTCAATCACAACTACACTACATTTCTTGCTTTTTCACATATGGGGTTGAGCACCTGTTGAAAAACAAGCTACTGTAGATGTGTTACATTTCGCGGGCCCAGGTGTGTGTACAAGGGTGCTTAAAAATAGAAAACGATCCAGTTTAGAAAGGGAGACCAGGCTTAAGCTTTTGCTTTGCCTCAGTTTGGGTCTGTACAATGCGTATTCACGTAAAATCATGAGAACCAAAACAAGAACGTGACTGTTAGCATACTTGTCCAAACTCATGCACTTCGAATAAGTTTGTAATACTTACAAGTTTCCATTCCTTCTTCGTAGTCTCCATACTTTCGAGTTTAGCTTTCACATCTTGAACCCGAACTTGTTTGTGCTTATCCACCCTGCTACCTTTGAAGATCTTGGCCCTACCACTGTAAGGTCCCACACCACGAGCAAATTCCATCGCAGCTCTAAATGCCTGTTCCCTGTCGTGCTTTGTCATTCTCTGTGTCGGCTTGATCACTCGTTCACCCAAAACTTTGGGTCTACTTAAACCGATCTCGGAAGAAGCCTTAAGCTTGGGTACATACTCGTACTCGTTGGATGTGTGTTCGAATGCATTTGTTTTTTGGAATCGTGCAAGGCGTTGAGTGAGACGAGATGTTTTGGGTCCATCAGGGAGGAGTTCAAGTTGGCCTGTGAGTGCAGCTTCTCGTACCAGCTTTGCTTGACGTCGAAGAGAGTACTTTGGAGGATGCCAACAGCCCGTTGTGGTGCTTTTGGTGGGTTCAAACAGCGATGCGGTAGACGTTCGAGATGCAGAAGCAGAAGCAGAGGAGGAGGCAGAAGAAGTGTTGGAGATCAGGAATCGGTCAAGCACACTGCCGTACGTGCTCATGTTTTTGTTGGCAGCGGCTTTCAGCAATGTGTGCCGAAGCGCCATGTTGAACAGGTAGAGAGCACCACGAGAAGAGTGAGTATGGTGGTGAAGGGATGAGATGGTGAGCAAATGTCAAAACTGTTTTGGATCAAACAAGTAGAAAGGAAGCGTTGAAATGCCAGATTGTTAAAACACAGATGAAAACCAAAGATGCGATCTAACAAATCGGGCGATGACCCACGCCGATTGGGTGAACATCAAAGTGTGGAGGACGTGCGAGTATTGTTTATACATACTTAAATTGACAGTAACTCTCACATCTGCCAATCATCACAAAATAACAGCCGTCCCTAAAACGCATTTAAAGAGACGTTTAGAAACCAAAAGCCCTTCTTTCTTCTTGTTCTTTTCCTCGAACCCAAACACGCAAAACTCTCACACCTCTATTTCGCACACATCATGTCAGCTTGCACCTCGAATCCCTTACCTCCATCGGATGAGTACATCGAGTTTACTCGTGAATCATGCAAACTAATCTCTCAAACGCTTGGATTCACCCCCAACGTACCTAGCATCGACACGTTTTTGCTCAACCTATCTCGAACTTCGTTTGAAAAAATTGGAAAGCAGCATGGTCTCAATTTTCCATTACGTTTTCCCACGTTTACCGCCGAAGTCAACTTTTTAGCCACCTTGGCGCTACTCAATGGGTTTTCTGGTTATCGTACTGAATTCCACCAAGCTACTGGTATGGGTGCATATCAGAACATTGTGAGGTTAATGATGGGTTTGTACATTTCAGGGTCTGATGCACAAGATAAGATGGTAGGAGTCAAAAGTTTGACTGCTAAAGGTATGAGTGAAATCACAGAGACCAGAATTGTTGAATTGCTAGGCGTAAGTGTACACGAGGAGAAACCACATGAAACACTTGTCGGTGTAACAGTAGGTACAAGAGGTGGACCAATGTTGAACGTTGTTCAACTTATCGTGACAACTCTGAACAATGTTGGTAAAACGTTGTTATCAAAAAAGTTTGAAAGCTTAGGTTCATACGTTGTATCACTTTTACAACAAGTTAAGACGAAAGAGCAATTGAAAAATGATGATGTCAAGGCGACGGATTTTTTGGTGAAATGCATTGCAGAAACTTTTGCCGAATTTAGAGATACACACATCTTTACCCAACCCAACAAGGACAATCCTGATTCGACGATCAACGTACATCAAGTCTATTTGTTCAAGAGGATCTTTTTCTTGCTGCATTCCCTTTATTTGAGATTTGGGACGAATGAGGATTGGAAACTTCCAAATACGTATAAAACTTTACCCATGTTTGTTGATAACGTTCTACCTACGCTTTGTGTATGGTTCAACTTGATCAACGTTCCGAAGATCGACACTTTTTCAGATAAGAAGAGGATGATCATGATGAAAAATTTGATTGATTGGATGCAAACTCAACATTGTAATTCAAATTTGACTCGAGAGAATTTGGCTAATTTACAAAACAACATTTCAGGTCCAATTCTAACCAAAGATGAAACGTATGCTATTCGAGCCTCTTGTTTACATGTTGGTCAAGTGATGGTGGAAAGGGCGAAATTTTTAGCAGAACAATCCAATTTTAACACTATTACTCCTCTTCAATCTCACCATAATCATAAGGATGGAGGAGTGCAACAGTTCAATCTCGAATGGTTGCTTGATTTTAACGAGGTAGATTTGGATGGTTATTTGTGGGCTTTGGCAAAACATGATCAGGATTTGAGAAAAATTCCTCGTTTCGTTTTTCCTTGTATTCACTTTTGATTTCTTTAAAGAAAAATAAAAAAAGAGAATTGGGTTATTCGCCTTTTTGGTATGTTTGTATGTGTCTATACCAGATTTGACAAATTGTGTATGATGATGATGATGACGGTGTAAAGTACAATAGGAGGGAGGGTGTCAAAAGAGCGTTTTTTCTCCGGTCACAAATCGTGGTACTACTAAGTAGTGGATGAGGATTGTGATGATTGTTGTTGTTGGTGTTGTTGTTGTTGTTGCATGATCAAATCTATTTGTACTGAAGCTAACCAATCAGCTAAACCTTTACCACTACTTGGTCCCTGTATACCGTCATCCGAATAGTATTCTTTCAATGCAAATGGTTCTGCTGGAGAAAGTAATTGACTTTCTGAAATGTTGGTTGGTACACTGAACAGTGGTGCTACCATAGCTGACAATCCTCCTCCTCCTCCTCCTCTTCCTGCTGCTGTTGTTACTGATGGTGGTGATGAATTGACATCTGGACGTGCCAGAGTTGGAGCGGTGATGGAAGGTCCCGAAAGGGTGGTGGGTAGAGTAGAACCAGTGGTAGTAGTAGCAGCAAAGCCGTTCATATTGGGACCGAAAGATAAGCTGAGTATACCCGAGGGCGATTCTGTTTCAGGTGAAGCATGGTGGGATGACGTGGATGTGGATGTTGTGCTATGCGCTTGTGTTGCAAGCTTATTAGCACTGGCAGTGACGCTTGCTGGGTTGAAAAAAGTTGCTGCCGCCGTTGCAAACTCAGTTGCACATGGTACAGCACCATTACTATTACTTGTCTGGTTCGACAACGCAATCGATGTACGAGGTGAGACGGGCAACGGTTGAATAAACATGGCTTTGGTAGGAGAACCCAAATTCGATGCTCTGTGCACATCATTGTCTCTACTACCCATGCTCTTCCTACTGCGGCTAGCCACCGAACTACGTCTCAGTGCTTCGGCCGAGCGTTTCACACCTTGTTGCTTCTGTGTAGCACTTTGGTGTCCACTGCTACCGCTACTCTCGCTCCCGTGAGCTTGGACTTGCGAACCAGGGCTCTTCTGTCGAGATCGTGGATGCAAGAGAGGAATGATGTTTTTGTCAATCTTTAAATCACGAAGATTAGCCAAATCGGGTTGAGACTGAACAAATGCATCGAAGCTCGTCTGAACTGCATTGCGCAGCTGTTGGATCAACTTGAGGCATCCTTGCGCAAAGTTGAGCAAAGATGGGAGGCAAGCAGATGCGTCAAGTGTTGACGCTTCCAGATCCTGAATGCATTCGTCGATCATCTTTGTAAAGTGCATCAATGTAGGCCAGCAGATCGCTTCGTTCGACAATCCAGGTACACCTTGTCCCTTGCTACGAATTAACAGCAGTGCGGCTGTGGCGAGAGTCATGCAAGGCTCGGTGTAATACTGGAACCACCATGCCGAGCCCATATGATCCGAAAATCGATTCTGCATCTTTCGCAGCTCGCGTACGGCTATGATCGACCGAAGTGCACTATCGGTTGCAATGTGACGGCTGGTGGCTAGCTCACCGTTGGTGATTCGCCCATTTGGGAAGAAGAACTGTCTATGAAGAGAGCCTCGCTGCCATGCGGTGGTAAGTTGGAGCCAGCATCGACGCCGGGCTCGGAAAGGATCGCGAGCGTCGTACGACAAGTCGGGATTGTCCCAATTGTAGGATGGATGCACTTTTGACAGTGTATCCAGCATGGCTTTGTCAGTCTCCATGGCTTTTCGGTGGAGAGGTGGACCATAACACAGAGTACTTGACACAAGCTGGGCCATTTTGCCACCTTGCACTTCGAGGTAGGCCAGCGTCGGATCGGGTGGTGCGCCGCACGCTGACCAGGGGGCTGCATCGCTGGGCTGGTCCACACTGAATTGCGACTCGACAATCAACGGTTTGGTGTTGGCGCCAACTGCAAATGCGTGATCGTATCCATAGACGAGCCATGCAAGTCTCCTGCGATGATCCAATTCGAGCTGAGAGTAGTTGACGTTACTGCCAGGATCTTCAAAGAGGTTGCAGCCCTTGGCGGCACGCATGGTGACGTTCCAGCGTGGAAATTGGTTGGAACCTGTGCCATGTAGACCCTGATTGGACCACAGAGAAAATGCAGAGAGGTTTGCCTGAACGAGCTCGGCAGTCATTTCGTCGAGACGGACGCATTCTTCGACGAGGGTTGGTACGTGATAAGTGAGGAGCAATAGCGCCTTGACGCGGGGATTGGCATTGGACTCGAGCTTGACAGGCCCAGCTGTGGCGATGCCGGGTCGAGAGATGGGAAACGTCTCTGAGATGGACTCTGGCGCCATGGACTCGACGGTCTCACCTAGCACGCTGGCCAGAAGCGCAAGCCTCGAAAGATCACCTTTTTGCAGAAGAATGCCAGCCACGGTAGCGTTGGGATCGCCATGGCGATCGTGTTTCTGGGCAGGGACAATGACTCTGACCCAAAGATCCTTCATCTGAGTCTCGAGCAAGTCTTGAGAGGTTACGAGGAATTTCCAGTCGACATCCCAAAGATAATGTCGGAGCAGAATCTGCAAATGAGACCAATCTGGCAGAATGGCACAAAAGTCAACGATCTTGGTCAAGCAAGCGGGCTCAAGATAGCGAGACACGGCGGAAGGGGAAGGCGCAGGTGAGCTGCTGGTGGTACAAGTAGAGTCGGGTGATGCGTAGCTATTGCCATGTGGATCGTCTTGAACGTCGAGATCTTTAAGCATAAGATTGATGAAACTCATCATGGGATGTTCTGGAGGCTGCTGAGGATCGGATGGCTGCTGAGGGTCTGAATCGTCGCCTTGCTCTTCCTTTGTTGCTCCAAGGATAGCATTGATCTCGGCAAGAGACCTTCTTGCTTGCTTCTTTTGCAAAGCTGTTGAAAAAGAGTGATTTAGACGTATGAAGAAGCATGGGTGAGATGATGAGCATGGTCAGCATGTTCGCTCGTAAATTAAAGCGTGTGTTATGGATTTTGATGAATAATTTGAGGATGTACAACCTACTTTCCGGATCAAGTTCGCTCGTATTAAAGGTCTTGCAAAGATGCTCGGTACCTCTGCGAATACATGTGGAACATGGTCTTTGTCGATCGCACTGCATAATGGCCAAGAGGAAACAGAGTGAATCAAACAGTGTCAGCGGCGTGACTGTATGGCATGAATAAGCTGTGATCAAGTTCAAAGCGGTCTTGATCTTACCTTGACTTTACGTAGATAGCATTCGAGGCACACGGTCGGTTGGCCAAGTTTGCGCCTGCTGCTTCCGATGGAAGAGACAGGCGGCATGATGATGATGATGACGCTATGCTGTATGCGGCTATCCGGTATGAGACAGCTTGGTTGAGCCAGACAGGCAGCGTTATGCTCTGAGCATTGAGTATCTGTGATGGCAAGGCTGATGGTGTCGTTGATCAGTGATTTAGATAGAGTGATGATAGAGGGAGAAAGATTGGGGAAGAGAATGTAGAGGATGGGTATCTGCGTCGCAAAAGTGTATGTTTCCAAAATGCTCAGCTGCGATTCTGTTGAGTCTGTAGTCCAAGCGTGAGTTGCCACCAAGGTTTAGGGACTGTTGGTCTTTATCCGCAGTTGAGCCAGATCGGCGTAGTTGGGTTGAGTGATAAAGACGAGAATGCGCCTCAATTACGTTCTGGCTTGTAAAAGTGGGCTGGCTGCATATGCTGAGATCAGGTCAAGACGGATATGCAGCAAGATGAAATGAAAGGAAAGCGCGAGAATGCGGTCTCGTGACCTTGTGAAACTCGTGATGAAGTACGAGAAACGGACGCCTTGCCAAAATTGTAGCTATGTTGTGTACAGTGGGATGATGTCGAGGTCGGTGTCGATATTGCACAGTGATGAGGAGCAAAGCTAATATTTTGGTTATCGTGCCATGGCAAGCTGGTTTGAGTCATAGGATGCGGGAACTAGTGGCGATGATGATGGATATTAGAGATGTGGTGAAGAGGGGATAGATTCAAGGTTGAAGAGAGGGAAAGTAAGGGTTGATAGGGTCGCCCTATTCGCCTGAGCGAGAGAGAGAGAGAGAAAGAGAGAGAGAGAGAGAGAGAGAGGGATGGAGGGGGGGGGAGAGATGGACTGTATAGACGAGACTGCCAGGGTAGAAGGAAGGCTGACCCAGGAAACAACTATGCTTGCAGCCAATAGAAGGAGAAGGTGGAAAAGCGGCTTGAAGAATATCGATTGGTTATGCGTCTGTGCCGCAGGTTTGGGCGGTGAGCACTTTTGCGGGAAGAGAGATCGGAGAATAGTTTTCAAGCAAAGAGGTTTGATGGGTGTGAATTGTTTCTGTAGGGCAGCCAAGAAGGATTGAGCGAGATGTGGTATACAGTATGTATTAATAAATTACTGTGGAGTACGATTGAAGATTCAGCCACAAGGGTTAGGATGTGTCGACTAGAACCACGCTACATTGATGATATCACGACGTTGGTCGGGAGGAGGAGTAATGTAGTACAGTCAGTGGTGATGCCGATGCATTACCGGTGTGTGGACACCCAGAAAGATTTGACAGCCGATCTGGTTGCATTGTTATGCTGTGAATTGCAAATTCGAGCTGAAACCATGGTTCACTTGAGAAAGTCAAGGGTTTTTTTTTTTTTATGAAATAGTAAGAGAGTGAGTGCACCTTTGTTGTTCACTCGCTTCAGTGACGATTGATGTCGACTCACTTGTTAGTTTCATGTGCATTTGGGATTTTTCATCGCTGAGTTAACTCGTGTAATTTAGTTTATATGACACTAATGTTAATGTTCTTCCGACAGATATCGCCCACACAAAGTCCGCTAAAGATTTGTCTCCCGAATTTGAAATTATTCTAATCAGTTTTCTTGGCCTTGACTAATTATTTTATTAATAATAGTCTGAATGCGGTTCACAGCATTTCGTAGAGATTGTGCTGCGAGCTATGTCGACTTGAACAATCACTATGCTTTTTGGGCAAGTCGAGATTACCAAACCAACTTTGTGGTGGAAATTACAAGAATCTTGCTCGTTGACCAATCAGCAAACCTACATTTCCAATCTTGTGTTTCTACACCCTTACTTTGATCTGGCATGGTGGATCTACTACGACAAGAAATCATTTTTGACCCCCGCCCTCAATCCGATCCTCTTTTGTGGTACGGTTATGCAATTGCTTTCATTCATGCAGCATGCAGCAATCACGACTGATCGCCTGAGTCCGGTTCAATCTCAGATTTGTCGAGAACCAAGTCTGTGAGTCCTTGTGGATGTGGATGTGGATGTGGATGTGGCTATGCTCAGATTTGATTCACGTTCATCTCAGGTACGCGAGAAGAAAAGTGGAGGGGGAAGTGGATTTGCAATAGACACATTCTGATTGGTCAAAGTGTGATTATCGCGCTGGCTGGCTGGCTCGCTGCTTGCTGACATTGACAATACATTTTCAAAATGTACTGAATCGTAATTAACTTACCCTGTCTAGTCAACCCAGAACAAATTTACTTATTACTTGACCTTGCTACCCCAAACATCGTATCAAAATATACATCGTTCTCAAGTGTGCTTAAAAGAATGTAATGACTATATAGTGTACTCAAGATTTGCTTAGAAAAACAAGAGATCTTGCCATTTGAATGACTCGCAATTACAAAGCATTTGGAGGTTTCCAATTCAATCTTCTACCAACATCATAGATATCCTCCAAAACATCCTCCAATCGATCACTACTCTTAAACATCTCATACAATCTAAACAACTTTAAAGCAGCCAAAGCATCCTCGATTGAATCATGTCCACCTTCCACAGCGATGGATCCTGCTCCTGTTGCTGAATGTACCACTGATTCCACCGCTTCTTTCCCTTCTTTACCCGGTTTCGATGCTTTCGAAAAAGACAAACCTTTCTCTTCTTGCTCTTGTTGATCCTCTTCTTGTTGCTCTTGTTTTGCCGTAATCTGATTGTTCGCATTTGCGCCCGATTGAATATCAATCTTGAGTAAGAACCAAGATAAAAACCTCAAACTCAACCTCCTCGGATGATTCGTCGAATGATACAAATCCACCGTATCAATCACCTGATTTGGAGCAACATAAATGTTGATGATCCTAAAATCCTTCTTCAATCCATGTCCAATGAAAATACATCCCCTATCCACCAACAATCTCAACTTCTTATACGCCGCTTTCAATGGTACAACCGTATGCTTGGATGTTTTAGGATCCAAATCTCCTGGTAGAATACCAGAGAATTTGGTCAAATAATCCACCACTTGTTCCTCAGTGTAAATGTGATCATCAATAAATGCCTCACCTTCCTTCTCCCCCTGTCCACGTATCACCGAGACTCGCGCTAATGACAATCTCGTGGGTCGAATAACAGATCGAGTACCATCCGATCGAATCTCAAGCTCCTCCTGGTTGAGCGCAACAAACTCGGCATCAATCGCAACCAACGTTCCCGCTCCCGGCAATTCCTCATCCTCAGACAACAAACTGTGACGAATCCGCTTCGCATCCCGATGCAGCGAAATGTTGAAATCACGATAGAGAATCGTTGAATCAATCGAAGTGCGTCCCTGATAAAGTTCCAACATGGAAATACCTTCCACATCCTCTCTCTCCCACATGAGCACTGAAGGTATCTTCCACACGTTTTGGAATCCTAGCGCTTCCGACTCGCAAACATTTCGAACCAGAAAATCGTTGAACAGATACCACGGTCCCAGCTGATTCGCTTTCGCTTTCGCGCTTTTCTTGCTGGATCCTGCGCCACCACACGCCCAAGCATTCGTCATCCTCGGCGTGCTAGTCGCTGCGCTGGTGCCATCGCCATGGTTCAAACATGATGTGGCTTCGGCTTCGGGAACACGAACAATCGCGCATAAGTGCGGCTGTTCTTTGTCCGCCGAGATCTGTACCACCATCGACCGCAGCTTGTACATCGCCGGCTTTCCACCAAGCGTGGCTTTCGCCCTGTCCATGTCTGCGCTCGTGTAGATGGGTAACACGCGCACATCGTCGCCATACACACCAATGGCGATGCGCGGAGGCAGGTACGTGCGTCTGCTCTCCGCAGTCGGCTGCGATACTGCTTTGCCGTCACCGCGTGGACCGGTAGGCAAGGGAGAGCCACCACCGCGACGATTGCCGTTGTCATTGCCATTGTTATTGTTGTTGTTCTTGTTGGACCCAGCTATCCCCATATAGCCTATCTTGCTGTAAGGCGGTTGCTGCTGCTGCTGCTGCTGCTGCATGGATCCGCCTCGTCCGCCTGCGCCCATCGGTGGCGCCTTGTTGTTGATCTGATTATCATCTAGCCAGTAGTGCAGGTGCTCGGGTGCCTGTATGGCTGCATTCACCGACAGCACTCGTGGCAGCTCCGCGGTCGCAGGCATGACTCTTCGAGTTCGGAACATGGCCGTGAATTGGCACGCTCGGCAGGGCGCCCTGTTCTGCACTTCGCGCACCAGCGATGCACGCAGCACAGAAGCGAAATCAGACGGCGGCGCCGGCTCGTTCGACATGGGTCGGCGTGGGTAGATCAAGTCAACTGACAGCAAAGGGTTGCTGCGGTTCGACTCGCGTCCGCAGTGAATGCATACAGTTTTCGTGACAGTGTTGAGCGCAAACAGCTTGGCGACGGTCGAAGACCATCCCGGAAGCACGGCATCGGTGCGTATTGGCGATGGGGGGGATTGAGGATCGCCTTGCATTCTTCGTCCTCCACCGGAACCTCCACGATTGCTGCTCATCGGAGGACCCAGACCAGGCGGGGCACCAGCAGGTGACGCACGAGATGACGCTGTACCACTGCCAAACGTTGTGCTGCTGCTTGCTGGTGCACCGCCCTGCGATACCTGCGCCTCGTTTGCAGTACAATCGAGCACAAACCGATTGAGCGTTTGCACGAGTTGGCTGTACACGATTTCGTTCTTGCCCGCTCCACTGGCGCTCGAGACGTTGGTCAAACTATCTTCGCGATCCAACAGACCGAGACTTGCCGCCTTGTGACTGTTGCCGAATGCACGCAGGAAGTTGCTCGCCTGACAATTCGCACCTCTGGCGTCTTCCAACATGCGGAACAGGAAGCCAGCCTCGCACAGCAAGCAGTTCTCCCGCGCACAATTTTGCAGGATATGCGCCTTGGCCGTTTCTCGATACGGCGGCAAGTAGTGGAGAGCTTGCAGATACGAGTTGGCATACGAGTTTTGGATGTGTGTTTCGAGACCACTATACTGGGTCTTGTTATAAAAGCCAAAGTCAAAGTCCTCGACACCGAATCGCGAGTATTGGATCGTCTTGAGACGGTAGTACGATGGCATTTGGCCTTTAGCTAGCATTGCTTCTGCGGTCTCGAGATCCTCCTGGCCTTCCTCTTCGTCCGATGCGTCGCTGTCATCCGAGATTTCGTCAGAGCCTTGGCCATCCGAGCCATCGCTTCCATTATTGCGCATTTCATCTGCTAGGCTGTCCTCTTTCGCTCCCAGCTTGGACTTAGCTGATGCGGCGGCTGCCGTCGGGGTGCTGTCTGAGGCGGTCTTTCTCTCGAACCTTGAATCGGTCGAGTTGGATACACTGTCTGATCCAGTCTCGGCTCTCTTCTTTTCCGCCTTCTTCTTCTTCTTGTCTGCTGCCGTGATGCCAGCGGCTGCTGCAGCTGCGGCCTTTTTGCTTTGCTCCTTCTCCTTTTCGCTGCGGAACAATGGAATACCAATCTTCTTCCTATCCTCGGGCCTGTGCAGTGCGCTGGCGCGAATGCCTCCTGGACCCTTGCCAGAAACCTGGTTGCGCTTTCCTCTGAGGTGCGGAGGAAGACTCGCGTAGCCTAAATAATCGACGGTCTTGAGGTTGCCGAGCACGGTAGGATCTACTTTTGTGGATGGATTGAACAGTGGCGAAGCTTCCGACACGTACTGCTCGTAATCAAAGTACGACATGAGCTTCTCGTTATAGTGTGGCATTCCGATGGATGAAAGCGGCGTCTCGGTGGACCAGTTGACAAAGGGCGTTGGTTCAACCATGTCAGGAAACTCCAACGAAGACGAGCTGAAGGTGTTGAATCGCAGGTTCGACGTGTCGCTGGAGCTACTCCAGAGACGAACGCTGCCGTCTGCTTCTCCGAAGGCAATGTAGTCAGCAGATGGGGAGATGGCGAGCGAGGTGATGAACGAGCTGGCGTTGGTGTACAAGAACCTGCCTTCGCCGGGCGTTGCGATATCCACGATCTGGAACTGGCCTTGCGGGGCCGAGACGATGACGGTTGAAGAGAGTTTTGGATGGATGGCGAGAAGTGATGGACCGCCGGGAGCGGCAAAGGGGATTGGTACGAGTGCCCGCATGGTGCGCAGATCGTGTACCTTGATGAGCGGTTCTGGCACTGGGTGACCTTGACGAACCGTCCAGCCGACCGAGTAGAGGATGTTTCCGTCTGCTTGAACGTCAACCAGACCTCCAGGATGTGCGTGCAGCCTGTGCTCAATTTTGAGCGTACGCGGATCACGAAGTTGAACATGGCCATTGACTGTGCCGGCACAAACGTACCTGCCACTCTTGCGCACATGCACAATGGGAGCTTCTGACGCAACGGTGCGCACGAGGGCACCTGTGCTATTGTTGACGGTAAGAATGAGATCGTTGTCGTTGTCGATCTCTCCTGTGTTGGCGGCGGAGTGTGAAAGACCGGCAGCGATGATATCGGAGCTGGCAGCAAGGGGCGAAGCGCACATGGAGACAAAATTCATGGCATCGGTGCCGGTATCTTGGGTGGTAGCAGTCCATTTGGCGAGCCCGCGACGCTGAGAGCATTTTATTCCATTATCGCCGATGGAGTAAATGTGACGTTCATCTGCCATGATGCCTTTGGCTGGTGAAGGACGAGAGGGGACGCCGTGGGCAGCGTACGAGGTGTAGCGCGAAAGTTGAGGAGAGTACAGCGAGGAGATGGTGCCGAAAGATGTGCCTTGCCAGAGGAGCTCAGAGTAGGGGTCAAAAGCGAGTGCGGTGATGGCTGGTGGTAGGCCCATAGGTCCATTTGGATTGACATGATGGGCATGCTCGCTCCAGTCGGCCATGTTGAACGAGAAGGAAGGGGTGATGCGGCGTGGTCGTGAAGGCGATCAAGCTTCTGAACAAGAAACAAAGCGATCAGATAGGCTGCAGTTCGTAGTATGATGAGATCGGAGCGATGGACGAGGAGACAGCGTTTTGCCACTGGGAGAGCATTGCTTTGTGTGCAGGGTGTTGGACGAGGAGGAGGATGCGGTTCAAGTGTGAAGAGGATGGCGGCTGACGCGATGCGAGATGTGACGTTGTACAGTACAGTACAGTACGCGGTCACACTGCCGACGAATGCAATGTTTTGGTAGAGTCTGGATGGTGTGGTCGAGATATGACGGTGACAGGAAAGCAATCGCAGATGAAGTGGGTGTCAACGAGAGGGACATAGACGAGTTGGTGACCAATGTATCCATGTCGGACGAGGCGCGACTCTTGTAATCGCGCTCGACCCCTTGCATTTATTTATTTCATTCTATTTGTTCCATTTTGTAGCCTTAACATTATACAAACAGAAAATAATTTGCATGGTTTACACGTGCCCCCACTGCTACGAAACCCAATTTTATTTAGGTGCAAATTTTTCTCCACATGTACACAACCAATAACACCAACACCGCGTCTGTGCGTCGCACAGCCATGTTTTATTCGAATTGAAAGCAAAAAAAAACCAGCTTCAATTTTATTTTATTTGTAATTTGGCTGAGAACGATGAATGTTGCTCAGTCAACCATGTTACACTCTATGCAACACCACGCAACACACCGCGTATGTATCTGCGTCGAGTGGGATTCGTATTGAAGTTCGAATTGGAATTCGAATTTTGGAATTGGGCATTTGGCGTCAGTTTCGTCATTTCAAAAGATCATCTCGACACAGGCAGTCAGCCAGTCAGCCAGCCTAGCCAGCCCAGCCAGCCAGTCAGTCACAAATTGCATTTGCATTTGCACCGTGCGTGATTTTCTGTCTTTCCCCCCCTTTTGGTTGTTCTTCTTATGCTAGCTTTCCAACCACATTCATCCGCTGCCATTCGACCACCATCATTCATAAGCAGGTTTTACCAAGTTCTTTCACACCAAAAGTCCACACTTTGATGCCTGGTACAATCCCGGCCATCACTGATCCAACCTTAGTCGACCAATCTTCGACCACAAAAACCAATCGTGCCACTTTGGCTGCTGTCTCTGACCATCCATCTACCTCCAAAATTCCTCTGGCTCCTTCGTTAAGCACACCCGTGTTCGCATCTCATCCAACATCAGGAGTCGCCTCAAAAGGTGCAACTCAATTGACCACCACCGCTTCGCGCACGTCCGCTCTGGCTCCGACAAATCTTCAAGCAAACATGACCAAGCAACTCTCTTCCTCTTCCTCCGCCGCTGGTAAGAATCTGCGCAACCGCAAATCCAACTCTTCGTCCAGATCAGCTGCGCATGACACTAGTAGCGAATTACTCAAATTCATCGAGACCGACGGTCACTTTTCCCTAGTACGAAACTTTCACCTGGCTGATGCGTTTACGTTGATGAATGCGTTTTGCGGTGCACAATCCCTCTTTGCTTCTGCTCGTTATCTCATCACGTCCGATCCAAAACACGCCTGGCTAGCGTTGTGGTTCCCTTTGTTTGGTGCCATTTTCGATCTTCTGGATGGTAAAGTCGCAAGATGGAGAAAGAGCAGCTCAATGCTCGGACAGGAACTTGATTCGTTGGCCGACAGTCTTTCGTTCGGTGCTGCTCCAGCGTTTGCCGCTTATTCGCTCGGTTTGCGAGGAGAGTTGGATGCCTTGATTCTTACCATGTTCGTATGCGCGGGTGTGGCTAGATTGGCAAGATTCAACGTCACTGCAGCAACCATCCCCCATGACGCGAGTGGCAAGGCAAGGTATTTCGAAGGTCTTCCCATCCCTTCTTCGCTCGTTCTCGTTGGAGGTATGGCCATCTGTCTGCTCACAGGTAGAATCGAACCGGGAGGACTTCCCATTGCTTTGGCAAAGGAGAGGGGTTACATTTCCAGCAAAGGTTTGACTTTCACTGCAAGTCTTAGGGAATATTTGCCCGATAGCTTCTCGGGTAGGGGTGTTCCTTTGGGTACTTTCACCATTGACTTTCGTCATTACTTGGTTCAGCTTTTCAAGCTCGTGCCTGGATTTGGGGTAAAGGCGGCCAACGAGTGGGCAGAGTGCTTGGGCAAGATCCAGGGTCATTGGTTGGCTTTCATTTGGTTGGCTTGGGCTACAGCTATGATTTCGAAAACTTTGCGCGTTCCAAAACCTTGAGATAACATTCTTCGCACGTATATGGCCACACGCTTGTGAGTCAAACCATCTGTATGTACTGTACATACACCAAAAGCCGTTTACGCCTTATCAACACAGACACATCCGACACCAAAATTGAGTTAAGGAAAAACAAATCCATGATTTCACAAGAACTGATTCTCGACAGACCAAGGGTGATTGTAATTTTGTGATGCTTTGTGTGCAAGAAAGTATGGTGATTTGATCAGATTAGGATGATGCAGGTTGGAAAGAAGAAGAAGGAGTTACTCTGCTCGATAAGGGTGAATCATAGTTTG
This sequence comes from Melanopsichium pennsylvanicum, assembly GCA_900208305.1. NCBI lineage: Eukaryota > Fungi > Basidiomycota > Ustilaginomycetes > Ustilaginales > Melanopsichium > Melanopsichium pennsylvanicum. The sequence continues at coordinate 287,719 of OAPG01000017.1, forward strand.
CATTTTGAAAAAGCTTCTCGTCGTAATAGAAAGCTTTTACAATTTTACCTTCGAAATAGCGACCGTCGAGAGCACGTACAGCTTTCCAACTGCCCGCCTGACCTGAAAATTCAACGAATACTCTCACCTCTCCCTCATCTGCATCTGCATCCGCATCCGACGGTTGTTGTGTTACCATATGAGGTAAGACGCGTTGAACGATTCCAAACTTTGCACATTCTTCCGCCACCTCTTGCACCAACTCGTCCCTCTCCCTTTCTCCCTCTAGATCCTTTGCGGTAGCCATGTTGATCAACACAATGATTCGAGATGCTGTATCCGATCCAAATCTTTCCGCTTCTACACGTGCCTGACTTGCCAAAGCGGGATTAAAGATGGATCCAGTACCTCTTTTTGTCATAGAAGTGGTAGCAACAATAGGTGTGGCAATGCCACGATTATGCGCAGCTCCCAAACCTTGACCTTCGACGTAGCCTTGTGAAGCCATGAGTCGTTGTGCAAACGTAGATGGGTCCATGCATTTCGGCTCATTCCACCCAGATGCCGCTGCTGCAGGGCAAGAGTCGGTGGGAACAGTGGCTGAATTGAGCTTGGCAAGTTTTGCAGCGATTGCGGCTGCTGCGTTGGTCCGCGATGCCAAGTCTGAGTTCGATTGACTTGTTAGCATCGATGATTGACCACGCGCTTGTGTATGCGGTGTGCTCGGTGGCGGTCCAGGAGGAGCAACAGGAGGAGCACCAAGGCTAACATTACGCGGTGCACTGGGTGGTGGTCCAGGAGGTCCAACAGAATTAGCATTGAATTCTTGACCACCGCGGAAAGACGTTTGATCTGATTGCTGGGACATTGCCACTCGTCTGGCGTAAGCTTCCTCTCCAGACATGGCTTGTCGGCGTTGGAAAGCTTTCTCCCCGCTCATGGAACCAGCTGTTGGAATCAAAGACATCGCCACGCGCCGTGCATAAGCTTCTTCACCGGTCAGTGCCCTAGTTGGCGCAACTTCCTCTGACTTTCTTCCCGCCTCAGCAGAGGGGCCATGTAGTGATGGTGGCGGCGGGTGTCTGTCATAGCGCCTGACATGTTCCTCCTCCTTTTCCTCAGGCCAGCACTCCTCATCTGCATACTCTTCCTCCTCTTGTTGCTTCCAGCGCTGGTAATCCACTTCAGCTTTCCGTCGTTCGTACACCTGCTGCTTGTAAGCTATGTAGTCGTTCGGCACACGCGGATCGTATTCGCCATTCAGGCTCGGCCCTGAAGGCTGTTCCCCTCGCTTTCGCTTGTTCTGCAACAGATGGACCGGTAAAATTTTTGATCATATCAGTACGACATTTTCCCAAACGCGCCAAATTGTGCTACATGCGGACGCGAAAGGAAGCAAGAATAGCACTTACCCGTCTCTTAGACGCAGCAGCCTTCCTACCAGTACTGGTGGTCATAAACCCGTTAACGTCTTCATCCTCATCGTCAACTTCTTCGCCATTATACAGCTCGTCATCGTAGTCATGGGAAGTGTGGCGCAGTTGTCCCCGAGCAGCAAGAGATTCGCGAATGTGGGCCTTGTCCCTTTCCAACTCCTCTTGCGGGAGGGTGAAGCGTGGAGGCTCGGTGATTGGATATTTAGACAATTGGTGGATGAGGTCTGCATCATTATTAGCAGTGGCTTGGGGCAAAGAAAGTGCTGCCAGGTGAAGATCTGATGTATCGACTGCAGGCTCGGATTCAGCTTCTGACTGTTTCGCGAGGTCTGCTGGTAGGCTGGAAAGAGTTTCCGATGCGGCAGCAACGATAGTGGCTTTGGGCGCAACACCGGGTGCGCGGGAGGTGGAACCTTTTGGAGCTTCAAGATCGGTCGTAGCAGGAGTGGCAAAGGAGGTGATGAAGGCCGCATTGGGCCTAGCCTTAGCTTTGGTATTGGTGGCCGTTCGCCTGGGGGCGAACCTTAGTGCTGCACTCCAGCCTAGTCATGTCCAGGCATCGCGGATCGACAATGATGATGAGTTGTTCAGTGTGTGTTCAATATGTAGGGAAAGAGATCGAAGGAAAGTCAGTGAGCACAGTTGTCCACATCATTATCCGTGTGCACTCAGCCCTCTTAGCCGATCTTGTTCAGCCGTTATAGATGACAGATGGCGAAAAAGTGTGAAGAGAGGCAGCAGCGACATTGGTGTTCGGAAGTGTACCTGTGTTCTTTGCACCTGCTACATCACAGACAGGTCTAGATTCGGATTTTGAGGAGGAATTAGAAGCTTGTCGTGTAGCATCATTGGCTCCTGGTGACTGAGAAGTGGAAGCATCCTGTGATTTCGAAGGGGAGTCTTGTTCGGCCGGGGTATCAAAGATTCCAGAGTAAAGTGACGCCCCCCGAAAGGCCTGATTCGCCGGCGGCATCCTTACGTTCCGATTACAGGTGGATACGGCTCAGTGCCTGGATGATGCACGATCCACGTAAGAGAGTGGTGGGAGGAGAGTGTTATAAGTGAACCCGTGACAGGAGTAGAAAAAGTTGAGTTGAGGATACAATACTTCAGTTAGTTGTCGGAACGCGGAACTTATTTCAAGCATCAAGCGGTCTACTTGAAACGCCTGCGGAAATTTTGGCCAGTCAATCCAATACACGTGCCATGCTCTCATTTGAATCAATACATCGTCACTCGCTCTACTCTATCGATCAGCTCGATATGCTACAAGCTTCTTCACAGTTCCTGCTTCTTTGCACTTATACGAGGCCAAACTCGGTCCAATCGACGAAGTATTCAACATGCAAGCGTCTGCAGTGGCTGGCCCGTCAACAGCAAAAGAACCAACCACCTCCACTCTCCTCCTGTCCACCATAGAAGCCTACTCAGACCTTACCAAGCATCTTTTCACCCTTGTAGAGAATCCCTCGATCTCTAAGCCAAAGACGGTACTTGATCGTGCCTCCGAAAGAAGCTGGACTCCCGACGACATAGCTACAACTCTATCCGCGATACACGACGTTGATTCGCTGCTCAGTTCGCGGATTGCTATAGCACATCAGCATGCGGTGAATCAAGCCAAGACCGAGGCTTTGCAAGCACGCGCCAAAAGAAGGGACAGGGAGACAAGACAAGCTATTTTGGAACTGAGCCAGATGAACGAGGATCTGGTCGAGATCACGAGGCTCTCTGAGGAAGAGTTGGCAAGCATAGACAGAGCTGAGAAGCGACCTATCGGACACACAACATTGCTGAGTTACGCTCAACGCTTGGCGAAATATACATCGGCCCCTCCCGGCTACAAACTCCCCACCTTGACCTCATCATCGGTTTCCAAAGCGACGGGCAAGGCAGCCGAAACAAAAGCCGAAGAAGGCGAGGGAGGAGAAGGAGAAAAGATCTCGTTAGGCGCGGATTACAACCAGTATGCGAAAAGAGCAGCAGCATATTATGATCCTGCAATACCATCCATGCCGCAGGAGATGCCCTTTCCTTCGGACGCCATGATGAGGCAGGGGATCTTGAACAGCGCAGAGTTGCTAAACGGTGCGCCTATGGCAGAGGTACCAGTGGGGGATGGGGAGGAAGGGGCGGACGGAGAGGACGAGATGCTGCCAGGTACCGACTTTGCTGGCAGTTTCTCGCATCTGAGGGAACAGCAGCAGCAGCATGGCGGCATGTTTGGAGAAGATGCTGGGGATGCATTCGATTTGGATCTCAACTAAAGGTCCATGCTCTGCTGGCTCGTTGCATCGCTCCGGCGCCTTCACCACTAATTGGCTGTGGACGCTCAAAAGTAGATTGCTTATCTCAATTATAATATTGCAACTAGCAGTTTCACGGTGCTCACACTTCTCATTCCTGTTTGCTGCTCCAACATGCCGTCACTATTACCGTCATCCAACCATGATACGCAAAGAGAGGCCTGCACCGTTGCTAATGATATGGACCGTACCAGGTGTTAGAGCGCGTAAAGCAGCCCTCGTAATTGAAGTTTTTCGTGCGACAGAGAAACCACTCTTTGGAGCACGTGACTTTAATTCGATTTTCGCAGTTTTCGGATGCGAAGCTTGGCCTGCGTTTGCAGTCATACACTGTGCAGGAGCAGAGCCAGCGCGGAGCAGAGAAAAGAAGAAATTTGACTGCCCATTCATTCGAGCCGCTGCTGAGCCTGACCTGAAGGGCGATGGATAGAAGAGCGCAGCCCCCCGCCATCCACCTCTTCCTTCTTCTCCTCACGGTTTCAAGCAGTAAGTATTCTGACCCTTTGGTCTTTCGTGACCACACATACTTTCACCGATGACGACCAGCCTTCGGCATTCACACACCGAAAGAGACAGACCCAATCCGTGATGGTTGCTCGCAGCTTGTCGCGCACGCTTCCAGCAATAGCTCGTTGCTTTGAACAGCAAATGCTGACCCACGCCGCTTGTTTTCTTCTTTACTCATCATCAGAGGACACCACTCAGACTGGTTAGCAAAATCGTGATTCAAGATGCAGATCTTCGTTAAGACCCTCACGGGCAAGACCATCACTCTTGAGGTGGAGTCTTCGGACACCATCGACAATGTCAAGGCCAAGATCCAGGACAAGGAGGGAATCCCCCCTGACCAGCAGCGACTTATCTTTGCCGGTAAGCAGCTCGAGGATGGCCGCACTCTCTCGGACTACAACATCCAGAAGGAGTCCACCCTTCACCTCGTACTTCGCCTTCGTGGTGGTGCCAAGAAGAGGAAGAAGAAGGTTTACACCACCCCTAAGCGCATCCCTCACAAGCGCAAGAAGGTCAAGATGTCCATCCTCAAGTACTACAAGGTCGACGGCGATGGCAACATCAAGCGCCTTCGCAGGGAGTGCCCCAGCCCCGAATGCGGTGCCGGCGTCTTCATGTCGTGGCACAAGAACCGTCAGTACTGCGGAAAGTGCAAGCTCACCTTCATGTTTGAGGAGGGCACCAAACCCCCCCAGGCTTAAACGCTACCACCCTCGGGGTAGTACCTCCCTCCCTCTTTCTACACACACACCTACACACACACACACACATACATACAAACCATGTTCAGGTCCATAGCGACCTTTTGATCATCTCGATGGTTCCCCTCCCACGTGCTTTTGGCTGCGTGCAATGCTGATGTCTCTCAGTCTTGCACACAAGCTTTTCATTGTCGCACGCTCTTCGAAATGCCAATTTGTCGTTCTGCATGGTATATATCGTCCATCTGTCTGTGCTTGGTCTGGCGTTGTGAATGTTGAGAGAGAGCTGCCAAAAGACGTGTGAGAGCTGAATGACTTTGATTGCAAAGATTAGATACACAAATACAAAGGAGCTTGAGAATGAGAGAAACATGCAGTAGTGATTAGACGAGCGAGCGATGGGACGTGGAAGGGAGAGGAGTGAGCCAGTAAAAGTTGGGGATTTGGATGGATGGATGGATGGGACGAGGGATGGCCGATACTGGCTAGGTTTCGGGCCATCTAGTACCCTCGTTCGTCTCCTCTTGAAAACTGGGCGGTTTGTCTTCGCTGATTGTCTTCGAGTTTGGGACAATCTCTGATGCTATGACCCAATCCGCCGCAGACTGGACAACTCGAAACTTTGCCCCCATTTGCTGCCATCCTTGGATCTTCAATGGCGGCCAAGAAGGGTGGAATCCTCTGTTTAGCCTCTATCAACAAATACTTCAAATCCAACAAGGTCTGCTCCTGCGTATTTGCATTCACAAATGTAGTTGCTACACCCGTCTTACCACTTCGACCCGTCCTTCCGATCTGATGCACATAGTCCTCGATCTCCTTTGGCATGGTATAGTTGATCACATGTTGAATCTCGTTGAAATCCAAACCTTTGGAAGCCACACCAGAGGCAACCATAACATCCTTCTGACCCGACTTGAAAGCTCGTATAGCATACTCTCTTTCATCCTGCGTCTTGGATCCGTGAATAGCCACCGCCTCAACCCCTTTGAGAAGAAGATACTCTTGAATGTCATCGACCTCGTTCTTGTTGTCACTGAACACGATGACCGGCGGTGCAGTTTTTTGAAGACATTCGAGAAGGTAAACCATCTTGGCTTCTTGTTTGACGTACTCCACCTCTTGAATAATGTCCAAACTCGCAGCGCCCGCTCGGCCGACGTTGATGATCACCGGCCTGATAAGCGATTGCTCGGCAAAGTCTTGGATCTTCTTTGGCATGGTGGCCGAGAACAGCAAAGTCTGACGCTGCTGTTTGAAGAAACCCATAATGTTTCTCACATCCTCCTCAAAGCCCATATCGATCATTCGATCCGCCTCGTCCAAACACAGGTACTTGCAACATTCCAAGGTGAATTTCTTCTTGGTGAGCATATCTTGAAGTCGACCCGGGGTAGCCACGACGATGTGGAAACCTTTGGACATGGTATGATGCTGTTCGGCCATGCTGATACCGCCGATACACAGCAGAACGCCTATTTGAGGATAGCCGCTAGCTACGAGCGCTTCAGCAATGCCTTTGATGGACTCGTACGTTTGACGTGCGAGCTCGCGAGAAGGACAGACGATCATTCCCACTGGACCCTCTCCTCGCATGAAGGCAAGTCGCCTCTCTTGTTCAGCAGCAAACATGATGACGGGCAGAGAAAAGGCGAGCGTCTTGCCTGAACCTGTGAAAGCGATTCCAATCATGTCTCTACCCGAAAACGCTGTGGGAAGACCTTGCATCTGAATGGGAGAGGGTTTGACGATCTTTTTTTGAGTTTCGAGGTACTCGATGACGCATTCGGGGACCTTCATATCGCGAAAGTTGGTGATCACGGGTGGGATGTCCATGCCGTCTGCAAGGATGTGATTTTTCTCTCGCAGCTTTTCGTTTTCCTCCTGAGTGCGATTACGGATGTAAGAAGGAGGTGTCCAGGATGTCTTGAGTGGTTCTGTGTACTGAATGCCTTTTGCGAGTTCCATGTCACTGGCTAGTTTTCTACGTGCAGCATGTGCTTCGAGGATCTTACGCTCTTCTTCCGCGTCAATGTCAGCTTGAGACCTTTCGCCTTCTTCAGCAAGCTTCTTGTCGCGGAGCATGCGCGCTTCGTCGAGTAGTGATCGCTGGGGCCGTTGTGCTGCGCGGTCGTGTTGATCCTCATCATCTTCTTCTGGTTCGAGAGGTAGGTTACTGCTAGATGTGGCTGAAGATCCTGCGCGAGCGCGAGACTGGATCTTTTGTATTTGCTGCATACGACGCTGCTTGAGTGGAACAAAGGTTGATGAGGAGGATGCTTCGACTTGATCCTCGTCGTCAGAGTAGGTGTAGTGTGGGGTGTCTGCTTTTGTCTGTTGGAGCATGCGTCGACGCTTGAGCGCCTGAACGGCCGACATGGATGAGTCTGTACCTGCGTTCGACTGCTGCTGATGCGCAGTGCTTGTTGACGCTATTTGGGCCATGTTTGCTGCACGACTTTGCGGTGAAGGGGCGCAAGGAGTGAAGGTAGTCTTGTCGTGTAGGTGGGACAAGGCTCCACCTCGATACTGTAATGTAAATCAACGTTGAGTAAATTCATTCCACTGTATGCACCATACTTATAATAAGAAAGGGTCCGAAATCCGAAAGGCTGAGTGGCTGCCAGAAATCGGCCCGATTAGATAGTTTGATGTGAAAGGTCAACATTGCACATCTTGGTGAGCACATCTTGGTAAGCGTGACTGTGCAAGTAATTACTGTATTTCAAATAATGATTATTAATAGAAGCACATTTGGTGTGGAGCAAAATAAAAGCTTCTTTTTGAGTCTGCATGGAAGTACAGACGCTTAACAATACTACCACAACATCCCCCTTCTCAACTTATCATTATCAATAGTGCTGTCACTGCAGCTCAACAGATTCCTTGGTACAATAAAACGCAGCTCCGAGCTCAAAACCTCAGAAGCACTTGTTTTGCAACATGAGTCTGGATGAAACGCTTGATTTTATTGGGTCTCATATTGAGTTCCAGTAAAGGGTGGGTTTCATCCGGACTCATTCTGAGTGCCTGTAACATTTTGCCAGACGTCATGTTGTGTTAGATCCTTCTCTCATTCAACTTTTCACATGGTTTGTAAAAGCTAACGCAATCAAACAATTAAACAACTTTGTTAGGAATGCTGCCACAAACAGATGAGATGGTTGTTTGTGAATGTATCTGCCATACTTGACTATAGTAGCTTGACCTGTTATTCGGTGCATCATGAGCATTAAGCAATTTTTTCTGCCACCTTTTTCTTTCCATAAATTTTCAAGGAACCAAAAACCGTCGAAGAAAAGGGTATGGCAATTTACGCGACCGAGACGCGACCCAATTGTGAATCGTTGTGATATTTGTAGAGCAAGAAAGGTCGACGACTTGAAGACCAACACCTGCTCCCCACTTTACTCAGCCATCTATCAAGCCAAAACTCAACCTCTTTTCTAGCAAACGTCGTCACACTTGAGCAATACTTCGACATGATTTTAACTTGACGCAGCTTCTATATCGGCCAGGAACTGTACACTTTGGTAAAACTACTACCTCAGCCGCACCGCAGCGAGTGAGGACAGCTTCAGTATGAACGCTCTCATTTCGGCTAGTGACATCAAAAGTAAATTCCATCACCTTACCCCTGTTTCTTAAGACCGCAGCAGATATTTTGACAAGGTCTTTGCTCACTTTTAGATTATGGTTGTTTCCATCTAAAGCCTTTTACAGTGCTCTCCACTGCCTCAGCAGGTTTTCAGAGACGTTTTGGTTACATTGCAGTCCTCGGCCTAGTGGGCAGGCTCAGGTAAGAACCGCTTCATGGGGTAGAGCGTCGTGATCATAGCGAACGGCTGTACTGACTCTTTTTTTTGTTTCGCTATGGTGACATGTACAGATTCGACTTTCAGCAATCAATCCTACCAACTCGGCATTTTGCATGTTTGCCTTTGATCCCGATTTCTTCCTTAACGTTGAAGCCGAGGCCAAGATCGAGTGTCAAATTCAGCTCAAGGTAAAGCCATTTTAACCCCTCCTTCATCGATGTTGAGCGTTTCAAACCATCTCTTTTCCGCTCTTTGCTGACTTGAAGATTCCGCTTTTGTTCCCTGTTCTTTACAATCCATTCGCACAATCAATTCATTCTACGATGACTTTCAGACCATCCTGTCGATCCTCCGCACCCGCGGTCGGAATGTCGAACGGCTACAGCTTACCCTCTCGGACAACTCTTGCGATTGTCGCTTTTCAATTACGTTACATTGTCATTATGGTATCACCAAAGCTCATCGTTTAACGTACTCGCCCAAACGTGGTTTGTTGCCAACTGCCGACCCTAACCCACCCAACTTTTTCTGCATCAATCCAGCCACGGCTTCCGAGTGGCTCGATCATTTCCTCTCTTCTTCTCGTACCGGTGAAATCACACTTATGTGTACTCCTGATTCTTGCATCGCTCGATCCAAAGAGGAAGAGATCCCCGAGAATCGAAATCAAATACGCAAGGCGATTCAAACCGAGGTTAAGATCGCAGTGCAAGAGTTTAAAGAGTATTGCGTGTTGGAGGACACCAAATTGACGTTTAGCTTGAGAGAATTCAAAGCGACGGTGGGTTTGGCAGAGACGTTGGGAACAGCGGTGGAAGTGAATTTCAGTGATGGTGATGAGCCATTGTTTGTGAGATTGAGGGTGGAGAATGTGGTTCGAGGGGAATTTGTCATTGCTACCACTAAAGGAGATAGGACTGCTGGTGGTGGTGGTGGTGTTGATGAGGCTGGTGCAGGTGTTGATGGAAGCACAGGGGGAACAGGAGGGAATGGTGGGAGAGCTTCAGCACAATCCCAATCGCGACCACAGCCACAACCACAAGAACAAGTGGAGATTGCCGCTTCAGCAGCAACCTCATTCAGGACCTCTGCCCAAGCTTCCAATTCTGCCGCTGCATCACGTAACACCACAACGATTTCAAACAATCGAAAAGCACAAGATTCGTCATCTTGTTCTTCCTCCTTACATCTCCCACATTCATCAGCACCACGGGCGGTGACGAAATCATCTTCTTCTCATCAACATGGTGACGCTATACCTTTTGAATCCACCCCTTTTCAACCACGAGATCATCAAACATCTCGACCTTCACCTGATCATTTGGCTTGTCAAGCAGGAGAAAGTGAAGACGAAACCACACAACCCTTGTTTTTTCCAGGTGGAGAAGCATCCGAATTATCGTTGCAAGCACCAACCCAATCATCACCACCTTCACAATTATCAGAGGTGACATTTGTTCAACCTACACCCGTTGCACAAGGTGGTGATCCAACCGAATTCTTCGGTACTCTTACCTCATCTACGCAGAGCACTACTGGTCAACACATGCATGAACAAATACAAGAAATTCATACCAAACGTAGAAAGAGAACGTCACAAATGGAATCTTATTCACACAACACCTATAACAACAACAACAACAACAACAACAACGATGATGATGATGATGATAATGATGATAATGATGATGATGATGCAAGTGACAATCGAAATAGTCCAGGGCCTAGGAAACGTTTCAAACCTCTGTTCTGAAGATTTCGACAAGCTCGGATCACTCAAATATCAGCTTCTCTTTGTTCGTTCCCACTCGCGCAAACAATCATTCGACACGCTCACAAGAAAAACATCACAAGAGAGTGCACTTTTCTGAAGAGACGAAGGTCAAGTTTGAAAAGTCATTGAGGTGTGTGAGTATGTTTGAGTTATAGAAAGAGAGAGAGAGAGAGAAAGAGAGAAAGAGTGAAAGAGAGACTTTTGAGCTCGTGGTGGTGGTGGTGGTAATGGTGGAAAATCAAGCAATGTTCCAACCGAGTCTTTCGCCCCAACCACCATTTGCAATAGCATTAGCAATTTGCTCTACATCTTTATCACCTCTACCACTGAGCGAAACCACCACATCTTGATCTTTACTCATCTTACCAGCAATGTGGAAAGCGGACCAAAGAGCATGACTTGTCTCCAATGCTGGAATGATTCCTTCCAACTGGGTACAAAGTTTGAATCCTCTCAATGCTTCTTCATCCGTTGCAACCGTGTATTCCGCCCTACCCGAATCTTTGAGGAAAGCATGTTCAGGTCCTACACCTGGATAATCCAATCCAGCACTGATCGAATGGGTTTCAGTAATCTGTCCAAATTCATCTTGCAACAAGTACGTTCTAACACCATGAAGAACACCAGGCGTGCCTTTGGTTAACGTGGCACTATGACGCGGAGTATCAATACCATCTCCACCCGCTTCAACACCAATCAGTCGTACCGACTTGTCCTGTACAAACGGATGGAAGATTCCAATGGAATTCGATCCTCCACCTACACATGCAATCACTGCATCTGGTAATTTACCCTTCTTCTCGTGCAACTGCTGCTTGACCTCTTTACCAATGATCGACTGGAAATCGCGAACGATGCTAGGGAAAGGATGAGGACCGATCGCACTGCCCACAATGTAGTGGGTGTTGTGCAAGTTGGTAACCCAATCACGGTTGGCCTCATTGATCGCATCCTTGAGCGTCTTACTACCACTCTCGACTGCAACCACTTTGGCTCCCAACATCTTCATTCGGAACGCATTCAAACTCTGCCTCCTAACATCCTCCGATCCCATATACACCACGCACTCCAACCCAAACTTGGCACACGCCGTAGCAGTGGCTACACCGTGCTGTCCTGCACCCGTCTCGGCGATGATACGCGTCTTACCAAGACGTCGAGCCAGGAGAATTTGACCAACAGCGTTGTTGATCTTGTGTGAACCAGTGTGATTGAGATCCTCGCGCTTGAACCAGATCTGAGCTCCTCCCGCAGCTTCCGTCATGCGGTCGGCGAGGTACAGTTCCGAAGGTCGACCAATGTACTCGTAGTAACTTTCAAACTCTTTCCAAAACTCGGGATCTTTGAGAGCGTCGAGGTAGGCCTTTTCGAGTTCCTGATGTGCGTCGAAGAGCGCTTCGGGGATGTACTGCCCACCAAACTTGCCGAAACGAGGAGGGCGAACTTTTCCCTCGCCGTCAACAATGGTGTCGAGACCAGGGACGGGAGGACGGTCGGCAGGAACCACTGCATCGACCTTGGGGATGGGGATGCTATCGGGTTGGTCCTGAACTGCTTTGATGTTTAGCGGCTGCTTGCGCCGAATAAAGCCTTCATTCTTGCCAGTGATCTCGGCACAGTATTCACGAGCGGCCTGAACACGAGCTGCGGTGTTGGCAGGGGCTTCCTTGAGCTTGGCGACGAGCTTGGAACCAATGACGACTCCGTCGGCGTGCTCACCAACCTCGACAAAGTGTTGTCGGGTGGAGACACCGAAGCCAACGGCAAGGGGGATGGGGGTAATACTGCGAATTTTGGCGATGAAGTCGGGGAGACTGCTCGAGACAGTGGTAGTTGCACCGGTAGTGCCCATCTTGGAGACGACGTAAATGAACGAATCTGCGAGCGAGGCAAGGTGCTTGATCCTTGGAATTGACGTAGAGGGTGCGATGAGGGGAACGTAAGAGAGGCCGTGCATGGTGCAAGAGGCGCGGAAGTCGGCTGCTTCCTCGGGTGGAAGGTCGACCATGATGAAACCGTTCGCTCCAGCGTCCTTTGCATCCTTGACAGCCTTGTCCTCACCGTAAGCCAAGGTGGGATTGTAGTAACCCATGAGGAGGACGGGCGCCTTCAAGCCTTTAGAACGGGCCTGGCGAATGTATTCCAGGCACTGAGCGTAGCCGACACCTTGTTCAAGTGCGACTTGGTTGGACTCCTGGATGGCGGGACCATCAGCCTGGGGATCGGAAAAAGGGACGCCGAGCTCAATGATGTCGGCACCGCCATGCTCGAGAGCGAGAAGGACATCGACGGTGTCGTGCTTGGTAGGGAAACCGGCGGTAACGAATGAGACAAAGACGGCCTCATTTTTGGCTGCCTTTGCGGCGAAAACTGCCTTTATCTGATCGGTCATTGTGACAACTACGTGTTGGGCGCTAAATTTTGCTAGATGGATGACAGAGGGTTGGGCTGTGGTGTTTTTGCGGAGAGGGACGGATGGCGGTGCGAGGTGGAAGAGTTGTGATTTCCAGCGAGGAGTAAGCTTGGTCACTACGAGAGGAGTAAGCCTTTGAAACAAGGCACGAGACGAGATTGTGATAGGTAATTTGAGTCACCTTACGAGTGAAAAGGTGACGACGATAAATGTGATGGTGGAGAAACCATGTGAAATGATTGGAAAAAGATCAAGATGGAAAGCAATGATGCAAGCTAACTGTAGCCGGTGACTTAAATTATAGACTGCAGAAGCGCTTTGCAATCCAAGCGGCGAGGCGATGAAAACGTCGCAAGAACAAGTCTTAACTTATGCCAGCCAACTTAACCGAAGGCACAGTCAACAGCCGTGGGAAAGAACTAAGCAGCACAACAACACACCTTGACAAAAGCCACTCTGCTGAAAATTATTGCACTGTAATTTGCTGTACTGTGTAGGATTTTTGAATAGCGCGGCACAACCGAGTCAGATTTCTTCTTGAATTCACAGAGAGAGAGTTGCGAGTGAGAGCTGTAGCATTTGATAAGCGCTGCCAGCGTGAGTGGAAGAATTCATTTAGCGTGTGACTCGCCCACCCATTCGTATACACTAAGAAGAACAAATCTTGATTAAAAATAAATTTGTATTACGGCAATCTCCACTTGGATTCCTTTAAACACAACGCGGTCTGCAGTTTGTATTCAGCATTATTATTGAGGCGGCACCACAAAACTCCTGCTTCTCGTTAGCATGCAGAAAGGTTCGCCACCAACAACAACGAGTCACAAAACACCCAGCCATCAATCAAACAAGTGGGCTCGCGCTGTGAGACGCACGTCCTTGCAACATAGTGTCAGCGTAACAGCATGTAAGCTAATAATGTCTTGACAAACTTGCTCGTAATCTCTCTGGTCAGCCGTCCAACGCGCTGGCTGTCACCGAACGGGTTGTTGTCGTCCGTACCCAATGCAGCAATTCATACGACATATGAAAACATTCTCAATAGGCTGCTCTCCGGCTCACAGAATTCGGCTATCACATGTTTGATACGAACGCGACAGGCTGGCAACACTGTGCTGACTGTAAAAATTGCGTAGGTAATTGTTCCTTTTCTCATCATATACCGTGAGAGATGCAAGCGTGGGTTGACTGTGTCTGCCCCTCAAAAAAATGTTGCATGAGATCAAGTGTAAAATCCAGAGCATTTACACCAATAGACGCAGTTGACCCCAGGCCAATCACGACTTCCTCGTCTGTTCTCGTGCAGCCTTGATGAGCGGAGCCAGCGTCCGCAGGCTCTCCGATCGCTTCAAGAACGGATGAGCCAACATTCCCACCGCATCCGGCCTCCTCTCTGCATCCACATCCAAGCTTGTCTTCAAAAAATCCTTGAAAGTGTTGGACAGATTCTCTGGATTGTTGATCTTTGGTGTACCATTGGTCGCAATCAGATAAAGCGCCCTCAATGGATTCTCATTTAGGTACGGTGGTTCTCCTTCCACCATCTCAATGCACATGATCCCCAGACTCCAGATATCCACCTTAGGCCCGTACTCTTTCCTCGTCACCACTTCGGGTGCCATCCAATAAGGCGTGCCCACCATGGTGGTACGCTTCGCTTGAGACTCGCCGATCTGAGCACAGAACCCGAAATCGGTCAATTTGATATCACCCTGCAGACTGAGCAGTACGTTGTCCGACTTGATATCTCGGTGAATCACCCCGTGCTCGTGAAGGTGTCGCAGACCTTCCAACACCTCGCGCGATACAGCCGCAATCTGACCTTCGGTCATGATGTTGCACGTCACCACATCGGTGAGAGAGCCACCCTCCATGTACTCCATCACCACCCAGAGGTCGCCTTTAAACAGGAACGAGTCGATAAAGTTGACAATGTTGCGATGGCGCGATTCCTTCATGACGAGAATCTCGTTGATGATCAGATCCTTCTTGGGTTGTTGTTCCAAGTTCATCTGCTTGATGGCGACAGAGACGTTGGTGCCGACTTGGTAAGCAGTGAAGACGCCACCGCTTGCACCTTGACCGATTTTCTGAAGACTGCGGTAGAGCTTGGTTGGATCCGCGTCGGTGCAAATGGCTTGCAGCTTGGCGATGACGTCCGAATCCTTGAAAGTGCTCTTCTTGGTCTCGCGTCTGCGTGGTACAGCTCCGGGTCCCTTGGAGCTCGGTTTTGCTGCCGAGGCGGAAGAAGTTGCAGATGAGGAGGACGCACCGTTGGCACCAGCAGCAGCGCCTGCAGCTGAAGCCTTGGATGCCGAAGCGGCAGAAGCGTCAGGCGCACGTGGCGCGGAACCAGGCTTGGAACCTAACGATGGCGAGCCTGTTTTAGGAGGAGCAGCAGGTGCTGGAGCAGGTCGCGATGGCTTGAGCAACGCCTCTGCAGAGCTGCTGGCCGAAGCAGGCCCTTGTCGCAGCTCAGGGCTGTTGATCTCCTCTGGACGCTGGCCGTACATGCCACCTGGCGGTGCAGGTGCAGCTCGCGGCTTCTCGTACAGAATCTGTCTCGGTGCACCTGCGGTCTTGAAGCCATTTTCGCTGCTTGTATCCGTGCGCGGTGTGCCAGGAGCGTTGTTGGCCTTGACCCGGCCCATCTTTTGCCACACGTCGGTATCACCCTCGCCCTTAGTCGCATCCTGGTAGAAGGCAACGATATCCATGACAGCCTGTGGATTGGCTTCCTGGTCTTGACGCGAGATTCCCGACTCTTGCAGCAGCTGCTGCCACTCCTTTGGCAGACCTGTGAACTCGCCCGTATCCGAGTTGAAACCAACATGCGTCAGATGCACGGGATCGTAGGGCGTTGAGATTTCAATCTTCTTCTGAGCTGAGAAGACGTCACTCATCGAGTTGACAAAGCCGCCAAAGACGCTCTTGAATGTGTTCCTGCCACCGGGAGTCGCGCTGCCGTCACGACTCCTTTCACGATCCCGGGTGCCGTGGACGAATTGGCTTTGTGTCGTGAGCGAGGGTGTGCCTTGATCGACCTCGAGCGTTGGGGACGACTGCTTGAGGTTAGGCGAGCTAATCTGGTGCTGCTGAGGACCGATGCTTGAGTGGGAACGTTGTGCCATGACAGGAGCCACGTGCTGAGAGGCGACGACCGACGAGATTGTGTGCAATGTGTCAGGACCGGATGTGTTGGACCTCACAGGTCGGGGCGGAAATTGTGGACTTGAGCCGGAAGCAGCTGGGTTTTGGGATGACCACAGCACCGAGGATGTGGAAACGGTAAGAGGCGATGCAGATGGCGGTTCAGCCGAAATCCCAGAAACACTAAATGGCAGACCTGTCTGTGCTGGCAAGCCCGATTTGGGACCTTGGATCGCATTGAGAGATGTGTTGATGCTGGGCTTGGGACGATATGCACTCGCAGAGCTGGCCGATCGAGATGCGGTGGCAGAGCCATTTGCGAAAGTGGATGGCAGGGGGAAAGTAGGCGAGGCAGATGCCAAGGGTGTTGCGCCCGGACGGAGATTGGAAGGTGAGCCCATATTGCTTGGCGGAGCGGGTGCGCTGCGCTGCGGAATGAGGTTCATATCATTGAAATCGAAGCTGGCGGCGAGGCCTGTGAAAGCGCCATCTGAGTTACCGATACCTTCGACACCCTTGAGATAGTTGGGAGTGTCTGCGGAAGGGTCGGCATGGTTGTAGGCGGAAGTAGGGATTGGTCGACCTGCAGCTTCAGTGAGCGCATCTGCACTGCGTGGCATGACTTGTGCGCCCTGGAAATCGTGAGGATGTTTGATCACCGAGCGTTTCGGTGATTGATGCATGTTGGGCAACATTTAAACGATTTATCGGTTGTATGCAAAGCTTCTCCAGTGGTCAAAGCCGGTTGAGAAAGGCGAAAATATGAGACAAGCGGTGAAGTAGGAGACAAAGCAAGATGGCAGCACAAGGTTGTACGGCGCCAGTACGCGCTCGTCCAAGTACGTGGCGTATTGCGCGTTGGTAGAATGAGAATGGTGACGAGACAGAGTACTTCGTGTTGAAAGTGATGATCCGATTCGAGACGAAAGTGCGACGGACTGATTCGACTATCTTAGGAGTAGTAAAGCTGCCCTATCAATCGCAATCTGCCTTCAGATAGCAAAGGGAGATGGTGGACGCAGAGAAGGAAAGCTAAGCGTCGATCACTGGGATGAACTGAAGCACAAGATCAACCGCTTAATAACGATTTGCACGTGACAAGGAGGAGGAAGCACGAAGGAGTCGGTGCAATTAGATGAAGACTGGTGAAATTTGCGCGAGTGATAGGGTTTGGTTCAAATGAAAGCGGGTTCCGAGATCAAGACGAGATATAGGCGAGGTCGCAGCCAAAAAGAAAAGAAAAGAAAAAGGAACAGCGATGGTGACCGAAGCGGATGGTGCACTGAAAACGTGAGAGAGGATTGTTGATAGCTTCAACGAAACAAATGGCGATGTCCAATAAAAGGTGGTGTGGATGTAATAAGGGAGCAGAACAGACCAAGTGCAGAACGTGATAAAAGTCAAAGATCGAAGGGGTCCGGACCTGGCGGATCACCCGTGTTATGTATTATTGCCTGTATACAGTATTGTGTGTTGGTGCCAAGCCAGTGGGGAAGCGAGGGTGAGCACAATAATATATAGCAACGGCAAAATCTGTAGAGTAACGCTGGCCACCGTCTTTTCAGCTCTAGAGCTGTGCCACTCTTTTCGTGTCTCGGTGCATGTGTGCGCCCACCCTGACTCTGTGTGTATGTGTGTGTGTGTGTGTGTCAATCTTATTCGCGTTGCTTGATCAACCAAAAACACTTGAAAAATCAAATCAAAATCAAAATTCAGAACTCTTGACCGAGCCTTGTGCGAGTGTAACCATGTGCGCTCGAAAGAGTCAAGCCATTTAAAGGTGTCATTCTGCGATGCTTCTTGAGTATACATCAAGGATGCTGAATCCGTCCAGACTGATACGTTCAAGAGAGACACCACCGAGAAGCACAACGGTTGATCATCTATCATCACGAATGTAGAGAGAAGCATGATCGAATGAATGGTTAAATTGACAGGCACACCCAATTTGGGCAATCTTGAGCTTGCCTTGCCATAGCTTGGATGCGTGCTTTACCCATTTCCACAGTCCCTTTGATTATTATTCAACTCTGATAGGTTGAATACAATAATCATTAATTCAAGCTCCTTTTTCATTTCAACCCCGTAAAAGTATTCCACTTTTAAATCAAAGCGTTGAAATCAACTTTTGTAAGGTGCCATTTGGGTGGTTCGAAATTGTGAGTGATGTTGTGCCCCTTCTTTCAAGCTTTTTGAAGAGATCGACGGGGTTGCGACACAGAATTTGCTGTTTCGCTTTGCAATGTCGACGTGTTGCTGCTTGCAGCTGGTGCGAGTGTGCGAGTGTGCGTTCAAGAAGCTGTTCTTCAGCTGAACCCAAGCCAAGCGAAAATTATCTATCATTTGTCGAGTCTAACAAATCCGTTCACCTGGCACACGCAAGCAACCACGGCGCTCGGACCCTTGGACTTACAGATGGATGCAGCCGCTTGTCTTGCTCTGCGTGGCCAACTCGGCCTTTCTTTGTAAATTTTACTGTACCATCCCGAGTTCAAGCCGCTCCCCGCTCCGTCGCAACATGAGACATCGCCGAACCTCATCACTGCCAATCTCCTTCCAGAACATAGTCATCGCTCACATCTCTTCAGCTTGGTGCAAGTATCTGTCCTAGTCACATCGGCTTGCAAGTGCAATTCAAAGTATAGTAACTTGGTGCACGGGCGTACGCACTTCATACGCGCACAAACGCCATTCAACATCTCTTGATTGCCACACCCCAGTCACAGACGCTTTCAATTCTATCCGGTCGTCACCCTATTGAGTGCCTGTGACAGTAGGCACTCTGCTCAATCTGTTCCCCATCTCGGCCTTCTCGAAGGAGTTGTTTGTTGCACTCTTCTCGATAAATTAATGGCACGGTCAGAATCGGATTTTTTCTACAAGCGTACCACTAGCACCTCCACTAGCACCACCACTAGCACCACCACTAGCACCACCACTAGCACCACCAAGCTCTCAAGCCGCAATATTCGAAGCTCAGTCGACCCTTTGGCAAGCAGAGGATTGCTCACTTCCTGCGATCGGTCCTCTTCTATCACTACTAGTGGTGCAGCTACCACTTCAACTGCCTCCAAATCTCCCGATCCGGCTTCCAACACCATTTCAATCGTCGAGCTTTTCGGCAGTGCACCGCTTCAGACCACTATAGCAGTCCTGTCGGAGGCACTTCTGATTTGGACCCTGACTTCGGTTCATCCTACGAAGGTCCAGCCGCTTTTCACTTTGCGCCATCGGATTCTCCGGCGCACGCAGTAGTCACCAATCAGCCGACATCTCCAGTGATTGGGGACGACACAGGCAAGATGAATTCGCCTTATCGCACTCCGAATGCACAAGAGGGAGCATGGCTGGGCGGTGGAAATGCAGACCATCTCAGTCCGCATGTAGTGGCCAACAACACTACCCACTTTGGCTCATCGCCTGGAAATCAGAGCGATCTGTCAAATGAAGCTCAGTTTCACAATACTGATGCACTCTCCGACGTCTCTGCTACTGGTAAGTTTTTCGATTCCGATCTCCTTGATTCATATCAACGTTTTGTCATGATTCAGATCGTCTTGCTTACATCCACTGCTCCTTTTCACCTAGGCTACGAGAACCCTTCAGCAAACCACTTGTACTCGGATACAATCAACATGTTCGATCTAGACCGCATAGACAGTCGTACAGCCGATAAACAACAGTACGAAGCATCATCTGCGCTCGCCACACCCACTCTCGTCGAACACTCTGGCTACAATGATGGCTATATCGCTAGCAACAAAGCTGCCTCATCCACAAACACCACCTCTTCCGCACGGTATAGCATCCAGTCCGCATCCACCGTCCCTGGTCTCGCGCCTTCCTCGTCGTTTGCCGAAACATCCATAGCGGCCAGCAGTACAACAAGCCCCTTTAACCAACCCCACACCTCGGCCAGCATCTCCACTTCCAACATCAACAACACTGGCCCGACCATGGAAGATGTCGTCCCAACAAATTTCGACGACGGTGTGCTTCGCTCTCTCTGCGACATCGACTGCGGTATGCCTCTGCTCTTTGATCGAATCAAACAATCCATGGTGTCGGCACGCGAAGCTTCCACATTCCTCAAAAAGCGCGCCATCATCGAAGAGGAATACGCAAGAAGTATGGTCAAGCTCGCGCGTTCCACCTTTGAGACGTACTCTCTCAGCGATGCCAAAGCAGGCACATTTGTCAAATCGTGGCATTCCATGGTCAAGACGCACGAGACGCTCGCGGAAAACAGGTTACGCTTCGCATCGAAATTGAGCGAGATGAGCGACGAGCTGAGTAACCTTGTCAAAGAGGTAGATAAGAGCAGGAAGCAGGCTAGGGAGACGGGGTTGAGATTGGAGAAAAACTTGCAAGATGCAGAGACCGGTGTGGAAAAGGCGAGAGGAAGGTTCGATACGGCTGCCGAGGATCTGGAGCGGTTGCTTTTGTTGAAGAGTGGGGAGAGTACCAAGTCGGGTGAGATGCAAGGTAGTGGAGGGAGCAGTGGAAAGAGAACGTTGGGCAAGGCGATTGGAAAGAGTGGGTTGCTGTTCAAAAACAAGAATCCGCAACAGATCCTGAAGCAGGAGGATGAGATCCGCGCCAGGACCAGTGGTGCAAGCGATGCGTTCCGAAGGGAGGTGTTGAGCACGCAAGGGATCAGGCAGGAGTACTTTAACCTTCAGCTGCCCAGGATTCTTCGAACGCTCAAGGAGAATGCGGAGGAAATCGACAATGGCACACAATACCACCTCGCTCGTTATGCATTCCTATTCGAATCCACCATTCTCAACGACGGTATGGCGATATCACCTGTCGGAAGCGACGTCGCCCCGACTGCTGGACTCAAAGGCACAGTAGAAGCCATCGACAACCGAGCCGACTTCAAATCGTACATGGACAACTATCAAATAGCCCATGGGCGCGATTACAAGGGTCCCCGCCGCGAAGGTCCATACGAAGAAGGATTCATCAACACACTTGGCATGGCCAAAACGGCCGCCACTGCCACTGCCACGCGCAACTCCGTCGTCTCGGAGCGCCCGATCTTTGGCATCGATCTCGCAGAACAGATGGCGAGGGACAATGTTGAGATTCCTCCCATTCTCGAAAAGTGTGCCAGTGCCATTGAAGAGATTGGTATAGAAAACATGGGAATCTACCGACTCTCGGGAACCACATCGAAAGTGCAAAAGCTCAAAGCCAAGTTCAATGTCGACTGGACCCAGGTGGATTTGATGAATGATGAGGCGATCCAGGACATCAACATTGTTGCAGGATGTTTGAAGCTTTGGTTCCGAGAGTTGCCGGAACCGCTGTTGACGCACGAGCTTTACAATGGATTTATTGAGGCGGCCAAGATCGATAACGATAGATTAAGGCATATCAGGTTGCATGAGAGGGTGAATGAGCTACCAGATGCAAATTATGCTACTTTAAAGTATTTGATGGGCCATTTGGATAAGGTGAAAGGGTTGGAGCATTTGAATCAGATGTCGGCAAGTAATTTGGCGATAGTGTTTGGTCCAACGTTGCTTTCGTCTCCGCCCGTTGGGTATGAGGACGGATCGGGCGTGAATGGGGGTGGAGGTGGTGGCGGTGGGCAGGGCGGGATACAAATTTACGATATGAGTTTCCAGTGTAGAGCGGTCGAGACTATCCTGGACAAGTACAGGGAGATTTTCGTAGATGAAAGCGAAGAATAGACACAGGGCAAACGGAATAAAAAGTGAAAGGAAGGGTGGAGATCTCATGTGTACATAAATGTGACATACGCTCTTTTGTCTGCAGTGCTTTATAAGAGGCTCTCGTATCTTTATGCTACACTATCCGACTAGCGACAAGCGACCTACGCTTGCGTTGACAAGCCTTGAAGAATGCTTGCCAACTTCGACAGAACGATGTCCAAACGCAGCAGTCAAACATCAGCACAGCTAGCAACTCTTTCGTTTTCGCGCATTATCGAAATTTCGTTGTCCAATCGCCCAAACCAAGCGCCGCTTAGTGTCGCCATTGATCGTACGGTGTCAAACGAAGACAATAAACTCAATAAACCATTTCTCTTTGTAGGTATGTAGGGTGATTGTACATGGATGACAAGGATTTAATTCATTTGGTACAGGAATTGGAGATTATTTCTAGTCACGTTCACTATTCGCCCTGGGGCCATAAAGTTAGATCGCTTTCTCCTTGCCCTCATTCTTGCGACCTCTCGCTCTGCCAGTATTGCCCACCTTGCGCGCTTTTTTAGCCACCGTATGACCTAGCTCGCCGGTCGCCGGTAGCCCAACGAGTGATGTCAACGGAGTCTGCTCAACCGTGTTGCCCTGCAGCGCTGCAAAAGGCTCAAACGACATGCTCTCTACTCCACCGAATAGGCCTCTCCTGCCATCGTCCAAGCTCGTCTCCAATGCATCGGTACTGAAACTCGAGTCGCTATCACTCGAAGTGAACGTGGGACTGCTGAATCCAGACGTGTTTGCTCCGCTGGGACGTCGACTGAGATGGTTCAGCGTTCCACTTTCCATGAACCCTTTGATCAGGCCTGAAGAGGAGAAGCTGATCGAGAGGGTTGCGGGATCCAGAGGTGCAATAGGAAGCGATGAGAGGCTAGCCCAATTGTTCATCATACTTGTTTGCTTGAATGGCGACACTGGCTGGACCATATCCGGCAGCATTGAAAGAGGTTGAGGAGCGTCCAAAGCGAGCGGTTCATGGGGCTTGCTCAGCATATGGTCGACCCAGAGGTCTCCTGCGGCTGTGGGTGCAGAGGTCATACCTGCTCCAATTGGGTGGCTTGCTTGAATCTGATACGGCAGAGCCAGCTGGGGTGCTGCGCCATTTTGCGTCATCGGATCTCGAGACATAGGGCTCGGCGTCTCGATGGCCTCAAACCCACTCGGCTGATTCGCACCAGGAGCGGAGCCACTCCTCAGCATCTGCACCTCAAATTCGAGTTCCCTCACCCGTCTCTCCTGCTCTTGATGCCTAGCAATGGAAGCCTTGACAATTTCGCCCTTTGTTGGCCTCTTTCCGGACGCAAGTGCCTCTACCAGTTCGGGAATGCTGGCAGCAAGCTCCGAGAATTTCTCATTCATCGCTTCCCGACGCTCCTTTTCAATGATGCTATGTGTCTGCTTGGACGAGGGAGAAAGTTCGGAGCGCTTGCGACGTTTGCTTGTCCTCGCTGCGGGTGGGGCAGGAGAGTCGATGCCGAGTTCGGACAGGCCCGACTTCCGGCGGTCGCCGGCTGGTCCGGGAGAGCGGCCGCGATTGGTGGTGTCTGGTTCGGATTTGATGCTTGTCATGATGTCGAGAGCTCGTGAATTCAAGATTGATGTAGCGGCCGGAAAGAAGAAGATTGAAGCGAAGAAGCGGTAGCGCTGGCCTCGTCTTGTATGCTGTGAGATGCGTAGTGGTATTTGAATGCGGAAAAGAGGGGGTATGATATGTGACAGCGGAAAGTGGCGGGTGGCAAGTGGGGTTGGTTTGCAAAAAAGACCTTTGAGTGACAGATGACCGGAATGAAGTTTGACGGTACGCAGAAAGATGTCGAGACACTGTTGATATTATGTGCTTGCAGAAATGAAGTTGGCCGGGGTGGAGTAGGGAGTGGCTTGCACTCGTTGATAAAGGCCGAAGTGAAAGCAGATTACAAATAAGGCGGGTGTCTGTACGGAATAGGAGTCAGATGAACAGCAAACAATGAAGGTGTATGGTGGAATCTGTGGCGTTGACTGGTTTGATTGGTGGATCGGTACGGAGGAAGGAGCAGTCGGACGAAGAAAAAAGCAAGGGAAAAAATATCAAGTTGAGAGAGATGAAATTGTTGGTAGAGGGAGAAAGGAAGGAGCAATGCTACAAGGAGAAGGTATGGTCGTTACTGTGGATCTTTTCAAGGGAGGGAAGGGATGCGACGGAGGTGGTGATGGAAGTGGTCAAGACAAAGGGGTCGGCTTCCTTCTTGAGCTTTCATGTCGGTGTGTTGAGAAGTATGAGAAGGCTGTATGTAGAGATGAGGTTCGATAGCTGTGACTTTCTAATGAAATAGTCTGGTCTTTTTCCCTGAGGTTAGAAGACGCATACATGGATCAGGCACACCAACACTCTCTCACACATATC
Organism: Melanopsichium pennsylvanicum; assembly: GCA_900208305.1. Taxonomy (NCBI): domain Eukaryota; kingdom Fungi; phylum Basidiomycota; class Ustilaginomycetes; order Ustilaginales; genus Melanopsichium; species Melanopsichium pennsylvanicum. The sequence continues at coordinate 311,924 of OAPG01000017.1, forward strand.
CAGCTTGACGAAACAGGGAGAACCTCAGAGGATGGCGAGTGATTTTTCGGTGTGGCGTTCCGATTAAGGGAAAGGAGCGCTGTCACAACCTTCTTGTGGAGCAGGGACTGCTTTGATGTCGTGACATTCTCAAGTGCAAGGGCCAGGAAGGCTCGTGTCAAGAACATGGAGAGCGGTGATCTGGTCAGACTCTCGCTGCGGAGGAGCTATCGAGGGAGGGAGCGAATACGTTACCGCACATACGTTACCGCAGATCTTGCATGACCGGACGAAACTGATACGCCCAACTGTTTTTGCAGCAATACGCTGCTGCCGAAATGGTTTCAATCAAGGGGCTGTCTGCTCCTTATCGCGCCCACTAGGCCTTCATGAGAAGAATAGGTTTGAATGCCGACAGCTGCCACGCTGCTGTGCTGCTCCTTCCAATCCTCGGAACAGCCGATATCTGTCCCTTTCCTTCCTTTTAACAAACACTGTCGCCGGTCCATCCGAGTGATGGTCATGTATTCACTCTTCCATTTAATTCCATCCAGCATTGGACTCCAGCAATGATCACCGCACGAAGGCAAGGCTTGTAAGGGGAAGGAACTCTTTTTGTTCGTCGGCGAAGGATCGCGAAGCTTTAGCTGCACAGCAGCTGCACCTCAATACTGCAGGCGTGCACAGATCTGCCTGATTTGCAGAAATTGGACTTTCCTGACATTCTTCTTGCACGGGAGCTTGATACTTGACACTCTCAGTCCGCCTTGCCTTGCCTCGCCTTGCCTCGCCTTGCCTCGCCTTGCCTCGCCTTGTCTCGCCTCGCCAACGTCGGTTTCGACCTTCGCTTGGGCGCTTGAGCGCTTGAGCCCTTCGCGATGAGACCAACACTACACTGTCCTTCTTGACCCGAAGATTAAACCGAAAGCCACCCCCTAGCCTTTTGAGAATTTTCTCGTCACTCGAATGCACCTGCTAGCTGATATGCTTGCTGATGATCGTTGCCGTTGATAGCTGCTTGTGTCACTGCACTAAGTGGCTGTCATCACACTGAGCCTAGTGGTTCCGGTACTGCGCTTAGCCTTTCGCCAAGCAGAGCGCAAGTCAGATTGTCAAAAAGTCCACCTGATTTGATACTTTAGCCGAGTTATGCTCAAACAAGATTTCGCAATTTCAAAAAACAGGGGGAGGGGTGATGTTCCGAAGGTCGTCGTCAACCGACTTACAGCAGGGCAATGCACGACTGCCCCATCTTCCCAGCTGAACTCGTATCGAGCTACGCGGGGAGAAAAGGATGAGCGACCAGACATTCACACATCAAATCAACGCTTCATCGTAGATCTACGGGGGGTTGTGGCAGTCGGAGTGGCGTGGACACTGAAAGGGACACCCTTACGCAAGGGCTAGGCACTTAAGTAAACGGCCTGCTAGGGAGGAGATATGCGATCTTGGCTCCAAGGGGATCCGAAATGTTGGAGCGAGCGAGGGGTTGGTAGGGGATGAGACACAAGGTACACACAGCATCGCGGAAGGGAGAAAATCGACAATGCTCCCAAGTATCAATCAAGCAAGGGGAAGAAAAGGCGGGCAAATCCGTTCTGCGTTTACTTTTATTCAAACACTTCAGACAGACAGCTCTTGCTCCTTTGTTCTTTGACGCTCGCAATGATTGATTGCAACAGTAATCTCAACATGTCAATACGACGACAAAGCATTAGCATACAATCACATGCTATTTTGGCGCGAGTGTGTGCCAGCTAGCTTTCGTGAGACTCACAAAAGGAAGGCAATTGAGTTTGAACTACCGTGTTGTAAATCTGGTTCATGAAAGGGGAGTGGAACTGTCCAGGTATCCCGTCCACAAGGACCAAGTGCAATTTTCAAACTCCGTTGACAAGACCGCCGCCCTCTCCTTTCTTCTTTTCCCTTGTTCTCAGCTCATCTGAGATGGGTGATCCGTCGGGCCACTGCACTTCTTCTTTTGTGCTCAGATTTGAGTCGAGGCTTGTCGTCAGATCACATTTGAGCTCCCTTTGTTATCCATGCTCGTTAAATGACTTGACAGACTTGAAGAGCCCACTTGATTTGGACGATGATACTGCATGTCCAATCGGGCCAACTCGGAATTTCAAAAACGGCCTCATACATCGTCATTACTTGGAACCAGGATCATTTGCGGATCATTTGGATGCCCGCAATAGGAATCATGAAAGGGACGCAGCAACGTTAGGCCGCCGCCAACCACAGCCTACGTTGGCAAATTGCGTGGGAATGAGACAACTGCAGCTCATGGCAACGTGTGGTCGAAACACCGGCCCACAATATGGTATCGCTAACATATCAATACTGTACTGTAGAGCTCAGGAAGGAGCCAAGATGGCTTGACTTGGCGTTTTGTCGGGGCTACGAGACCAAAATTTCGATATATAAAGCTCGGTCAATCCAGGCGCAGCTTCAAGCGTCGGCGGTGGTCGAATTCGAGCTTTTGAGAACAACAGAAAAGAGAGATAGATTTGCAAACCTTGGAAATTGTGATTTTGCGGAATAAGGCCAGCCAACAGCCAGCAAAATTTGGGTCTGCCGCCTCGCAACCGGCAAATCCGTCCCCTATCTTGCTGAGGTACAGTGCAGCACACGGCTGCATCTCTTCTGCCGGCTAGCATGAACAGACCAATCACTCACGACACTTCTCACACTGGCCCGCTTCTATTCGAGACGAACGTGCTTCTTCCTGTTAAGATAAGCCTACTCAGAGCACGACTCAAAAAGAACTCATGCTGGCGAAGAAAATCAGCGAACATAGACGATCACAACGCCTTTGGGCAGACGGCGCAACGCCACCCGAGCCAAATGGGTCCAGTACGGAACGGATTGCTAGCAGTGCAAACGTCTTTTCCGCTCTCCTGACATTAGGCTTTTCGCAAATGTGACCCGTTTCACATAGTTGCGGATCTTGTCGACTGCTATGCCTCTTCGAAGCCCGAGAACACTGATGGAGATGAACCACCCTTTCCAAGCGCTGTAAAGGCCAAGCCCATAGCATTGAAGCTGTTGAATGCTTGTTCGATTTGTTTTCCAATGAATAATGTTAGACCGTAATTAGCAGCGATATTGGAAAAATTTCACTGACCAGCTCCACACCCTGGGCTTGACGGTCCCTTTTCATATGCTCATTCGGATTTAGGCTCGTGTCAAGCACGTTATGCAGGCGTGCAGCCGCAGAGCTGCAAAACAAAGCTTTGTCTACGCCAAAAAGTAACGTCAACGATCTTTTATCTTCTGCCAAATTTACAGCCACTTGTACCCATCGAAACCGTCATCACAAGTGCTGCAGTGTCGGACACGAGGCAAAGTGATTGCGCACACCAAGTGGACCGGATCTCAAGCTTTGAAGATACAACGCCTCTGAGACATCCAGTGACTAGAGCACCGCATTCCTGCTTGCCATCGAACACGCACCCTTCAACTTACAATGCCCAAACTATCGACGTCCAAAAATGGACTCAAAAGGATCAACACAGGCCTCTCGGAGAGCTCGAACAATCGCCAGCCTCGTAGCAGTGGAGGCGAGAGTGGCAGGCTCTCGTTACACATCCCGAATTCCTATCCTCGAGCAACAAGTCCAAGGAGTGCAGGTGCAAGCCAAAATGTTACACCCGACTCCACGCGGCCTAGTTCGCCTCCCGCGCGAGAGTCTGTCTTTGGAGCATTGAAGGGAGCTCAAGAGCAACGACCCGGATTGAGTGATAGCGAAGATGGTCCAAGTCAAGGAAGTGCTCGCAGTCGATCTGGAAGTGCTTCCAATACGCCTCGCGTTCGGGTATTTCGCCGGGACAGCAGCTTAATCACTATTCATCAGCTCGATGATGAATCCTCACCTCAACAACATTCATCCGCCGACCTATCCAGTCAGGTTACGGAGGTGCATCCTCGCCAAGGATCCTTAGTCGCTACCCATATCGTCTCGCCGCTCCAATCGCTCTTTGCGTTCTTTGGCACAAGACAAACCTCGAGTAGCAGCGCTAGAGACTTCCTCGCCAGGGAGAGAAACTTCTTCATCTGGCTACGACTATCTTGCCTCTTGGCCATTCTTTCTGCCTCGCTCATCCTGCAACTCCAATTTCCAGACTCTCCGCGTCATGCCTCTTCGCCGGATTCACCACACGAGTCCCCTCATCGCCGCCACTCGCATCATCCGAGGAAGAGACAATCCAACTCCCCAGTGGATTGGGACGATCTTCCAGCCTCGAGCAAAGCGTTTGCTGCTCTCTTCTTCATGCTGAGCTTGCTGAGCTTGGCAACGGGTCTAGCGGATTACTTGAGTGCAGAGCGGCAATTGGAATTGGAAGAGGTGGACTTTGATGAAACTGAAGGCGTGTTTCTCAACGATGGTCATACGAGTGGAATGGTACATGGTGTCATGCTGTGTGTGGGTGCGGGCGTTGTCGCTAGTGCGCTTTGGTTGATCGCTTACTAAGCGTAGAGCGTTCTGCGAGGGTATGACTAGCAAGAATATGCACGCAGGGGCCGTCAACTCGAGGGGAGATGAGAATCTTGCAGAATGGACAGACAAAAGGATACATACATGCATCGGCGGAACCACATAAGGGAATACAGTGCAACGGAACCAGAGCTTGGCATGATAACAATATTGTACAGAGGAATGAAAATGCAGAAAGTGGTATCGACGTCAGGAACAAAAGGGTGTGTGTGCAGATATCAAGGGTATACACGAAGTCAACCGCGGATCGAGATGACAATGTTGAGGGGTGAATCAGAGCGGTTCGCAACAGCGCTCTCGGGAGAAGAGCTAGGGTTCCTCGAGCTTGTTTCAGGCTTTAGCGAGCTCGAGCGGGAGGCGCAGCAACGGTGATACTAGGCGTGTTGACGTTCGATTCTCCCCTGTGCCTACTCGGGCTCAGCAACTGCTGCTGTTGATTGTGATGGTGTTGCTTCCTCTGCTGGTGTTGTTGAAGCTGTTGGTCCGCCAAATGTTTCTGATATTGCAGAGTCTTCCTATGATTACGGGCAGCCTCATTTTCCGAATACTCCAAGAAATGCTTCGCTTTTTCTCCAGCAAAGCGGATCGCAGCACTGGAGACGTTGAGCGGGAGAAAAAGATAGAATGCCATTCCCCTCTCCCACCAGGGTTCGCTTACGACGTGGTGCTGCTGATGATGATGATGATGGATCCTTTTCTCATTGCGATTTCGGGGATTGTTGGTGGAGCTTTGTGTACTAGTGATCTCAGTGATGGTAGATTCCGGCGGGGATTGAGTACGAGCAGCAGCGGCTGAGGATGAGATCGCGCGAGGTGAGCTGAAAACCTGGCTATCGGGCGAAGCAAGAGGGGCGTTGGTGGCAGAGAGGCCAAAATGGTCTTCCGAGCTAGGAGAAGTGGCGCTGATGCCGAGTGCAGCAGTAGAGGGCAAGCTCCTAGGCATATCGTGAAGGTAGTGCTTCGGACTTGCTCTACGCACGGCGAGACCTGAACCGAGCAAATACTTGACAGCCTCGAAGAGCGAAATGCGCAAGCTGGCAGCCTTCTCCCTCTCCCTCCTTTCTTCTTCGATCAGCTCCGCATTGATTGCCACCTCCCTCAACAGATCCTCCAACCTTCCTTCGACAATACTGAATTTCTCCTCGGCGCTCAGCCTCAGATGCTCTTCCTTCCTCTCACTTCTCCTCACTGCCCTGCCCAACTGCTGATCATACTCTTTCAGCACCTTGAGTTCGCTTTTTGTCGCATAGAGTTTCCTGAGGCTGGACAGATCCGCTTCGATCCTACGCAATCGTGAGTTCAGCTTCTCAACTTTGGACGATGGATAATGAACTTTTTCTTGCAGGAAGAGCATGCGACGACGAAGTAGTGAGATAGCGTGAGACCAGGGCTTGATACCAGCGGCAAGGGTGAAGAGGCGGATGTTGAAAGTATTGAGGTACTTGTTGCCGTCCGTCATTGTTTCGCGCATCCAGTGGAGCATGTATGCGCCCATGAGCGGGGAAAGAATGCATAACACGAGGCTGAGGAATTCGGAGCGGCGGAGTTCGGACGCGGCTGTGTTGCGGGGGGCGATTTGCTCAGGTGTCTGCGAACTAGAAGCGGGCGCGGTGTCCGGTGGAGACATTTCGTCGGTAGAGTCCGGGCAGAAAGTGTCCTGGTCGTGGGTAAGAACGTGTCGAGTGCGAGAGACGTAATAAATATCCCACGGTACACGCAGGAATTGGTACAGCCAGAAGCTGGCAAGGATCAAAAGGATGGCATCTGACCATGCATCGGAATGGCCGCCAAGAAGTGCACCGAGGGGAGGTGCAAGTGCTACACCAAGCGGTGCGTAGTGCCACCCACCAAGGGTCTCCCGAGCGGCGTTTTGGGCTGCCTCAAACTCGGCATCTTCCTCCTCAGTCATGCTGGGTGGCGCTTGTGGAGCAAACCCAGACGGCTGCTGCGAAGCTGACGCCTGTCTCCTGAGTGCTGCTTCAACAGCGTATGAATCGCCCTCATCTTCTTCTTCGACATGCTGCATGGGGGGTGCCGAAGCAGAGCTCGCACCTCGTCGAAATCTCGGCGCACGAGGAGGATTGAGGCTGCTTGTCGAATGTGATCTGCTGTGCTTGCCAGGTCGTTCCTCGGCATGAGTGGTGGAGATGTCTGGAATCGACGAATTTCTGGCAGCACTAAACGCGCTGCCTCGGCCACCGCTGCCACCTTTCAGACCTGTCTTTGAGATCCTACTGAAATTCGAATTGCCACGCTTTTCGCCCTCTGCAGCGATCTTTTGCAGCTCGCTCATGTCAGTGGCTTGCTCGGCAAGGCCGTACACGTCGATTGCATCGATTCGAGTGGTCTCGGCATCTCCTTGATTGGTGAGTATGGCGATGGCGAGCGAGTCGACTTTTTGGAACTTCACAAAGCGGAGGGAGAGAACCTTTCCACCTCCTCCATTCTCTGCTCCTTCGACATGCTCGGACGTGAGCTCAGCTTCTTGGTCAGCCGGGTCGATGGTGGCATCGTCAAAGCTGAGGCCGGGCCGGTTGACAAAGAATTTAATTCGTTTGGGTGCTCGTTCGAGGTGGGAGGGCAGGGTGCGGAGGAGGATGGATGATATTTTGACTTGCTGCTTGAACTGTTGCGGCACATGATGATTAGCGGTGTGGGGGAAAGCAAGGTCAGAAGGGTACTTTTAGGATGTATGTGGCATTGTATGGCAGTCTGGATTTGTACGTACGGTGAGGTGAATGAGTAGCTGCTCATCAGCATCGCTCTCGAGCCATTTGCCGCCATTAGGCCCACTCAGAATATCTTGTAAGCGGCGATCCGGCTTTTCGTTCAAGGCAGAGGAGCGCTTGGGTTCCACGGTCTTGAGGAGGGAGGACTGTGATGAGGCATGCATCGATAATGCAGCGATTCAGAATCAAGGAAAGGCAGACAGACCGAGTCAGCATAGCTGAACCTTTGAAGAGCAAGCAATCACGAGCAGGGATGAAGTGGCATTGCCGAAAGACGGGGGCACCTTTGGTGCGTGCAGCTAGCGGTTGAGGAAGAGATACAGAAGGTAGGCCCCTAGGACAAGCAAAGGGAGGACGTTTTCGAAGCTTACGTGGCCGTCTGTGAGCCCTGCAACGCCCCTAGCACCAAAGAAGTTGGAAGCAGAGCTGCTGCTGCTGCTGCCAGAGAGGGTCTGACCCGAGCCGGAGAAAGCTGAAGAAGCGCCATGTGAATGCTGTTTGACGAGGGCAGTGAGTCGGTTAGGATCGGCGCCTTGCAGGGTGTCGACGACGCTCTTGTTCTTCAAAAAGAGGAAGGTGGGCATGGCGCGAACGCGATATCGCTGTGCCACTTCCTGCACTCTATCAACGTCGACCTTAAGGAAGACGGTGTTGGGGTTTTGAGTTGCAAGTCGTTGATAGACAGGAGCGATAGCTTTGCATGGTCCGCACCCTGATATTGAGGGGAAGAACAGCTGTGTCAGCGTAACAAGGCAAGAGAAGATATGCACCCTGGGACTGTACTTACAGACAGCGTGGAAGTCGACCACAACGAGCTTAGAGCCTGCCGAGTTGAGCTCGGCGTCGAATTCGGCGCTGGACGAGATCTCCTTGACCATCTTGTTTCAGCTGCACGGATGCAGAGGGGTCGTGAAAAGGTTGGGCGGGGAGGATATATAAGAAATCAGTTGAATTGGTGGGGGGGGGCGGGTAGGAAGAAACCAGGAAGGCCACAAGGAATGGATGTCAGAAGTCACAGGGCATGCGGAACAATACAGGAGGATGAGGACACAGCAGCGCGGCAGCAAAAACAAAAACGAATCAGTCAGTCGTCAGCTGATGGCTGTCCTGCCAACGCTTGCTTCAAAAGCGACTGGCTGTCTCACTATCTCTGTCCAACACTTCCTCTTCGAGTGCGGGAAGCTGTCACGCCTCACGCGCGATTGTCCCACACACGCTCACCAACGCCACTTCGTACCGTAATTTACTGTATGTATTTCGAGCCTCGATTTCTCCAAAAGGGTCCACGACACACATCGAGGGGAGCGTGGCTGGTGGGAAAATACGAGTCAAGTCTCGCTTGGACCCTGACGGTCTCAAAACGTCACGAACACTCGAGAATGAGGCTTGCAATAAGATCCTTCCCGTGACTTGACCGCAGTAGCGAAGGGCTGTCGCATGCAGAGTGTAGCAGTCACTGAGCATCTAAATGCTTTCACATCCACCAACGTGGATGGCGTAAGAGGGAAGGACCGAATGCCACCCCGTTGAAAGCTTCGTTGGTCATGCAAGGGCAAGCGCCGACGTGAGAAAATCCACACCCATAGGCGAGGTGAAACCGTGCCAAAAAAGCGGATTTGTCGGTTTCAGCGATCTCACAAAGGTGGAGTTTTTCAATAATGTGACCACGACTGTTCATGCAGCAAGTAGGCAGAGGGGTGACGAATCAAAGTCTGATGGTAATGACCCTTACTACTCACTGTCACTGGGCGTTATATACCCCCATTCGCACTCAGCTTGAGACGCTTCCAAGCTTCAGCTCCTTCTCAAGGCTGAGGTCCAACCTGCTCGTGGCTGTCCTTCCTTTCCGACGAAGCTGTACTGTACAAGCCTTCGCACTACATACGCCGTCGAACAACACGATATGCTAACGAACCACACGAGCTCTCGATCTACGCATTGCTCATCTTAAAACAATGGCGACAACGCAACCACTCGAGGATGGAAAGTATCCGGTCAAGCTTTACGTCTACGACCTGTCTCGGGGCATGGCACGATCAATGTCGCTGGCACTGACGGGTCGTCAGATGGACGGCATCTGGCATACGAGCATCATGGCTTGGGATCGCGAATACTTCTTCGGTCAAGGAATCTCGGTCGTGTACCCTGGGACTTCCCACCATGGAGCTCCACTGGAGACGTTCGACCTTGGCACCACCTCGATAGATCGAGAGACCTTCGAAGGCGATTTGCTTCCAGACTTGCGAGAACGTTTCGGCGCTCAAGACTACAATCTGCTTTCGTGGAATTGCAACAATTTTACTCAAGAGGTCGCACAGATCCTCACAGGTGGTGATATCCCTGCCCACATTCGATCGCTGCCACAGGACTTCCTCAGCACTCCGTTTGGTCAGATGTTGAGGCCCCAAATCGACGCCATGTTCCGACATCCGTCCACTGATCTCACAGCACCGGCGGTGAGCGCGTCTGACCGTTTTGGCCGCAATCTGCTGAACCAAGTCGCTTCTCGCGCCTATGCAGGCAACACGCCCGTAGAGGCTGGTCCTTCTGCGAACTCCTCCTCTTCGGATCCTGTTCGTCACATCACGAGCAATGCCGAGCTCACAGAGATTCTATCAGTCTTTCCGTGTGTTGCCGCCCTCTTCACATCCGAGTCGTGTTCCCCATGTCGCATCATCGAGCCAGCCTTTACGGATCTTGCACACCGCTACCAAGTCGACGAATCCAAACCAGGCAATCACAAGCGAGTAGCTTTCGTGCAAGTCGAGTCCAATGCTGCTACCACAAATTTATTCTCTCAATGGAGCGTTACCGCTACACCAACTGTCAAGTTTTTCTCTTTCAGCAAAGAATCGAATCAGGTCAGAGGAGCAGATGTCGGCGAGCTCAAGATAGCTGTCGACTTGATGCTCTTTGAGGCGTATCCACCTCACCCTCACTCTCGCCTCTCTAAGCCTCTGAAAGCGATCAATGCTCTCCCCTCGAAGCCTCATCGCTACTCGGTCACCCCCAATCTCGCTTCGCTCTTACAGAAAATCGACACAACCATCGCACAACATCCGGCCAAAAGTTTTGCAGAGAAGGCCGATCTGCAGCTGACACGCAAGACTATTGCCTCAACCTGGATTCCGTGGCTGGAAGCGAACCGCCACGGCAAGAGTGGCCGGCCACCTCCCACTTCTCTGGCCGAGGATTCTGCTCACGTGGCCGAGCAGCTTGCAGACACACTACCCATTGACTCTCTTTTCCCGATCCTCGACCTGTTCCGCTTGTCAGCTTTACACGAATCCTTTGTACGAGCCGCTTTCCGAAACTCAGCTGCAGCAGATCGCAAAGAGGTCAATGGGATCAGCCGCATCTTATCCCACGTCTCTGACCTGGCTTACAAAAATGAATGGTCCGCCACCCATCGACCGCTCTTTCTCACCGCGGCGCGACTGATGACGAATCTCGCGGCGTCGACATCGTTCACCGAAGTAATTGAATCTCACGAGCCCATCCGTAGCCTCGCCCTTGAGCTTGCAACCAGCCTCCTACTCTGCCCCGACACCTCAGTTCGTAGCGCTGCAGCCACTGCAGCCTTTAATTTAGCCCTTCACCAGCATGCGGAGCGTGCCGACTGGGTGAACCGCGATGCTCAGGCCCCACCAATGCTCGGCAGTCGCCTGGGCGAAACGTGGGAAACTGAGCTAGCGTCTGCATTGCTTCAGGCCATTGTTAATGAAGAAGAGTCGGATGAGACACTGCATCGTTTGCTAGCGGCCATGATGCTTCATGTTCATCTATCACAATACTGGAGCGAAAGCGTAGGTCCGATGCTCCAGGTTCTGGAGGCAGATTCGGCGATGATGGAGAAGCAGAAGGGTGAGCTTGTGAAAGCGTCGGAGAAGAAGACGGAATTGACCCGGCTTCTGGAAGACTTGATTCATCTTTTGTTTGCGGATACCGCTTAGATGGCTCGAATGCAATACAAAATGATGCGAAGCAGCCAATTCTTGACGATACGGATCCCAGTTTGGCCTATTGCTGCATGGAATTTCACACTGGTCGTGACTCGTCCGTGGGAATGCAGTAGTGTTTGAACGAGTTGGCCAAAGTGAGTCGGATCGTTGAAGAGTGAAAAGCGACGGCTGCCTCGTATCCTATGGCATGTGTAATTCTGTGATTGGACGACGCGTTTCAAAGTATGGGTGACCTCTCCAGAGATCGGATCGGTCTCTGAGATGGTTTCTCTACTTAAAACGTCGACCGGTATCGACGGCAATGCTTCTGGTACTCGCTTGACATTTTTAAGCCATCACGGCTTGATATTTGGGCTCATCAATATTATCGGCAATTTAGGTACCGTCTTCGCCGATCAGAGCTATCATCAACGCTCTATCGCCTCCAATCCGGCTACAGCAGCTCGAGCTTTCCTTCTAGGGGGTTCTGCATGGTTTGCAATCCCTTTCCTCTTCTCCATGACGATGGGTCTCAGTGCTAGAGGCCTACTCTTCTCCGGAAACTCACTGATGCCACGTTTCACTGCCGAAGATGTAACTGCAGGTCTTGCTGCTCCTGCAGCTGGAGTTGTTTTGGCAGGAAAGGCAGGCGCGGTGGCCATGCTTATCCTCCTTTTCCTCGCTGTCACTTCTGCTTCATCGGCACAGCAAGTCGCTGTGGCATCGGTTCTCACGTTTGACGTCTACAAGCCTTACTTTCAGCCCGAGGCCACCAAGCGTCAGGTCTTCATCATGAGCCATGTCAGTGTGCTCATCTGGGCGGTTGTCATGGCGCTGTTCGGTACCATTTTCCATTATGCCGGAATCTCACTTGGGTGGCTTTACTTGGCACAAGGTATCATCATTGCTCCTGCTGTCGTTCCCATATTCTGTGGTCTGGTGTGGACCAAGACGAACAGGTTGGCTTGTTTGATTGCCATGGAGATCGGGATCGGTAGCGGTATCATTGCTTGGCTAGTGACTGCAAGCAGCCTTTATGGCGAGGTCACGGTCGCATCTACAGGCAAAGATTATCCAACTCTGGCTGGAAATTGTGTTTCCCTCGGCGTCTCAGCAATCATCACGGTTGTCGGTAGCATGGTTCGTCCCGAGAAAGAAGATCACTTCGTCCTGACTAGGGGCATTAATGCTCCCGCAGATGTCGTAGAGCGTATGGTAGCCAATTCCGGCCGCACCTCGCCCGGCTCCACCAGCCCCGACGAAAAACCTCAGTTCGATAGCGAAAAGGCTCCCGCTACCCGTGCGGTAGGCTACACCATCGAGAGTGTGGACTACATCAAAGCAGCAGGACTGGACGCAGCCGAGCTTCGCAGGACACTTAGACTCACCAGCTGGGTCAGGGTGGTTGCATCCTTTGTCTTGTGCATTTTGATTCCAGCTTGTCTAGCTTCGAGGAAGGTGTGGGACTCCACAGGTTTGGCTGCATACATTTGGGTCGGATTCGTTTGGCTGATTTGGACAACTCTGGCTGTGGGTATCTTGCCCATTTGGGAGTCGAGGCATGAGTTGATGGCTATTTTGAAGGGGATCGCAAAGGACATGTCGGGTGGAAATGGCAAGTATCAGGATGGTAGCGCAGGCTCATAAGTCAGATTGCTTTACACTCGTAGCGCTGTCAACACCGAGTCTAATCATGGAGTACTATTCGTGTGCTCTCGATTTGTGTTCTTCAAAAAGATGTGAACGAGTGTGTGTTGTTCGTGATGTTGTGAGAAACGTTGCCAGGGAGACCGTCCGCGAAGTTCGACAGGTACCCAAACGTGGGACGAAGAATAAGAAAAGGTCCGAGTGAGGTGGAGGTGGGTGGATGCTTCTGATGACTGAGCTTCAACGCCCGTCTTCTGTGAATTTGGCTGTAACTTAATCGGAGTTGCCGAAATTTCGCGAAGGGTGTGCAGGGGCCAAGCTCAGCTTGGTTCACTTAAAGTGCCGAATCAGATTTCAAATAATGTTGTTCGACCTTATCAGACACCCCTTCCCGATCCTCAAACACACCACCTCAAGAGCATCTATTCCTTACTGCCTTTCTCAGTGACACAGAGAGTTAAAGAAAGGATTTATTCAAGGCACACTTTTCAAGGCTGTCTACATCTCGAAGCTACCCCTCGTTCTTACCCTTGCAGCTGAAGTATTCAACCAAGCTCTATACCCGGAAGCACAGGCAACACCACTGGACGGCTCCGTCAAACAGAAGCTACAGGTCGATTGAGCCGACTCGCAACACTATCATCAACGACCTCAAATAAAAATCTCGTTTCATCAGCACTGACACTGACTCCACCACCTCGACACGAGCGTCGATCCCAGCCCTTTATCTCACAAACAACCATCACCGCGATGACTCGGTTCCCAGAAGTCGATCCCTATACAGTCCTCAACGTCCCCCGCGGATGCTCACATAGCGACATCAAGGCTGCCTACAAGAAAGCTGCGCTTTCATCGCACCCGGATCGTGCACCATTCGCGGAGAAAGAAGCAGCCACCGCGAGGTTCAAAGTTGTCGGAGAGGCCTACGAGTTTTTATCCGACCCTCGCAAACGGAGGGACTACGATAACTTTGGCCCTGGAGGTGATGGTGGACTTGGAGCGGGTTCCTTCGGCGGATCGTCGAATCCCGAGTACGAGGACGACGAGAGCCGGAAGCATTTTGGTACAAGCCCAGATGGAGTGCCATTCAGCTTCATGTGGGAAAGCAGTGCGGATTCGGCAAGAAGGGCACAAGCGGGCAGGAGAGCCGGAAGGCCGTTTGGAGCAGATGGGCTCGATCCATTTGAACTGTTCAACATGATGTTCTCGAAAGAATTTGGCTCGAGCGCGATGGGTGGGGGTGGCAACGTTCGGGAAGGTGGGCATGATCCCTTCGGTATGATGGGAGGTGGGACGGGAAACAGTTTGTTCGGCGACAATGACCCGTTCTTACAAAATCACAGGAGAATGGCTGATAGCATGGGTTTTGCATTCGGCGCCCCACCACAGCCGATGCGAAGCGGTCCACCGATGGGTATGGCAAGTATGCAATCTCAAATGTTCTCAGGAGCACCATTTGCTACCAGCGGCTTCAGCAGTAGTAGCAACAGCAGCAGTACGACCTACGGTGGTTTCGGTGGAATTAGTGAAAGCACTACCACGAGGATTGTAAATGGGAGGAAAGAGACAGTCACGCGAAGGATGGATGAGAGGGGAAATGAAACAGTGCATACGCAAACGCCAGAGGGCAATTCGGTCTTTGTGAATGGTGTACAGCAGGCGACCCACCCATTGTTGGGGAATGTCACATCCACGAGCTCGAATGCATTGCCAAGTACTCGGGATGGAAGGAATGCGGATATGGGGGCATCAGCAGAGAATCCTATCGTGGTGGACTCCGGATCGGAACCGCAGACACCGAGTTCCACAGCGGGATTCGGGATGAGGTTCTGAGATCTAGGTTGGTGGCATCATTGGCACATATTCCTTCTCGTGTTAGTCCGGCGGCTCTCCGATGAATCTCATCATCGTTTCAACCTCATCTGCATCGTCACACTGTGTCACACGTCTCTCAGGTGGAGATGTTTGGCACGTCTGGCCATAAGGATAGAGTGCGTGTACTACTGATACAATTGGTGATTTTATGAGCTTTGTGTGTCGCTTCAGCATGATCGAAGACCGATTCTGGTTTTGAAATGGGTAGTGACAAACTTCGGAGAGGATGAGGTAGTTATTTAGGGCTTGATTCCCTTGGCCTCGAGCATCTTCCTCTCCTCCTCCTCGATCTGCTCATCAATCTTTGCGCCTCGGCTTGGCTCGTTGCCGTTTGCACGTGCTGCGTCCGTAGGTTTTTCATTCTGCTTGGCTTTCTCGGCCTCGCGAGCTTCCTTCTCCTCCTTGCCGGCTTGGGCGAGCTTGTTCTTGATAGACTTTTCGTCCTTGGCATCCAGGGACTGGTGGGATTCGGGCTGACCCTTCTCGTGGTCCTTACGGTTGTCATTGTGGTGCATGCCAACATCAGGGTTGGGGCCAGGGGCGTTGCGCTGGTCGCCATCGGCGCTGATCATTGGAGGTAAGGCGATACAGCAAGAAATATTACATTGTCAGCTCAATTGGTCGAAAGAAGAAAGTGGAGCAGGAAGAATCATGCGTGAGAAGAGCTGCTGATATTGATACCTACGTGTGAGTCTCGTACTGGGATTTAGTCGACATATTAAAGCTGTGTGTTATAGGTTGTGGAGAAGGGAGATGGTTGCGAAGGAAAGGTTATATACTCACCGAAGGCCCCCTTCTGCATTAATCTCCAAATTAGAGGCTCGGCAGCGTATTACTCGAGAACCTCCAATCAGGGCTCAACGCTACGTCCACCCTGCAACTTTCTGCGGGACAACGTAGTGGCAGGTCCTGATCCCCAGCCAATTGCAGCTTCAGACCTTCTAGGACGCTGCCTCGCTCAGGCTCAGAGCTCGAAAGCAGCGTTTCTAAGTTTGGAGTTGTCGTACCCGGCACAACGGAGCTGAGGAAGAGCGCTGCGGCTACCACTCAGCAATGCAGCACTCAAGCGCAGCTCCACGTCATATAAGCAATTACCAATTTTAGGGCAGGAACGCCGTCGCTTCTGGAACTAGCGGTTTCATTCGAAAAAGCAACTCCACCATGGGTAGAAAGCTTGTGATAGCTGTGACGATGTGCCTGCTTGCCATCATCTTCTCTCGGTCAAGGTTGGCGATCCGGTACGATAGTGTGAGCATCGTGCCTGGTTGGACAAAAATAGGAGCGCTTGATTGGGTGTCGAGTAACTGCAGCTTCTCGCCGTTGCGTCATCGAGCGCTTTGGCTTGTGGAGGTCTATGGCCGGTAAAACCCCGACTTTCCAGATGGCAGGTGACAGACGAAGGAAACATGTCGATCTCACATTTGTAAAATAGTTCACCTTTCCGTGCGTGTTATCGGTGAAGACAGGCAATATCTGGAAGAGTGACAGCGAGCTTCCTTTTTTTTTTTGGAAGCACAAGCAAAGCGCGAACACACGGACCCGCAACACGTCTCTTCTCCTCTGCTTCGCTCGCTTGTGAGCTGGACCCTGGGGACCACTTTGTGAGTGTGCGGTTAACTTACACGAGCCAGCCACTAGTGCAGGTTGCTCTCCATCACACTTGGCACCACCGACACAAGAAAGCTTGCTTTTTCAACAATGGCTCCCGTGTACAACATTTAAAACCTACATATGCACGGCACCACCTCGCAGACGTCATCGCCTGGAGGCGCAGAGCCAAATCAATCCCTACCCTACATAGCTCGCCGGTCACGAACCAAATCCAGATCTGCGTATCATCAACAACACCATAAAGGTCTGGGTCAAGATTCCGACGAAGACGCTACAACTATTCAAATGGACATTGACGACGAGTATGAACTTGATCATAGGGCGAGTAAGCAGCGTGCAGATCAAGACGATGATGATGAGGTGGAGGACGTGGGGGAAGATGCGCTCATGCTCGGCCCTGCTTCTACGTCAGGAGGTCCCGATGAGGAGGCAATCGAGCTGACAACAAGCAAGTCAAGAAGAAGAGGAGGTCGGAGACATGGCTCAACAGGCAGTATTTCGGATAAATACGGTCTTGATGATCCTATGCATCTCGTCAGCAAGGCCGTACCGGAACATGACGATCCCACACTGCCGGCGCTTACTTGGAGAGCATTGATGATTGGATCGTTCTTCTGCGTTATCGGTGCGGCGATAGCACAGCTCTTCTTCTACAAGTCCAACTCTCCCAGCTTCAGCAGCTACTTTGTTATCCTGATATCCCTTCCCATGGGTCGTTGGTTGGCGAATCGGCTGCCAGAACGCACCGTCAAGCTCGGGAAATGGTCAGTGGAGCTCAACCCAGGACCGTTCAGCATCAAGGAACACATGTTGGTCGCCATCATCGCTTCATCCGGCGCTACCTCGGCGTACGCGAGTGACATTATCAACATTCAAGAACTCTTCTACCACCAGCATATGAATTGGCTCTCTTCCCTCACTCTTCTCATTACTACTCAAGTGCTCGGTTTCGGTTTTGCAGGAATGGTAACCAACCTCCTCGTCAAACCCACATCGATGATTTGGCCCAGCACTCTCGTCACTACATCCCTCTTTCACACCCTTCACGATAAGGCAGCACCAAACACTCGAGCCCGATTGCGCCTTTTCGCACTTGCCTTTGTCGGCATCTATGTTTACCAATTCCTACCCGCCCTCATCGCACCTACTCTCTCTTCCGTTGCGATGTTGTGTTTAGTGGACAACAAGATCCCCGCATTCCGCTACCTCAGCTCGGGCTATCACGGCCTTGGCTTCTTGAACCTCACCTTTGACTGGAATGCCGCTGGAATGAGCGGTCCATTCTATCAACCGTGGTGGGCAGCGCTCAACTTCTACGCCGGTTTTGCTGGGATGATGTACATCATCATGCCTATCCTCTATTGGGGTTTTAACTTTTGGAACGCTCAAGATTACCCAGAGATCCTCAGTGCGGGGCTATACAACAAGGATCACAAGAAGTTTGCGGTCGATACATTGTTAAATAAGGACAATACACTGAATGGGCAAGCTTGGGAGCAGCAAAAACCGATGTTGTTGACTCCGTACTTTGCCTTGTCGTATGGGTTGGGATTTGCGACGCTGACGAGCACGGTCACGCATGTGTTGCTGTGGCACTGGAAGGACATCAAGAAGGCAGCCAGCAATGCGGTGCACGACGACGTACATAACAGGTTGATGAGGGCCTACGAGCCTGTGCCGAGAAAGTGGTATGCGACTACGTTTGCGTTGACCACGGCAGCAGCGGTGGCTTTAGTGGTCTTGACGCCAACGTTGCAGTTGCCGGTGTGGGCATTGTTGTTGGCGATAGCGATGGGATTGCTGTTCATCGCTCCGTTGGGGATCTTGCGAGCAGTTTCTGATACGGGAGTGGGTTTGAACATCATTTCTGAGTTCGTCATCGGTTACATCATGCCCGGCAATCCGATCGGCAACATTCTCTTCAAGACTATGGCATACATGTCTCTAAACCAAGCCCTCGATCTCGTTAACGATCTCAAACTTGGGCATTACATCAAGATCCCACCCAAGCATATGTTCGTAGCTCAGCTTTGGGGAACGATGATCGGATGCGTTGTCAACCTCATAGTTGTCAACATTGTTCTTGATCCCGCTTCCGGCTATCGAGCCTTTCTTGATGGTACAGTGGAGGATCCCTCGGGCCAGTGGGACGGGAGGAAAGTACACATCTTCTTCTCCGCCTCTGTCATCTGGGGTCTCGTCGGTCCAGCTGAATTCTTCTCTGGCGCCTACCGAAAGCTGTATTCGGGATTCTTGTTTGGTGCGATACTTCCTTTCGTCCCTTATCTCTTGTACAAGAAGTACCAGATCAAGTGGTTGCCGAAGGTCGCCATACCGATCATCCTTCATTCAGCTGCCTTGCCACCTGCGGTGCCGACAAACGTCATCATGACCGGCTTCTTCTTCTCCTGGCTTTCTCAAAAGCATTTGAGGGAGAAACACCCAGTTTGGTTCGAAAAGTTCAATTACGTTCTTTCAGCTGCATTGGATGCGGGTGCCAGTGTCAATGCTCTTACCATCTTTGTGTTGACACTGACATTGTTGAAGTGGGCACCGGTACCACATTGGGCAGCGAACCCTTTGCAGGATGCTGAACACTGTAAGACGAGTTTATAGTTTTGTTTTGTTTTGTTTTTCCCTTTTAAGACCAAGCGTTCCGGTTCACCTTAGATGATGCAACTCCGTTGTTTTCTTCGAGCAGCGCAGTGCGCGGAAGGCCTGTGGGGAGCTGTTGAGAAATGGCGGCCGCTCTGTACAAGTCTCGACGTGAACGGATCGGATGCTGGCAGCACAATCGCGATCCGATGCGAAAGACATGTCTGATGGGAAAAACGAATCTGAATGACTGAATCGATACTGACACAAATACACAAAAGGATGAAAAAGGGAAGAACAATGCCGAGCCAGAAGCAGTGATGTACGGATGTTGGCAATGACGATGCGCTTAATATCCGCCACGGCCACGACCTCCCCTTCCGCCGCCGAATCCACCACCTCGTCCACCACCAGAGCCGCCCCTACCGCCAAATCCGCCACCACGTCCACCTGAGAATCCTCCCCCCCTTCCACCTGCACCGCCTCGTCCTCCGCTGAAGCCACCACCCCTTCCACCGGAGAATCCACCTCCGCGTCCACCGCCGAAACCACCTCGACCTCTTGGTGCACCACGACCACGTCCACCGAACCCACCGGCACCAGCACCACCACGACCAGCACCACCTTTCTTCTTCGGTGCCTTGGTCAACGACTTTGGCTTGGGCAAGAATCGCTCAATAGGCAAAAGCTTTTCGCCTGAAATGTAAACTTTGTCATCGGCTTTGAAGGACGTTGCAACCATTCCTGGGTCCATTTTGACAGTGAAATACACTTCGTTGATGGGCCCTAGGATCTCGTCTACTTTGCCGATTTGAGATTTGTTCTCGAGGCTGCAAGAATGTAACGTGTAGTGAAAGTAACGAGCGAAGAGATTGAGTCGAGGCGTGTGATTGAAAAAGATTGAAGGATAATGGGAGAGTAGAGAATGGACGAGTCAGTGTAAAGTTCAAAGATTTCCCCTGGGCGGAACCCCTCATCGGCTGGTTCATGCTGTGGCTTTGAATCTGAGAAGCAAAGACTTTCGATATCATATCCCCAAACGCTCAAGATGGCATGTACGTACTAGATGGGAGCATTGAAATAAGGCACGTGCTTGGCGTCGGTCGATTGGCAGAGCATCTCGCCTTCGACAGCATGCATAAAGGCGCCCATTGGCTGAACGCTCTCGGGAGGCCCAGCATTAGCGTATCCACCACGTCCTCCGCCGCCAAAACCACCGCGGCCACCTCGGGAAGAGAAGCCACCACGACCACCGCGGTCACCTCCTCCTCGTCCGCCTCCACGGAACGACATGCTGTGTATCTAGTATATATTCAACGAGGCCGATGCTCGTTGTGATGTTGGGTCGATTTAGAATATTGTTGGGCGAAGTTGACTGTCGGGCTCCTCGATTGTGGGTATCAATCGAAATAAAAAAGGCGGGAAGATATCTAGAGACGATGGGTGTGATAGTGAACAAAACCTTGTCAATGATACCCAGAGCCAGAGGATTCTGTGAGGTTGATAGGTCAAGGTTGCCGCAAAATGTCAAAAAAGTCAAAAATTTCAGAGAGAGGAAGGAGGCTTCAATTCTTCCAGACCACTGCTAACACGTTGAACGTGGCCGGAGCCGAAGTACATATCTTTCGCACGAGATATCCCTCCACAAAAGCCTGATTTCAGGGTCCAGTCAGGTTTTCTGTGTGGAAGGGAACAGTTCTTTGTTCGACATGTTCTTACTGAGCACCACCTTTCATTGCAGCAGTCAATCCTATCTCACAAGTGCTGATCTAAAATGGTTGCGTCTCTGACATCACGCATCAGGCAGTAGGCTCGAAACGATGTCGCTGTCAGACCTGCTCAACATCAGCCAGACATCAAGGCGCGACAAAGCCCGAGCACAGGATCTTCTGCCCGTTCCAACTAGCTCCGCGCTTTCAGCCCGAGTATGTAACATCTGCTACGTCAATCAAAGCAAGTACAACTGCCCTCGATGCAACATTCCCTACTGCTCTCTGGCTTGCTTCAGAAAGAAAGTGCATCAAGAATGTTCTTCTGCTTTCTCTAGCTCCTCGTTGAGTCAGGCGAAGAATCTTAGTGGAGTGAGGGTGGAGTCAGATGAGGCTGGAAGGAAGGGCATAGTCGAGATCTTAGCGCGGATTGAGGGGCAAGAACAGAAAGTGAGGAAGGCGAGGCAGAATAGCGAAGGAGAAGAAAGTGAGTCTGATGATGGTGACGACTATGGGGATTCAAATTTTCCAGCATGGATCACTGAGGAACAGATCGATGGAGCAAGTACCGAAGAGCTTCTAGCCATGCTGACGGATAGGGAGCGGAAGAGATTTTTGGACGCAGTCAAGAGTTCCGAGTCAGCAGCAAAGCTTATGAGCAAGCTAGAGCGCAAAGCGGATACGAGAGCCCGCCTAGCATCCTTGCCGCAACCTCAAGAAGGCGTCTTAGTAACTTCACAGCCCCTTAGACGCCACAAGGGCCAACGGAGTGTGGTTAATAGGGCCTGGCAGACGAAGCCATGGTTTGAAAGACCGGGAGCGTGTCCTAGTCTCACTGACATGTCAGCGCAGCAGATTTCGGCGTTCGTTGCTTCTTTGGAGAAGATTCTCACTACGCAAAGTAAAGCACCCGCGCACGCCAATCTGGTGTACAATTTGTGTGCTGTGCTCATGGCGTACACATATACTATCCGACACCTCGACATCTCGAGCTTGATTGGGGCAACAGAGACCCACATTCATGATCCAAGCTACCAAGAAAATCTCCTGAAACCAGCACCTGACTTCACCCTGCCTGGTTTCAAGCCTCTTCGAGACGACGTCGATGACGACGAGCCGCCGCCGCTTGAGCCAGACGAGCCCATCAGCAGCATAACTTCTGTGAGACAGACTGCCGCGAATGACGACCCTACCTCATCGTCCAAGTCGCGATCGCCCGAACATGCAGCAATAGCAGAAGCAGCTCTAGACAATCTCACCCGCCTCGTACCATTCCTCTTCGCGTTACCAAGTTCCCCACCTGACTCTGCACCTTCACTTGCGGGCGGTCAAGACCCAAGCAAACTCCTTCTGCATTCCCTGGACGACGTCTCCATGTGGCTCCTCTCCCGCCTGTCTCTCGACTCTGAACTCGGTTCGGGCGGCGCCGACGCATTGAATCTTCAACTGTTTCAAGATCTCGAACGTCTGTTGACTGCAGAGCAACTCGTTCCTACCTTCAGCATAGGCGAAGAGGTGGAGCTCGAGCATCGGCTAGCATCCAAGCTCTCCTCCTTGCCGCCACAGCAAGCATTTGCTGCCGCACAGACGCCGTTGTTGATCAATGCCGTTGCCGATTTGTACTCCTTCTTCGGAAGGCTAATAACAATTGCTGCTAGGCCTGGCTCAGTATTGTCAGAGATGCGTGCCAGCGTGAAAGGCATCAAATTGGCGCACCGCAAAGTGGCTTTCTATCTCTGCAGTGCCATCCAGGCCGGTTGTGCCACTTCCACAAGGACAAGCTCGACCCTGCGACAGGAAGTACAGCATCATATCCAGAGACTAGAGCGGCGAATCGACGCGACAGCCCAGGCAGATAAACTTGCAGCAGCTATCAGCCTGCTCAACAAGGGCGATCCCCTAACATCGACATGACGCAGTATGGCTTTCCCTGCTCGCGGGCTTGCCACCCTTCGATGTATTTGTGCGCTTAACAGCTCAATGCGATCCCACAGTACAATAGTTGCACAAATAATCACAAGATGTATGAGCAAGAAAAAGAGTATTTGAACGGACCAGCGGATGCAGAACATACACATTGCAAAACAAGAGAAGCGATGACTTATGACCTGGTGGGCCTCTCAGCGCGCCTCGTAGACGACGTGCATTGAAGTGTTGATGGGAATAGGATGCTCCGAGCCTTCGTTGCTAACAAAGTAAGGGAGCTTCTCGTTGGCGGTGGGGCCAGCATCGTTGACAACGGGCGGTGGTCCAGCGGGCGCCATGCTAAGACTGGCGTGCTTAAAGAACTGCTTGGCAATGACTGGGAGAGCTACTTCGAGAATGGCCTGAGAGGGAGCATCGCCAAGACCAAGACGGACGGGGATCTTGCGGTTGGGAGCAAAGCGCTCGGGGTCGTGCGACTGCATTGGATCGCGATAGAGAGCCGTAGGCGAGATATAGATACCCTCTCCGGTCGAGACGTGGACTTTACCCTTGTTGGCATCGGCCAGGACCACTGCCTGGAGTGCAAACTTAGCCTGAGGCGGGGTGATGCTGCTGTGACGGTAGGCCTCCATGATGCGGTCGCGCATCTCGACGATCGAGGCTGGGTCATTCTTCTGCGCGAGCATGCACATGGCGGAAAAGTGCTCGAGGTTCTCTTCCTCGAGGAACCATTTGAACACCTGCATGAGCACCAGCGAATGCGTAGCGGTGAGCGAAACCATCATGTGCAAGCAGTCCTTGACGAGCTCGTCGTTGTTCTTGCCCGATGCAAAGAGCGTGTGGTAGAACTGTCTGGCCATCTCATTGGCGGCGATGTTGCCTGGGCCACCAATGGCGTTGGAGATGCCCTGAACCAGAGAGAAGATGGGTGACAGGAAGCCGTCCACGGTGTGAATACGGGCCCAGATGAGGTTCTTGAGGCGACGGGTGCAAGCCTCGGACTGCTCCTCGAGCTGCCAAGTCTGGTGGCCCTGGAAGTCAAAGGAGCCGTACATGGCGTAGGCGAGCGGCTTGGCGAGTGTAGCAAAGAGATCGGTGGGCGTCATGCCAAGGTGCAATCCGTGACTGCCGGGCGTGGGCAGACCAAAGAGCTTCGACGTGAACTGAGCCGAGACCGTGTTTACCACATCGAGCAGGTCGACGATCCTTTGGCGGCTGGAAGGCGAGAAGGGGATGCTTCTTTCCTTCATGAGCGTGTCGGTGTTGACGCTGTAAAACTCCGACACCTCGTCCTGCCATCGTGGAATCGAGTGAAGAGCTGTAATCATGAGGTTCTCGTCATACGACATTGGCGGGAGCGCAACAAAGAATCTGCTGTCCTCGAGGATGATTTTGCTTGCGGAGTACGATTCGATGGTATGCCAACGGCGGGCAGACTTTGGACAGCTCGTGTCGTAGTGTTCGAAAATTCGCTTCTCCTTGAGCATGGCTATGGTCTTTTCGGGCACGTGGAACGGGTAAAGAGCGTAGATCGAGTTGTAGGGGAACTGACCAGGTAGCGTCGACATGATGAGCTTGCCAATCATACCATGCGAGCCGGGCTGAGGCGTGTTGCAATAGTCGAAGCCTGAGCTGGTAAGGTTCGCCGCAGAGAAGTCCTGCGTGTAGAATCGATCGCCTCGAGTCAACGCAGCGGCGTCGCTGAGAATACCGCGGGAGATCGTGTAGCCGGGGCAGAGACCGCTTCCAGGAACGCTAGGCTTGGTCTCTTCGGCCATGAGACCGGGATAGAGCTCCAGGTTGTCGATGTGACCATAGAGCATCTCAGCGGCTTTGTACACGTTCGGATCAGGGTTCCACTCGCTGAAGGACGAATAGGTCTTGAGGCCTAGATAGTGACGGAATTCGTTCATGGTGCAGAGCGCCCAGTCCTTGCGAGCCGTGATCATGCCAAGAATCTCGATAGGACGGAACCAGCTTGGATGACCTCGGGCGCGGAACGCGGCAGCAACATCCGAGGTGGCATCCCTGAGGACCTGAGCAAGCACAGCGTCGTCAAACTTGCCCTGAGTATCCCTGTCCCAGTCGTGGAGGTTCCACTGGCCAGGATCAGTGTCCATGAATCCGTGCTTGAGAGCAGAAGCCGTTTCGACAAACTCCATCGGAGTGACGTCCTCAGGCCTCTTACCGGGGAATTGCGACTCGAGGAAGCTGTTCATCCACTTCTCATCCATCTGGGACACTGCAGCATGCCAGCGGTAGAGAACTGAGAACTCGGCGGCAACCGAGTTACCAATGCCGCGCTCCAGACTGCCGGGACCGGTGATGTTCTTGATGACCTCGACAGGGTTGACGTACCACTCGGAATCGTTGGTGTTGAGGATGACTGGGATGTAGTCACGGAGGACGATGTGCAGGAAGAGGCCACAGTTGACCAGACGAGCAATACCGAACAGCTCTTCGTCCAAGGGCTCGCCCTCGAGATCGTCGAAGCGTTTGTTCTCGTTGACCTCGTAAAGGCGCTTGGCGATGAAGTTGTGGCTGCGGCTGAACAACACGCCGAGTGCAGCCGTCGAGGGCGGCATCATAGCAAGACGCCAGTCACCGATCGCGTCCGGCTTGAGGAGACCGAGTGTACCGCTACGCACGCGCTCCTGTTCCTCGAGCGTGGCACCGTACACGACCTGAAGGTCGAGATAGGACGAGTGCTCATTGTAGCTAGAGTGGGCGCCAAGCTGTCGAGTGGTGGAGAAAATGTCGTGGATGATGATGTTGGCAAAGTTGAAGAGGAGCGAGCTGATTCCACTGGGATGAGGCTCGAAGCTGTCACGGGCAAAGAGGAGATCGTAGACGGTACCAGGGTCGGGCAGGTTGACCATCTGGGGGTGAAGGCGTGGAACGTTACGGGAATAAGGCTGGTTGGAGGCACCAAGCTTGGGATCCTGGATGTTATTGTCGGAGCCGTCCGGTCGTCGGAAACGGTGCTGGGGACCCACAAACGAGACAGCAGGATGCGGCAAGTCGGCCCAGATGATGCTGATGAGTGCATCTGACAACGTCTGGCTGACCTTGCTTGTGACAGGCAGGCTGGCGAGCAACGTGACTAGCCGCTCGAGTAGCAGCTTGCGGTCGTCAAGACCCCCGCCCGTGAGCCCCGAGACTACCAGATTGGGAGCCTGACCGAGAAGTTTGACATCGCTGACGACCCTGCTGCGGTTGATTTGATCAATCAGAGTCTGGAGTGACTCGACCGAGGTGCTGGCTGCTGCGGATGTCGTCTTCTGTGCTTGCTTCAATGCAGCCTGTGCCTTTTTGCCAGTTTCTGTGGCTGAAAGACCAGCCGCATCTGTGGTCTGCTGCACCCTGCCTTGGACGAAGCTCTTGATCTGCGCGACAATGGGATCGGACATAAGAAGGTAGGTCAGTGGTCTAGCCCAATGTAATCGAGAGCGGTGGTGTACGGAAGCAAGGGGTCGTGGTCAACGCATGTCCTTGTATTTACCTGTGCCATCTTTTCCGTAGTTACCGTCGTCATTCTGAGCTCTCTTCAGGTAGCAATCGATGTGAGTGTCGCTGCAATCAAGAGCGCTGCTGATGACAGAACAGCGTTTTGCGGTAAGAGCGATAGATGATCCCACGAAAAGCAAGCTGATAGGAAGAACAGATAGTTGGGCGTTGATAATGATAATGATGATGTTTAATACGGGCCAGAGTGGAAGGTGTCCTGATACGAAGGCAAGCGACTTGAGTTATCTGGCGACAGTTCAAAGAGGAAAGACGGCCGCAAACCGATGCAAACTAGGGAGGGTAAGGAGGAAGGGGCAACGAAAAGTTCATGTCTGCTCCTACAATCTGGGCTCGATTATATATTCAACCCCCCCCCCCCCCCCACACACACACACACCTACTTCTGTCGGCTAGGACGGTGGATTTAGGCAGCTCAGCCAGCACCGGGGCCTGATGGCGGAGAGTCTACGAAAGGGCAGAGAGGGTATCTCCATCATACGCTCTCGGAGTTTCTAAGGGGACAGGTACGGTAAATTACCTCAATTGAGACGCTTGGAGCGACCGTTCTGCGTTTCGGCAAGCTCGTTAACGGTCCTGCAAAAGCAACGAGATGCATGAACACTCTTTACTGTAACTTTACTTGCTACCGTGGGCGTGTCAGCACGGGTTCTCACAGGCAGTGCCCCTGCTTATTTTCTCGCACAAAGCTTGACCGACTGTTCGCCTAACATCAAGCATGGTGAATGGGCACAAGGTGCACCTTTGCAACTTTCACACTGCTTTATCCGCTTTGGCTATCGTCTCCCTCAGTCATTGTTGTCACACGTGAAAAGAACTCGACCTTGGTACTCCTTCATCCCCCGGGACGGTGCTACCGAACGGGTGGTCCCACAAAGCTCACTTGACCCGATTTGGCGCCAGGGCTGACTCTATATCATCACAGTGAGTCATCAATGAGCCACCCTCGTCGAAACCGGTTCTAAATCGTACCTAGGCTAGAGTTCTCAGCAGAAGAAGGGGCGACAAGTCAAGAGAATGATACTCAGCAGCATCGTCTGCACACCATCGGCTTTGACAATCGCTCATCTCTGGCTGAACCCTTACAGTACTCAATTTTTCTGATCCCGACATGTGGGGCGTTCCCGTGTCACAGCAAAAAACCTTAATTTCTCCGGACTGAGACGAATCACGGTGATAAGGTGCCTGCCCATGGAACATAGCCATGCGAACGCAGGTCATGAGAGCAATCACAACAAAGTTTTCTCGAAAGAGCCGAGACGAGCGAAAGACCCAGTCTTCTACAGTCTAGTAACTCTCCTTTTGTCATTCGACCGTGATGCCTGGATAGTGTTGTCGTCGTTTATTATAGCGTCCAGCTCTGACCATGCCGTGTTTCCATCTCAGGCTTCTGATGCTTCCCTCATTACTTGACGTTCTGGCAGTATGCCATTGTTCGGAGAACATATGCTTTGCGTCACTTTTTTGGCGATTCCGTTATCAATTAGCATGTGAGCCCATCCACAAAATGTGAGAAGGCAGCGCCTTTGGCTTCGCTTGCTGCCTTCGAAACTCGCGATCACACATCTTCAGTCGGCCAGCACAGCAACAGTTTGTGGATGACTGATGCCGCGACAGCCATTGCGCTTTCTTGCGCAAAAAAGTTCTGACCGAATGTCGATCAATGCTGCGATGACAGCCAACCGTATCGGTTTGACGCCAAGCGTGGGATTTTTAGCCAAGATATAGTCAATCAAGCTTGAGCAAACAAGGCATCATGTGTTCAGTCGCCATCCATCGGCTTCCATCATGATAGCATTAGCACCCTGAGCTACTCGGAATGACATTCGCCGCATCCAAGCAATGGGCACAGTGTGCCACCCGTATATGCTTCTTTGAGGACCGACCACCCATGCTGGCACAAGAAACCGAGCTTTGCGATACGAGATCACTGTGGATTGAACGCTACTCATCTCGTCCACCTTTGACGCTCTACAAGCCTTGAGCCGATGATCGTCAAACGCCTTTTTGCCTCCCCCTGACGACTTCCTTGGCCACGGTCCCTCGAAGACTTGGTTTGGCTATGCCCTTTCTTTCACGCTCATATATAGTGAGTGCAGGAAGGGGCAATCTATAAGTTAGCATGCTTGTGAAGAAGAGTGGCAGGTGACCGTCAATCGGATGTACCTACAGTGACGGTACTGTCGTGCTGGATTTCCACACGAAAGCGATCCTTCTCGGAACACACGGCGATGTGACTGCCCTATTCAAAGCCGCTCCATCTTCATCTCGATTGCTAGCTCAGAATGCAGGTTCTCTGCTTCGTATCTTTGTTGGTCGACTCGCAGCATTCATGAAGGACTTAAGTGGGCTACCAAACATTGCTCGTCTAATGATAAGAGTTGTGGTCGTATCGAGGGACAGCGTCGGATAAAGGGGGGGTAAAGGAAAATCGGGAAATCACAGGGAATCGGCGACACCAAAATTCCACTGGGGACGCGAGACAAAAATCGAGTCGTAACAGCTTTCTCGACCCGATCGTGTGATCCGATCCAGGCCCTTTTGACCGTGCTCGAGCAACTCCGCTGCCGTGTGAAATCGAGGTGCAGTTACTCGCCTTGTCCTTTTTACTGTAAATTACTTACTGTGTCACCTTTCATCACTGTCACTACTATCACTTGCACGAGATCCATCGCCGCAACGCTTCAAATTGTCGCATTGCTTGGTTGTGCGAACAGATTACAGGACTGCGTAGCCAGAATAAGGTGAGTTCGCGACGCTGCTGACGTGTTGTCGCAATCTTCGAGCAGGCATGCAGTCGGCGCAGAAAAGCAAGAGCACTTCTCCAAGATCATGCCATGCCTCCAACTGACGAGGCGGGACCTGCTCTACTGAACATCATGGCTCTCAAAGCTACATGGTTGTACCATCGTCTTTACGCCAAACCCGCCTTCATGCTTTCCTCAAGTGTCCTACCTTCTCTGCACCTCTTGTATTTTTTTGCCGATGAAAACGTTCTGACATGGTTCTCCTTACTTTGCAAGTGTGCAGAAATCCGTCATCGACCTTATTCACTTTTCCGTGTCATATCAAAACGCACCTGATCACCTCGTCGCACAAGAATCGTCTGCATCATGGCAAAAGGTAGGGCTTCTCTTGATATCTTCTCCTTGCTGATCAGTCTTGCTGACGATGAATGCGACATTTTTGCAATCTTGTGCGCTGCTTTACAACCTCATCTGCCATTTATCAGTACCCCGTAACTTTCGACTTCTCGAGGAGCTCGAAAAAGGAGAGAAAGGTATTGGCGATGGAAGCTGTTCGTACGGTCTCGACGACGGCAGTGATCTCAGTAAGTATTTCTGCCTGCACATCCACCATTCCGCGCAGCACCGTAGACGATACCAAGTCGTATAGGCAGCTTTGGCTTAGCCAGCTCGCGTCTTTACTCATGACACATGCTTCTCTCAACGACAGTAGCTGACGAAAACCTTGGTCACATCTCGCCCTTTCGTCTAACCTCTCATCCTCGGCGCAACAGTGATGTCCAACTGGAACGCAACCATCATTGGTCCCGGACACTCGGTTTATCAAAATCGTATCTACTCGCTCAGCATCAACTGCGGTCCCAGCTATCCAGATCAGCCACCAGAAGTCAAGTTTCTAACCAAAATCAACCTGCCGTGCGTCAAGCCAGACGGTCGCATCGACTACAATGCCTTGCCGATTTTTTCCAATTGGTCCCGTGAGAGCACAATTGAGACCATCCTGCTGTCTTTGCGAAGGTGAGTTGCGCTCTGACGATGCTTGATCCAGCACCGTATCATATCATTAGGCGCAGCGCCGCAAGCCGTCGATGCTTCGCCAAGCTCATCAGATTGTTGCATGCGCCAGTCGGCCTTGGCTGCGCCTCAGTCCACAAGCTGACCATTCCATTCTTGCCTTAACTTTCTGTCTATCTTTGATTGCAGGGAGATGGCCTCGCCCGCCAATCGCAAGCTGCCGCAACCCGCAGAAGGCGCTTCGTACTGATGCACGACTGTACATAGAATGAAAGAAGAAATACACACTGTTGGCATCTCAGCGAATGAGCTTCGTCTCGATGACAAACATATCTGGCGCCCGACAGGCGGCAAACTTTGGACCCCTTTCCAGCACCTGACATCTCTCGATCTTGGCCTTCCTTCCGCCTAGGAATCAACTGCACGCCACGCATCATTCATCCCACACTTCACTTTCGCTTTTAGCTTGGCCCGCCCCGAAAATGGAGCCAGATTTCTCCAAGACTGCCGCCAATGAAGGTGACATGACTTGCATTCAACCCAAATACAGCCGATCCCGACCGTTTTCGCGACGCCTTGCATCTGAGAGGCCATTGTCTTGGCCACGATGCAGGGTTTTGAGGGCGATGCGTGCTTCCTTGTCAAGCATCAGGATGGGGAAGCCGCATACGCGATGGTTCATGCGATCCACTTTCGCTTGGACCTCATGGCGCTGAGGGACTTCTCAAGCACATCAAGAGGTACGAATGTCCGTCGCCCGAGGTCGCGTTGGCGGCGCTCTTCCAGACTTTTGGTGGCCCTCTCAAATCGGCTAAAACCAGCCCGCATCTCGACATCCAGAGAACCTTCTTGCCAATTCGAGACAAGGCTCTTACGAGCTTGCGAGCGTTGCTTGTATTCGCCCAGACTGCTATTATTACTTTCAACCCTCTCTCGAGCAGCAACGTGGTCGCAGGCAGCATCAGCTGGAAAATCGACGAATTTGTCCATGCCAGGACGGGAGATAATGATGCTCCCCATGACAACACGGCCTCTGCACTGCTGCAGGCGAACCCCATATCGATGTACAGAGCTGCTCGCCAATCCGATCTGCCAGGGCTCCAGAGCTTGGCCGAGGGAGTTTCCAAATTAAACATCAGCCCACAATATGAGATCATTGATTCTTTCAGTCGCTTCAGTTCGCAGAACCCAAAAATCAAAGATATGCTGTTGAGTTATGCGAAGGAGCACTGGGACGACGTGAAAGGCGTCTTGACGGGCATTTTCTCGAGCCGTGCATACAGCGACGGCTCCGCCAGCGTTGTCAAGCAATTGCTGATAGCCACTTCGATCCGCAAAGCCGCGGACTATTTCCAACCCTCGTCCCCAGTACTCTCACAAATGTATCAGGCGACACATCTGTGCGATTTTCTAGCATTTGCTGCCTCCGGCGGCCTATATTCCGAATGTCCCCAACCGAATGCACACTGACGAGTCAATCCTGACAAAAAAATCAGTTGACTGCTCTGCTGACATATGTGCTCCAAATTAAACCGTACATTAGATTGTGACACGAACGCCTTCTTCGCGCTACAGGTGGATGTCGAAAAGGTTGATTAGATTGACGGTAGAGAATGATTAGCTTTGAGCAGAAGTCGCTGACTGCGATTTTTCCTTTCGCTTCTGCTCCTGCTCTCTTCGACGCTGCCGTCTACGAATGCGGGCCTCGTCTTCTTCAATTCTCTCGCGCTCCTCGAGCCTCTCGCTATAGTATTGTCCGCTTTGCAAAAGTATGACGCCTACCAGAGCGACTGCGAGGACGGTATGCGACGTTGCAATCTCTCGCAGAGGAGCAAAAACGGCATCCCTGCCATCGACGGCGGCAGCGCCTGGTGATGGGGCCTTGGGCGGTAGAGTGGAAAGGCTGGGAACGATCTTGTGATAGTAGACAAGGCCTGCGGCTCCAAAGAGGAAAAGCGAAGCGCCATCAAAAAGCCAATTGCTCTCGCGACCGCCGAGAGCTTTGGAGATGAGAAGCAATGCAGCGAGGGTACCGATACCGTGAAGAAGCTTCTGGAAGAGGGAAGGCATGTCGACCATGGTGTCCTGGTAGTAAGTGTACGCTGTGACGACTGAATCATATGTAACGGGTGCTTGCCACAAGATGAGGTGATCCGCAGTCCAATGCATAGCAAGCGTTCCTGTAAAGATGAAGAGGTGGGACGAGGCAAGGGAAAGAATAGCGACAGAGCATCATACTGTTAGTCAAATATCTTGGATGACTTGTTTGCTTTGCATGCATTGTTGACATACCTAGCAGGAAGGACGTGCTCCCGATGATGAGTCCTGTACGTAATCCCATGGTTGACACGAGTGCGATAATCTTGAAAGCCCAAGACCCAGTTGACGATTCGATCCGTGATCCTCGATATACGCAGAAATAGCTCGAAACCGATGCCGAAGTTGTTGGGGTGATCAGGAAACAAGTGTGAATTCGACCACAAGTTATGTCTGTCAGACAAAGAAAGCGGTATGTATGGGTGTGGAGACGCCAAAATGGAAAGAGCACAGTCGGAATTTCGTCCGAAGCAGCAGAATGCGGATGCGTACTGTTATGCGTTGCGGCAATTTCTGAAGATCTCGACACCAAAGCGACGCTAAGCGAGCAAGGAAAATCGGCAGTAGCAGAGCGCGGCTCACGCAGAAAAAAGAACGAAGCTGAAACGTCGCGACGAGAAAGAGGGTCAAGATGGCCTGAGCGCAAATCTTGTGTGCTAAAGATCCATCGTAGACCCGGTCTAACAATTTGATAAATTTGGGATTTGTTCAAGAGATCCGGATGCGCTGTCTGAATGAGGGCCTGTAGCGGCTATGACAGTAGGGGTAGGATCGCTTGCCTATGATGCGTGCCAGTACTTGACGGAGACTTTGCGGCGGAAGCATGTTAGCAAGGCTACGTATGCTATGCTAGACAAGAATAGCACAAAGGATGCTGTCCAGCATGCCCTGTGTTGACTGTGGTCGTTGTTCGTTGTTTGTGCGAGAATGATCTACAAAACGCCTAGAGCGCGGAGCAGAGGTGGAGGCATGCTCTTGAAATAGAAAAACTGCAGCTGCAAGTGGATCAGAAAATAGGTTAGGACGATCCTCTTTTGGTTTGCCTGTCGGTCCATGCGACAAGAAAGTCAGCGAAATTCCAGTGTGTCAAGTTCTCGTTCTTACATTTTCGGCGTGGCGACAGAGGCTGGATGCCGCCGACATGCGTCATGACGGACGCTTGGCCTTTCTTTGCAGATCTGCACAGCTCACGCCCAATTTGAACTCGCCTAGTCAGCGAGCCTTCGGCGACTCTATCCCGTTCACGGCTGCTGCTGCTGCTGCTGCTGCTGCTGCTGCTGCTGTCAGTCCATCCACTTCACACTCTGCGCTCACCACAATATTCACTGTCCACACCTTTGATTCTATCAACCACCATCCCCTCATCACTTACGTCGATATCGATCCAGCATCGTGACATTTCTTTTGCAACAACATGGCCCCAATTCTCAACGTAAGTATCCCACGATTCACCACATAATCTTCGAATAACGCTCGGCTGACTTTGTTTTTTCGTCAATCTTGCCATTGCAGTTCCACGCTGGCTCGCTGCCCAGCTTTGCACTCCGCCTCAAGTCGGATGACTCTCTCGACAGCCTCAAGTCTCGTGCTGCCAAGAAGATCCGACTTCAGCTCGACGATGGCATCCCACTCGTGATCAAGTACGGCTGGTCTGGCCAGACATACGCTCTTGAGGACTGTGAGTACGATAAGAGCAGAAAGCACTGGTTACTTTGCCTACGGACCTCATACTGACGCTCCTAATTGTTTCTTGTTTTGCGGATATCGCTTGACTTGATTGCCCCCAAAGCTGACGACTGGGAGATCTTCATGGAACGATTCGGCAACGAGAAAGAGGCTGACCGTGAGTAAATTCCACGCTCTGTCTCAGGGTAATTCCGCAGCACTGATTCTCAACCAATTCTCTGCATTTTCTTCCCTCTGTGACTCGCATAGTCTACCTCGAATCGCCCGAAATACCCACAAACAACTCTGCCGACGACCACTCCGCTGACGGAGCACACGACGGTCCCAACGTCCCCGTGGTCGATGAATCCACCCTTGTCCACCGCACTCCCGGCCGCGGCAAATCTGGCGGTGTTTCTATTCACCGCGTTGCCGCCCCTTTCATCCCATCGGCTGACGACTACTCTGAAGCAGGCGGAGTCACCGCTGGTGGCAGGGACTCTATCATGTACCCTCCTCCTCGAGAGCCCGCTCCCGCACCTGGTTACTCCAAGCCCGTCGCTCCTACCCTTCCCACCCCCAAAGCCACTCACGATGATGCCGTGTCCACACACACCTCCAAGACTCGCAAGACCAACGCCACTGCCGTCTCTTCGGTCCCGTCTCACAAGATCGCCTTCCAGGAATTCCACTCGCAACTCGGAGTCCGTCTGCTCAAGGGCTCCATCGGCCCCATCCAGGATGTTCCCATGATGCTCAAGTCCGGTTACCGTCACGTCTACGTCAGCCGAAGCTTTGCGCTCAACCACGGATTCATTCCTAAAGATACCACCCCCGGTACTTATGGATTCAACGGTATCACCAACCTTGGCAAGTGGCCAGTGCAGGTTGGTTCCAAGGCAGTGCCTTGCACGGTGATGCTCGCCGAAGACAGCTGCTTCCCCGTTATCTTGGGTAGGAGCTTTATGGAGAAGCGCGGCGTCAGGACTGACCCGATTGACATGACGAGTGTCACTTTCATGGACAACGGCGAGAGGGCTGACGTCGAGGTGGTGGTGGTCAGGGATGAACACGGAGAGCCTGTCCCCATTCCTTGAGTGTCCTAGGCCGCTTTGTGCATGCCACTTTCGCCGTGGTATTCTCTTTAGCTTTACTCCCAACTTCCTGAAGCCTGTCCACACACCAGCCAGACGAAGTCTGTTGGAGCGGGCTGTAATTTGATCGACTTGTTCTGATACCAGGCACTCTGTAATTAGGGATGATTCATAATTTCTGCCAGACACTCGGATTCGCTTTATTGCTTGAGACCCATTACAATGTGCTAGACTTGACCACGTGAGATACATTCAAAAACACCGACAGAACGAACGGGATTGCGGTTACAGTATCAGGAAACGAACACTGTGCGACAGGAATTGGAAGACGGATGCGGAGACCATGAATTGGAGAGGGAGAATCGACAATGGGAAATGATTGAGGTTCGGTCGAGGATGGATTGTAGGCTTAGAGTTAGCGAAGGGACATCTGTGGATTGGCTCGTGCCGGAATCAAGGTCGATTTTTGAATAGATTCTTGAGATTTTTGAGATTCTTAAGTTTTCCAGCCACGCTGTTGCTGTTGTTCCTTCTCCTACGACGGATGCTAGCTCTATCCGCCGCGCTGCGACCGTTGGAATCGGTCGTGTAGATCAGGCTGCCAATCAGGGTCGCATCTTCAGCCCAAGAGCGAGCATATTCAGCTTCGCGCTTCGCACGATAGCAGCGGTCTCGTCGATCCAATTCGGACCGAGGAACTCGCTCGGAAGGGTGAAGAAAGACGATGCCCGAGTTTGGACGAAAGGCTCTGGCTGATGTGTAAACAAGAGACATCTTGTCTTGTGCAGATAGCTTCGAACGTAGGATCGCCAGTTAAGGACTGAGGTGAAACTGTTTGTAGGTCTCGGACAGGCCAAGGTTGCGCTTGTGGTGCCGAATCAGGTTTTGGCTGAGAGACGTCGATACTTCTTATGGGTTGAGGTGAGGTCGATAAGCAAGAAACGCCAAGAGCCACGAATGGGCCAAGATAAATTCGGACGGGATATGTACAGGGTAGGATAAGATGAATGAGGGAATAGTAGGATCACTATGATATGGGTGAAGGGATTCCTGTAACTCCGGAGAGGCTTACTGGACCCCGGTAGCATGCGCGGGTCCTGAAAGCAGCAATTTACAGACGCCGTAAAGCCGCAAAGAAGTGAAATCGGCAATTGAGCTTTATAACGGTACTCAGATCGACGCGCTTCCCAATTGTTGGCCGTCGAGGTCCACCTTGACAGTGCAAAGTCACACTTGTGCTGTTGAAGTGAACGACACAGATTTGTTGCCGACTCAAGCTCTCGGCACTCTCGGCTCGTCAGCTGTAGATCGAATTTGCTCAGTCATGCATGCTCCCATCTACTTGAGTTCTCCTTGAGTTCTCAGTTGGAACATGGGATTGTGTGTCAAGTACCACCTGTAATGGCCAGAGGGTCTGATACCGTCGCTTTTCCTTGTACTGCGATTTAGATCTGCACTGTGCACGCACTTGGAATAGCTGAAGGACACCGTGCGGGCTGTCGATGCACAGAAGCAGCATCTACTTGCATGTGTGTGCACGCGGTTCTTGTAAAGCCGCGATTTCTGCTAATAATTTGTTGCTTAAGATGCCATAACAGTTTACAATCAAATCCCTCGCACAATTATTTGAACAACATGCTTGCAGATGCTTTACACAGAAATTTTGCTTCGAGATCCGAGGATCCGGCTATCAACAGGAAAAACAAGGTTTTGTGTAGCAGCAAGGGTTTGTGTTATCTGGACAACTAGAAGATACGCATTCTCTTCATCTCAATACTTTATCCTCTAGCCATAGAGCCTAGTCATCATGTCGGACGTCGCTCACCTCAAATCTTTGTTCCGTAAGTATTCTCACCATAGGAGCGATTCAAGAACCACTTTTGCTCACCGTGTAGTTCACTCTAAATATCCACTTGCTGGGTTCATAGGCTTCTACGACGACTACCCCAAGAAGGGCGTTAGATTCTGCGACATCCTTCCCGTCCTTCGTGACCCTTTCGCCTTTGAACTTCTCATCACCAACATTGTCAACCACATCTTCACCTCAACCATCCCCTCCCTTCCCGAGTCTGCCCCGTCTCCCGCTTCTCCCACCCCTCTCGAGCCTGGCGCAAAGTCGTACGGTACGCGTCGCATCGATGCCGTCGTTGGTCTTGACGCTCGAGGCTTCCTTCTCGGCCCTATCATTGCTCAGCGTCTCGGTTGCGGTTTTGTACCCGTTCGCAAAGCCGGCAAGTTGCCCGGTGACTGCGTTCAGGCAACCTACATGAAGGAGTACGGAGAGGACGTCTTTGAGATGCAGAAAGGTGCTCTCGCCCCGAACTCAAGGGTACTGGTCATCGATGACCTCATCGCCACTGGTGGAAGCGCCAAGGCAGCAGGCGAATTGGTAACAAAGTGCGGAAGCAAGGTCGTGGAATACGTCTTTGTCGTTGCCATCCCTTTCCTCAAGGGTGCCGAACAGTTGGATGCTCCTTCATACTAGTAAGTGTCACATACCTCAAAGTCTCTACATCGCGATTCGAGTCCGTCTACTGATCTCACCTTCCAATACGTCTGAAATCAACAGCCTCGTCGAGGTCGATTAATCACTTCGCAATTCGCGTTTTCGAGCCCGGACAGTGCACTCCTCCGTTGACATACCTTGTTCCAGACATACATGTAGAATGTCGAACAAGCTCAATCACAGCCAAATGCTCGTTCTGTTTAAAATTTGAATATCGCTGAACTGAAGCAAGTACAAGTTAATGCCCTTTCTACAGAGCGGTTCGGGAAAGCTTTTGCAACGAGTCTGTCGAGTTTCCAAAGGAAGACAGGATGAGAAAAGTCAGTAAAAGAAGTTGTAGTTTGTGCATATTCTATAAGGGTAGGGAGTCTGGACAGAGACTTACTGAGCAAAACATCACCCTCTTTGATAATCTTGGTGTACTGGGCGTTCTTGTGATCTGGTCGGCGCGTCTCCACAATCCCGTGCACCTTGTCGATCACGGCTGGCAGGCGACCGCTCGAGATGAACCTCGACAGCTCACTGTCGATAAAGTCGCCCGAGACACCGAATGCCGTCGCCATGTTGTTGATGGACAGCGACTGGTAACTTTCCAGCAACTGCGAGTAGGCGATGATGCGCATCTCCCTCGCATAGAATCGCGCGTGCTGGTGAAGCGCTCGGCTGGTGAGAATGTGTGTCTGCTCTACGTCAGCGAGCGCTCGGAAGAAGTTGCCGTATTCGCAAGCGTACAGGCTGGTAATGAAGGCACGGAGGTGTGGGATCTCGTCAATGACTTGGAGTACCTCGGGCGAGTCGATGATCTTCTTCTTGAGGTCGGTCCGCTTGAGCGTCAGGGCATTTGCCAGGACGGTGAGGATAACAAAGTCTTTGTAGTCGATCAACTCGGTTGCTGTGAACGTGCTGAGTGCGTCCAAAAAAAGTTGGCCACCAGCCTTGAAGTCACGAATTGAGAGCAAATGCAATCCTTCGTACACCTTGAGTCTGTTCCTCCTCTCCCAATCACCACCCTCCTCAACCAGCTTCTGGGCCTCCGCAATTGAGCTTGTTACGACATCCGTGTCGCCGAAGAACAGTCCAATTCGCACTTTCGTGAGCGTGAGATCAAGCTTCGACCCCAAACCGGCACCTTTCGAAACTGCCAAATTGTGCGCTTCCAACGCCTTCTCCTTATCACCAATCTTGGCATAGTATGCAGCTCGCAGACGAAGTACACCGTTGATCTCCATCTCTCCTTCGTTTTCCTCCACTTCCTTCTGCTTTTCTTCCAACTTTTGCAGCTCTTCCTTGTTTTTCGCCTCGAGCTGCTTCATGAGCGATTTGTCCTCCTTCAGAAGTCCCTTCAGAGAGGTGTCGTTGAGAATCAGTTGGTAATATGGAGCCATTTCATCCTTTTCGATACCTTCGAGCAGGGCTTTCTGAGAGGATTGAATCTGGGTGGATGAGAGATGGTTGGAGTGATGTGCAAGCAGGAAAAGGTGCTGCTGGAGCTTGAGGTTGGGGATAGGCTGTACTGTCTCTTCGTCCATGTTGGCGCTGATCAGAGTGATGCGGGTATGTTTTTTAGTTCACGGCGCGTTGTGTGTGCACCAAGGTCGGTTCGAATGGTGATTTGTGTAGGGAACGTCGAAGAGGTGGTATAGGCGTATCAAGTAGGTGTTGTTCGAGCTGCGCGGCTTAAGCTTAAGACGCGGCGGTGGAGGTTGGAATTTGTGAGCGATCACGCTTTGCTTATGTAAGCATGTTCGCCCTTCGGGATAGGGATTCAATTCCTGTCGACTATCTCGTTGAAGCCTGCATCTGCCTCTTCCGTGTTGAGCTTGACATATGCCACCATTCATGTTGCAGTCGGGCTTTGGAGAGTAACGGCGTACTTCTCTCGGTACCTTGATGAACGTGATGGTCTTTGCTCCTCAACATTGTAAAATTGGAGGAATTCTCAACGCCAATTTTGAAAAGTTTTTATTCTTCATTTGCTCCGCACGTCCAATCTCAACACTGTCATTGTCTCGAACATGACTCTCTGCAGGAACCGAGTGCGTCCATGTATGAAAGGAATTACCTCTTGTTGCGGAAGCGTAGCGGTACAAGTACAGTCTGGTAGGTGTGAATCTGGGGATACAGAAAGCAGTTGGAATGCCAAGGGCCGGCAAGTGGGAGTCATTATACTATCTGCCTGGACTGCGACTGCGGTGCCTGTCAGCATTCCTTCTCGAACCTGCCCCTTGAATGGTAGCGCCGCCCTCTGATGGCTTAACAAAGGCAAAGTCTGCCTTTAGCTCCTGGTCCAGCAATGTGAGACCATCTCCGTTGCATGCCTGTATCGCAGAGTGCGCTTCCTCTTGTTCACCGAATTCGAGAAGCGCATATCCCTATTGAGAGTACATGGAACACACAAGAGAATGAGTCTGGTCAGACGGGACCATTTGTACGGTTGAACGGGTGGATGGTGCACTTACCTTGACATAACCTGTGCGGCGATCTAGATTGAGGTGACAGCTTTTGACATTGCCGTAGTCCAAGAACTTGTCAATGACCTCCTCTTCGGTGGCTTCTTCGTGAACGTTTGTCACTACGATGACCCATCCCTCCACAGCTGTAAAGACCCAGGATAGAGGTGGTTGAGTTTCAGTGAGACTTTCGAGTCAGTGTGATGAAATGACAGGGGTACTTACATCTGACCGCGTGGGCTGAGCTATCTGCTATTTCTTCCAATGTCTCGAATTTGCCCGTCTTCACACCTTCAGATGCCGGTCCGTTTCCTCGAGGGTCAAAGCCTCTTCCTCGACGCTTGACATTCGGATCTGTGGGTCGAATGGTGAGGAAATAAGAGGAGCTGATCAGCACATCATGCACAAATCTGGGAGCTTGGTGTGCCCATTGAACGTACCATCGTCCATCTCAACGTCATCGACCATGACTTGTTCTGCAGAGTCACGCATGGTGACTTCGTTCTCTGGCATGTTGTCTCGAGGAAAGCTGCCAGCGTTGAAGGTGCAAAGCGCTGGTTGAAGAGCACGAAGAAGCGAGCGAGTGGCGCGTTGGAGCTTGTCCGGAAGGTATGCAAGTGGAGCAAAGGCCTCCCATTTTTGACCGTTTTCCGAACTCTCTCGTAACGAGACACCATTCGCGTTGTTATAGTGCAGCGCATACTGTACCGCAAACCTTCTCAATGTTGCTCCTCAATCATCAAGCAAGATCGAGACATTAGCATCCTTTGCAGTACGGGGCCATTCGACGTATCACAGCTCGGCATGAGCCTCTCTGAACTGGCTGCAGAAAGGCTTTGCCGTTGCCTGTCCGAGCTTATTCCAGGTCTTCTCGCCACCTTGTCCGACATTCGAGGTGCGCAACCGCAAAAGCTTCTACCCTTCAACCAGATCCTTGATGCAGTCAAGCCTCTTGTAGACTCAACAAATGTCAAGGACGCCTTTGGAATCACGCCTGCTCTCGCCAATGCCGACAAAGATGGACAAGAGGTGCGCATCCGCAACCTCTGCCTCGAGATCACCAATAATGAACTTCGCAAAGTCGTACTCGAAGATCCATCAGCTTTGAAACCCGGCCAAGATAGAGATTTCGACAATAAGATCCTGCGAAACAAGCTTACATCAACCTTCGACCGTCTTGATGCCATCCTCGCTCTTTCCCTCCTCGAGCTTGTCGACCCGACTTTACCGCTGTCTTTGGTAGAAGAGCTCATCGAAAGTCAGCCAATTGCGACATGCTCTCGATTGTTCGAATATACCGAATTGCGCGTCAAACCTCTCACGATTGGTCTTCACCCCACAAGAGGCAAAGGCCTTGTCCTTTTACGCACATGCAATGAGCTGCTGAAACGTTTATCCAAGCCCTCGCAACAACACACAGTGTTCGCAGGCCGTATCCTCAGCTTGCTCGCCAAGGTCTTCCCGCTCGGCGAGAGGAGTGGCGTCAATCTACGCGGAGACTTCAACGTCGAGAACAAGTTTTACATCGAAGAGAATACGGAGGACATCGAGAACGGGGTCGACGAGAGCGGCGACAAAGACGAAAGGGACCAGATCTTCAAGGTGGACTACGAGTTCTACGAGCTCTTTTGGAAGGTGCAAAGGTTCTTCTCAAATCCACCATTGCTGATGGGTGCTCCAGAATCCTCAAAATCTTTTACAAGAAGTGCAACGCCGGCAGATGCCGGAGACGTAGAGCATGTGAATACCGACGAAGATCCTGCTCTTGACGGGGCGAAGGGACCGATGGCAGAGCTGCGAATAAGCACTGCGAAGATTCTCAAGCTGTTTGGCGCGGTGACAAAGCGTGAGAAGGAGCTTGCT
Organism: Melanopsichium pennsylvanicum; assembly: GCA_900208305.1. NCBI lineage: Eukaryota > Fungi > Basidiomycota > Ustilaginomycetes > Ustilaginales > Melanopsichium > Melanopsichium pennsylvanicum. Next base: position 353,398 of record OAPG01000017.1, read on the forward strand.
GGAGCTACAAGCGCAGAAGAGGCCAAGCTCGGTGGAAAGAAAGGCGAGAGCACCATCTCGCTAATGGGGCCGGGAGGCACTTCCCCCTCATCCAACAAACGAGCCAGTGGCCGTGAGAACGCAGGACCATTTACAGGTTTCCTTGTGGGCCAGTCGATAGGCGAGACAAACGACGAGGTCTCCAGGAAACGTAGCCGACCCGACATCGTCGATGGCGTCAAGACGACGAACGACGTTGGTGTGGTCGATGAGGACGAGCCGGGGTCTGGAGAAGTGGCTTTAGCCAACGGCGGCCACTTTTTCCCGACATATCTAACGGGTCGTAAGCTCTTTGAGTACGAAATCAGGGACACATCTTTTCGCAAGCATATCCTTGTGCAATACCTTGTGCTATTCCAATACCTGTTGTCCTTTACACCAGCAGCCAAAGAAAGCTGGAAAGACTGGAAAAACAAAACCCTTCAAGCGCTCTTCACTCTTTCAGACGCTGAAGAGCGCTGGATTCGATCTACCTGGCGGGAAATCCAAGCATTGATCCGCGAGATCCAGCCCGACGGACGCCTCTTTCTTGACTCTGTCCTCGAAGTATTGAAACGCGAAGCCAACTGGATCAGGTGGAAGACCGAATCGTGCCCATCCATCGAAAAGCCCCCTCTCACCCCTGACCAAATCTCCCGATTCGCATCGGCTCGCGCCTTGCTCCTGCGTAAACCAGAGCCGTATCCACACAAACTTGGCACAGCAGCACTGTCCGAGCTCTGGCAGGACGGTCTCAAACCGCCTGTGCCGGGCAATCGTCGAGTCGAAAATGAAGAAGGCGAGTACGTGACTGTCACGACGGACGGACTTGAGGAGCTAGAATTCTTGCCCCCTACACCCAGCCTCGAGCATTATCACAAGTCGATCATGAGAGAGAAAATGAAGTTGGACTTGCGCAAGAAGCAGCTTGGGATCGATGCTGCGACGGAAGAACAGAAACTGAGCAAGGAGCAGAGGGAGAAATTGGACAACGACGAGGGGATTCAGGCAACGGTAGAGACGATGCAAAGTTTAGCTTGGAGAGCGTTGAGGGTCGCTTCTCGTGATAACCTGCATTTGTTCGGAAAGGTGGATCGGCCGGAGAATATTGGGGGCTTGTTGAAAGCCATGGACGAAGAGCGGAACCCCAAGCCAAAAGCGGGGGCGCAATCAGAGGAGACACCAGTGGACGGCTGCGCTGTCAATAACGGAGAAAGTCAAAAAGAAGCACAAGAAAGCAACGAGAGACAAATGGTAGGGTTGTCTGCCACCGAATCGGCTGTTACGATCGACGCGAAGGCAACAGCAGTCCAGGCCCCTGCGAAGCCTGCAGAGTAATAAGACTGACAGCATTGAGAATCGTTCAAAATGTCATATCGCAAAAAATCCCACTGTGGTTGGGCTAGAATCCCTCGGTGTGTGGTCATGCTTCTGTGCGATCGTGACACGGCGTCGGCAAGTAGGACCAAACATGCTGCAACACATCGGCAAATGCATCTGCAGCTCAGGACCACGAGTTTTCAATTTGGCTCAGCGCAGTTGTCTCAATGGCAATCATATTGTACACACAGACCTGGGACCTTGGTATCATACCCCAGATAGCCTTCATAACATATCTGAGCTACTTTGACTTCTAGTTTGCAGTGTGTGCCAACTATGAGTTGCGAGTCGTGGTCAGGTGTTCTCAGCGATGTGTTCGTCCAGACCCAGCCAAGCTGAAATGGGTCCGATCCGGAATCGAGCTCAAGTCCTCCCATCCTTTGACCAATCCTGTTGCCAGAGCTACTGGTGTAGACCGCCGTCGTGATCCTCGAGTTCGTCGCAATCCTTTGTGTCGGTGATCATGGTAGGATGCATGTCGTCATTCTTGACCGGATTGTAACTGTGACTTTCCCGACCAGGCTCGCGGTCCTTGACACAGCCGAGAAAAGCTGTGAATATACCCCCTAATTTGAAGACGGTCGAAGCGCCCTTGATCCAAATGGAAATGGAGCCCGTCAGAGAGGTCTCATAAACACGTGGTGTTGAGTCTGGAGCCGCTTAGTCAACAAGGACGGTGAGCAGGCTGTGCTTGGTGAGGGGATGGCGCCAGGCATTTGCAGTATTCTCGGGCTGGCGAGGAGATGTTTAGCCCGAGTGTTGTCCCCTGACCGCGGTTGTTTCCGGTACTTGGCCCTCCATGCCACATAGGACATTTGTCGACAGGCCGCGAGGTCATACTTCTTATTTCGTAATTTGTCCGCATCCTGGCTAGCAATTTTCTGCTGCGAGACAAATTTGTGTTCAAGGTCGCCAACAAACACGGGGATGATACCGTCAATACATGCTGTCTGTGTTTCATCTGAAGCGCCACTCTACGCTTCCAGCAGTACCAAAGATACTCGGGTGAGATTGGCGTGAGGTCATCAGGAACAAAATCGAAGTGTGTGTAAGCCAGAACTCCTGGCGATTGCTGAGAAGTGATGCCCAAAGCGGACGACCATACAATTTGAGCAGATTGTCGCTCGCGACCTACGCTGCTGAATTTAGGCAAGGTAGCTCTGTTCGGAGCACATCGAATCCGGTTCAGACAAACATGGGCAGTGGTGCTGCTATGACATGTCGTAAGGAAGCTTCAACCTGCGGGTCCTGGGATACAAGGCTTGCTGCGCCACTGTTGGTGCTCAGCAGAACGAGCCAGAGGCAGCTGATCTTGCACGGCTGCTCAATCTCGAGGTCGCGCACGTAATTCCAAAGACGTCGAAGGCAGAACAATGCTGGAGAAGGCAGTTCTGCACATTCATCATTGGCAACAAAGACAGGTGGGATACGATCATCTGAACAGCAACAGTATCCTTGAAGTTGACACATCTCTTGGCTGAGATTTAGAACTGGCTCCACGAGGTGCTGTTCGAAGATCTTATTGCTTTCAGGGCTAGCACGATCTGAAATCATGTCCTTGGCTTTTGCCAGAACCCGTTCGAAAAAAAGTTTACGGCGCTGCACTATGTCATCTGAACTATAGTGGTCGAGCGGCTTGAGATAATTGGACTTGTTGTCTAGATCGATAGTCTGGAGATCTTTGGCGAGGATGAAGAACCAAGCAGTGATGAAGATGGCTACCCGCTCTTGAATGTTGACCTTCCTGACCTTCAAGTCAGTCAGGTCCAGGAAGCCGCGGAACTGACGGTCGGCTGAGGGATAACCACTGCCGGCATCAGCGTCAGAGCGACGTACGCACATATAATCAGTGGCGCAATGCGTCCAAGTTGGAGCACCATGCGGGTCTTGCCGGTGCCACTTGATTGCACGAGAGGAGCACCTTTGAAGTATGGCAAGAATTGAGCTGCGCCGGCCCTGAACAGGTCACAATTGACCTGCATGGTGAACCGAAGGAATCGTGTTGGTGCATCTCCATAAAATAGGCGGACGAGCTGCTTCTTGAGAGGGTGCTCGATCTCTTCCACATCAGTGTTTTCCACGATATTGTTGGGAGAGGCGGGAGCTTGAGTTGAAGTCAGAGTATAAAGGCGGTTGAGTATGTAACAAGCCGTCTCAATGTCAGACAGCCTAGGAACAAGTGTGCTGGTGGACAGAAGGGTTGCTCGAACAACTTTGACACATTCTTTGGAGGTCGTAACCTAGATACTGTCGAGGTGAGCTTGATGCTCTGCAAAACACCTGAACAGAGCCTGGATGAATACAGGCTTGTGTTGGGGATCCTCAACACAGGCTCTGGTCTCATCCCGAACTTCGGCCTATACCTCATATCTAAAGGTATCTGTTTCGCGTAAATGCAACTTTCACAGCCTGTGGCGATTCGTCTTGGTGACGGGGTGGATTGGGAGAGAGGTCGGATTCTGTTGCTGAGCAGCCATGTTTATGTTTCGCGATGAGTGACAATGAGGGAATACGCATTGTACGAATCCGCTCAGACTGTGACAACGTTTCCCACCTGAAGACGGAGAAATAGTACAAGTCACGCGTAATGTTCCAGCCCCTGCGTCTGGGCAGACGCATGTTGGTATCATATTCCGATCCGTATCTCGGTTCAACTAGTCTCTTGTTTGGTGCGCTCAATTTCTTCTGCATGCCTTTCGTTTGAGTGTTTTACCCAGAGACAGTCGATTGATGAGCTCTTCATCGGAGATTTGGCTTTCATCGCCTTCGACAAGAACTTGACATCGGTGCCAAGAGAGGAGCGTGTCAGCGAGCCGCATGCTTTGTTGGAGGCACGAGCGGCATATCGGCTCGCGTCAGGCCTGATCCATTGCGATAGACACCGGCACACTGGATGTGCTGGCATCTGTGAGGAGGTATAGGCCCGAGTCTAACCTGAGTGTGTTCGAGATACGTGTCGACAGGGTGGGATGCACAAAAACAAAATATAACCAGTTAGTCAGCTCGCTCACGTGTCCTAGGTCTCAACCATAATCACGGTCTTTCCTCACCGTTCGTATCACTATCGTATCACTGTCAAGGAATAAAACTGCGTCTTACCAACCTAGTGCACGTTTGCTGCCGCGGCCGATCGCAAGCATGGATCAGATCAACATGCAAAGGCTTTCCTTCCACGACGGAGGCTTCTTCCAAGCATTGTCTTTCTGGCACGCTTCGATTGAACTTCAAACCCTCGTGCGCTGAAAAGCCATTGTACATGCAGCTACAAAGAGTGTTGAAGGTGAGATGCCGAGCTAATATGAATTGTCATGGTGGATGATCAAGTCGCACACCGCGTTACTCTTGCTTGGCGGTGATCTTCTTTGCTTCGCGCTTCGCTTGCTTCTTCTGCTGTCTCCTGGATCCTCTAGGCGTATCTGCCTTGTCAGGCTTCGCCTCCCTGTCTTGAACCTCTCCTGTCGCCGCAACAGAAGTTCGGAAGGTACTGCTCGCCCACAGAATAGCACAGACAGACGCAATCGCACTGAACCACACCACGTAACGCGGATCTGATCCCTCTGCGTAATACCCTGACCTCTTTTTAATGTCATTTTCGTACGTGATCTGAAGCATCGTGGCTGCCAGAAGCGACAGTGTCATTCCTAGCACCGGGTGTCCGGCGACACCGAGCTTTTTGTAGAAGGCATAATTGATGAGAGCGCCAAGCTCTTTGAAGGCGACAAGAAAGAAGGCGGCGAAAAAGGTTGTTGCGGCAAGAAGGTAGAATGATGGCATGACCGAGTCCTTGGGCCATTTTGGCTGGGCGAGCTGGAAGATCTGACCAGGCAAGAGGGTTTGTTGCGCTGCAGGAACGGTGGGGGCACCCGGAAGAAGGAGAAACTCGCGATAGTTCGCTGGGAACATCGGGATGCTTGTCGGCGGCGTGATTTCCAGCATCCTTTCCAAAATTTTCCAGCGGCCGGAGCTGCAGAATATGTTTGTGCGATGTAAAATGTCACCAGTGTCCTACAGATGGAGAGGTGCGTACGACCTGAATAATGTTGCGATGAACAGAGTGTTTCTGAAAGCCGACGCTGATGTTCGGCATTTGGCTGTCCAACTTTAAGTCGTGCGAAAATCAACAAAGCTCTGGTCGCGTGCAGAGGATCGTCATCGCACCGCCTTTTCTTTTTTTTCTTTTTTTCTTTTTTTGGCCATGTGCCAACAAAATTTCGCAGTTGAGGAACGAAAGCCGGACCCATCCCGAAGATCCGAACCCCGGATCACTTTTGTAGGCAAGCTTGATACTGAATCGAGCTATGGTATTCTTCTTGTTCGATCATCAACACATCCTTCTGGTTCAGCATACCACTTGCAGCATTTTCAAATATGACCTCTTCCGATGTCGGCCCGTCTCGACCCTTCTGCCTCGTGAAGTCCTCCATCAACATCGACGAGACCTTCCTCGTTCCACACATCGTACGACCAGGCGAAACTATTTCCTCTTCCGGCCTGGTCTCGCGCCCTGGAGGCAAAGGTGCCAATGTCTCAGCCGCGATCGCCCTTGCCGGAGCTCAGGTCTCGCTCTCTGGCGCGGTGGGTAAAGATGCAACGTGGCCCATCGACGAGCTCAAGTCGCGCAAGGTCATCATCGATGATGTAGAGGTCCTAGACGGCATTCCGACTGGTCGAGCATTCATTCAGATCGCCGAAGATGGTGAGAATAGCATTGTGCTTCTTAAAGGAGCCAACTTTTCTACCGACAGCAAGTCGGCCGATCCTTCCAAGACTTGGAGCGCTAACTCAGCGAGAAAGATCACACACCTAGTGCTGCAAAACGAGATCCCACTCGAGACTACTATCGCTTTCCTCAAGCATGCCAAATCGGATCAGGTCGGCAATCATGTTACTGTGATCTTCAACCCTTCGCCAATGCTGAACGAGCAGGAGGTCATGAATTTCCCTTGGAAAAGTATCGACGTACTGGTCGTTAATGAGGGGGAGAGCATCGACCTCCTTCGCGTGCTTCAACCTTCCGCCGCTTCATCACTTGAAACGCTTCCTGAAGGAGAGGACAAGTCAAAGAAGGTCCTGGAAACACTATCCGACGTTGAACGGCTGCGCAGCACAGCATGGATCGTTCTCACTCGCGGCAGCAAAGGCGTCATGGCTAATGTGCAACTCTCTGAAAATAAGGACAAGCGTAGCTTCTTCAGTGTCCCACCATTCAAGCCGAAGCAAGTTTGCGACACCACGGGTGCAGGAGACACATTTGCGGGCAATTTGGTCGCAGCTTTAATGGGTCATAACGTGGATGCAAACGAGAGTCTGAACGACTCGGTCCGTCCGAAGACGGACAAGTTCATTCGGGAGGCAATGGAGTGGGCATCGAAAGCTGCGAGCTTGGCGTGTGAGAAGGAGGGGGCGATGCAGAGCATCCCCTCAGCCGAAGAGGTCAAGGCTCGCAGTTCGTGATGAACTGGCTATAAATTGTAAGCCACCACTTGCATTACAGCTCAGTACAAGATAGAGTTTCTCATCATGAGCTTCTGACCAGTTCAGCGCAGAGACAAATCAAAGCATGGTTTTTCTAACGATTCATCAGCCGCCATCTCTTCGATCCTCGAAATTGCCGGAGCTCTGAATCACAGAAATCACTCGATTGTAACCTACGTCACTCGATTAGATGGTGTCGAGCATATGGAACGGTTCTTGTGTCATGGAACGAATGAAATTGCGAAACGGTTCGCATCATCAGTTGCAGTCTTGAAAGTATTCAAGCGCCGGTGGTGGCGGGACTGCTTCACTTGTTCTCACGAACAACCTTGTCGATCCAGCTTGCGACATATTCGACATTGTGGGTCGTCAAACCGGCCATCGAGATACGCGAGTTGGCGGTCAAGTAGATGTGACCCTCCTCGAGCAAGCGCTTGCACTGGTTCGTGTTGAGACCAAGGAAAGTGAACATGCCGATTTGCTTGAGGATGTGATCCCAGTTGCCTGGTGTTTGGAATTTCTTTGTCAACATATCAAACAAGCTCTGTCGCATGGTGATGATGCGACCAGCCATCTCTTGGACGTCCTTCTGCCATTGCGCGAAGAGCGAAGGATCTGTGAGGATCATCTTGACCACACGAGCACCGAAAGCGGGAGGGTTGGAGATCTCGGAACGCTGAATGGCAGCAAGCTGGGAGAAGACAGCAGCGTTTTGTTCTGGGGTTGCCGAGACGACGTGGAGTGCACCTACACGCTCACCGTAAAGACCGGCGTTCTTGGCGAAACTCTGGCAGATGAGCAAGGGGATGCTCTTGCGGGAAACAAAGTGGCGAACGGCCCATGCGTCGCGGTCAAGGTCGCCGGAAGCGAAGCCCTGGTAGGCGCAGTCGAAGAAGGCAAAGTGACCTTTCTCAACAAAGATGTCGGCAATCTGCTTCCACTGCTCCTGAGTTGGGTCGACACCGGTTGGGTTGTGGGCGCAGGCGTGTAGCAAGAAGACGCTCTGATTCTTGGCGGATTTTAATGTGTTGGTGAAGCCTTGAAAGTCGAGAGCGATGGTCTTGGCGTCGTAGTAAGGGTAGTCGACGGGTGTGATACCGACCGAATTAAAGATGGCCTTGTGATTGGCCCAGGTGGGATTTGAGATGTGGATCTGGCGGTCGACACCGAAGGCTTGGTACTGGTAGAATCTTTGGAGGAAGACGGCACCAAGGTGGTTAGCACCAGTACCGGAGATGGTCTGAACCGAAGCTACGCGCTTCTCAGCGATGGCGGGAGAGTCGGCGCCGAGGAGGAGCTTAGCAGCAGCAGAGGTGAACTCGGCAAGACCGGTGATGAGAAGGTATTCGTGATCGACAGATTCGTCTGCGATGAGGTTCGCCTGAGCCTTCTTGACAGATGGAAGCACGTAAGGCTTACCATTATTGTCACGGTATGCACCAACACCCAGATTGACCTTTTTGTCATAAGTGTCGGCCTTGTAGGAAGCAGTCAGCTTGAAGATACTGTTGCGGGCAAACAAGCAAGGCAGCACGCCATCAGAAAAAGTCAGAATTTGAGCAATGACAAGAGTTTATCGAGTGAGACAAGCATTTACTTACGCATCTTCGGGAGCCTGTGGGACAGCGCTCCACACAGCGAGAGCTGAAGAATTTTGAAGAGTGGAACCCATTTTGGTATAAATTTGGTCAGCCCAAATTCCGGAGAAACAGAGGTATACGACAAGTGGAAGCCGTTATGATGGTGATGAAAATAGGACTACAGTACGACTGCAGACCGGTTCGTTGCTTCGCCTCACTTGACGTGGGTGCGAGTCATTCGCAGAGTGCGACAGAGTGATTTCTGTGGCAGAGGGCAAATGTACTGCACAGCAGCGTGACCCTGCGCGAGATTGCCGACATACGCTCAAAGCTGGCAAGAGAGTACAAAGTCCGACACACCGGCGAAATTTCGTCACCCCTTTCCTTAGAAAAGAGGCCGGTAAAATAACTCGCACGATAAATCACGGTGGCCAGATTCGGGCCTGTTCGTAATCTGGTCCGGCCGGCTTTGTGAATCCGACTCTAGTTGCGTAGTTGCGACGCTGCATCATCATAATTCCTCCAGGCTGCCAAACCTGTTGCGATCATCCTTGCACAAGGACCATGATCTTGAATCCTAGCTGCTTGGATGCACAGCTTGCCTTGAAGGCTTGAACGTACTTACCTGCTTGACTGATGCCGTTGGAGCCAGAGATATGGCCTTGGATGTTGCCGAGACGATTCGCCGCCATGACTGCAGAGTGGGCCGAAGTATGTGATTTTGTGGTATTGAATGTATGATAGTTGTATTGATGTGCAGACGTCCAGATGTACGAAGCGGGATATGTCACAGCAATCGTGGTCAAGCTGAGTTCTTGGCGAGGATAGCTTCGGAAGGGAAGATGGAAAGATGGAGGTGGACGTCAATCAAGTGGATTCGTTGGAATTGACCAAGTAGAGGGTGATGACCAGTTAGAAAAGTGTCCATCAGCACATGACGATGAAGCCGAGTCAACCGCGACGATCTAGCGGATGCAGAATGGTACGTGAATCGCTGAGAGGCTGGATGCGGGGTTCATGGTTGAGCGTGAATTTGTCTTGTGAGAGTGCTGACAACCAAAATCGGAATCCCTCGGACCCAGCTTAGACATCCAAAGGCTGGATCGGGGTATACACACGGCGAAGAATTCACCCATCAAGTGAACCCCTAAGATCTGTAACTGTGATGGAGCACGTAAATGACTGTAAATTACATCAAATTGATAGTGATAGCCGTTTGTAATTTACGCGCTGCCTGATGGCTGAGCCCAAGACGCGGGCACCGCGTGCAAGCGCAATTTCGGAAACCAACACTTTCGGCCTTCTGAATATTTGACTTGTCGAATGATTAGCATGGATCACACCTGACATCTACCCTCCGCCGCTTTCCCTTCTTCAACTTCTGTCTCGTATTTGCAATCCATATCTCTCATACCTGTCAGTTCTCGGCGCTCGCTTTTTCCCTTCTCTTTTCGATCCATATACCCACTAAGCACTGTCGTGCGACTCATGACCATGTCAGAGCGTGACAAACAGAACCTAGCCCGCGTTGCATGGCTTCAATCACTTGTTTCTCACCGCATCGTTCCGTCTACCTTCGCAAAACATCTTTATCAAAAATGCTGCGCAATCTCTCAAACGCCATATGATGACGCTGCATACCATTTGATGCTTGACGAGTCGTCGATCCACCTTTCTGCACTCGACCTTGAAATTCGCACCTTTCGCGACCAGTCATCCGGCCAGGAAGTCCTCGCTCTTGTAAACACTAAACACGATACATTCATACAAGGCGCAACCCGCTATTCCGCCCTCGAGATCTCGTTCATCAAGAAACTGGTCGAGGAAATCTTCAAAGCTCGGAGGGAAGCATATGCTATCCCCTCACTCGAAGCGGTGAGACTGGGCAGCAAGTTGCGAACTCACATGACCAGGGACGCTACAGAGGAACTCTTGAAGAACCTCGTGAATCACAGGTGGATAGATTACTCCGAAGACGGCATCTACACACTCTCTACGCGCTCTCTGCTCGAACTAAGGAACTATCTGCAAAACGAATTCGGCGAGGAGCACTATCATACGTGCACGCACTGCAAGGACTTAGTAACAATCGGTGTCGGCTGCTCGGCCACATCAAGAGGGTGTACGGTAAGGTATCACTTGCACTGTGCGAGAAGCACCATTGGTTCGAGGGTGAACGATGATGATGCAATTTATAGGCTGGCTGGTTTCAACTGCCCGGGCTGTTCAAGGAACTGGAAGTCAAGGCCAATCGGGCCCAAAGCGCTCAACTTGAGCGGTGGTACAGATGAAGGGTTGCTGAGCTCGCAAGCATCACAGGCAGAGTCTTCAGGGAGCGGCAACAGGAAGAGAAGCAGACGAATAATTGAGCAAGATGAAGACGACGATGAAGACGACTTGGGGGCTCTGGACGGACAGAGTACCGAAGAGCAAGCAGAGGTAGAGGAGGACGAAGATGAAGAAGAAGAAGAAGATGAAGAAGAGGAACAGCCGACTTCGGGCCGATCGGGGCGCGTCAAGCCAGAGCCGGAACAATCATCGCCGACCCCACGGAGCAGTAGGCGTCGAGAGCCCGAGCCGGAAGAAGACGACGATGAACAATTAGACGTAAAGCGGCGCAAACGCGCTCTTTGAAAGAGAGCAATCTGTCCTCACATGTCGCGATGAAAGCACACATTTCAATAATAGCATCTTTACTTAATTATTTTTAGTCAGAAATATGTTCTAAGTTACATAGTGACAGCTCAACATACGCCTTCTTGTTTTTAAATTTGAAAGCAGCGTGAACAAGATCGTAAATAGAGGGGCGGAAATTTTGCAGATAATCACAAGGGACTATGGAAGAAGTGTTGTGACGAAGACGTTTTAAATGAAACAAAAGTGATCAACGAATGGGAAGTGGTGAGCTAACAATAATTTGTGAGTTGGAGTAAGTATTCGAGCTTCGTGACCTTTACGATCAGCTCACTGTGCTGATTTGCCCATGTACGTTCGGAGCGTTTAATTGTAAAATGCGACAGCGTTATGCAAGCCAGTGTTGAATTTGTCAGCGAGAGCTTGGGCGTTGGCCCTTTTGACGCTAGGAGTGACCTTTGACGAGAGCAGCGCCGAAAGCGGCAGTGTCGTTCTTGAGGCTTTTAATGTCACCCTTGGCGATGCTCGTGACGCCGAGAGAGTCGAATTAAGGCTTGTGGACAATCAAGCGGTCAGTGGCAGACTTGACGTTGATCTCAGTTCCGGTGAGATTTTTGATGATCTCCTGGGTATCATCGTCGTACAGAACCTCATTGAGGCCCTGAAAATCGTTCGTGCCGGCCTTGATCTTGTCATCAAGAGGAACAGGCGACCGAGTGGATGGTGAGAGCCAAAAAAAAGTAGTTGAGCGAGGTGGACTGGAGTTGATGTTGGAGCGAGGTGACAGCAGCTGTCGGACTTCACCTAGGCAATGGTAGCGTCAGAGACGACCGAGGCAATTACGAGGAGGAGAGCCGAAGTGCACACGACAAACTTCGTTTTGATCAGCTTGGGAGGGGGACCTTTAGTAAGGAAAGATGTGTGTTTGAGAAGGAGCTCGAGCAGTGAAGTGGAGGAAGAATGCTTGAGTTTTTGGATGATAGAGAAGAGAGTAACGATCTCGAGGTAGAATCGGGTGACTTGTATGCCTTTCAGGCCTTTGTTTGACCACCTTCTCAGACCGGTGAGGACGAGACGGTGATGTCTGCTGCTATAGTGCAACGGGAACTGCACGATAGCTATGCAATGAAGTATCAGATCGTTTGCTGAAGGAGAGCTACTTATCTCACCGTATGGGTTTCCCGCAGGAACGATTCGTTGGCAAGATGATCTTCCACTCGCTTCTCTTTAGCTGGTCTCGGCTTCGAAATTGTCCACCTGTCAGAATCGTTGCGGAGCAACCGAGCCGTCTTTGTTGATGAAGTCTCTGCCCAGTGAAGTAAGAATTGGCCACGGTACTGAGGATGGAAGGAGATGGGATTTGAAGGGACGGCTCTAGAAGGCTCGGCTCGGCTTCAACGCCATGAAGGTTGGACCCGCAAAAACTTTGACACCACACAGAAATACAAAGTTCAAATTGCGGGAGAGCATACGTCAACGGCGCCCAAGGACCACTGTTTACGGTCAGAAATGATTGCAGTAGAGTGTACAGTAATCTAAATTTACAGTACGCAGAATACAGTACGGCACGCATGTTATCAAGTGTTTCGGGTACCTCATCGCCAGTAGGCCACAGTTCTCATCAGAGAGATGTTCAGGAGACCCAAGACGACACACATGAGGATGAACATCGCTAACAGACTAGGGAACATCAAGGGAAGATCTCTATTAAGAGTACTAATACAAGGAACAAATGACGAATGCAAGGTATGAGAGCTTGGTGGTATGCGCGGAGATTATGCTAGTAGGAAGGCCGGAAAAGTAGAAGAAACGGAAACGCTGCAGCGAGAGGTCACTGAATCCACGAGTGGCTCAGTGAGCGAGACCACGAGTAGCCTGGGTGCGTTCGCTCTCCAGCTTGGCCTTGTTGGCCGCAAAGGCGGCATTCCTCACCTGCTCTACCTGGGCGCACTTGTGCTGTTCGGGCAGCCTGTGCTTGCCACAGAACTTGAGAGAGCAATGTGGGCACTCTCCGACGAGATTGATGGCCGCATCTTTGCACTGACCGTCCGTGCCTGCACCGTTCTGACACCTCTTCTTGGCTCCACCACGCAGACGAAGCACGAGATGGAGTGTGGACTCCTTCTGAATGTTGTAGTCGCTCAGAGTGCGACCGTCCTCAAGCTGCTTGCCGGCGAAGATAAGACGCTGCTGGTCGGGTGGGATGCCCTCCTTATCCTGGATCTTGACCTTGACATTGTCAATAGTGTCGCCCGACTCGACTTCGAGAGTGATGGTCTTGCCGGTGAGCGTTTTGACGAAAATCTGCATACCTCCGCGGAGTCGAAGGACGAGGTGGAGAGTGGATTCCTTCTGGATGTTGTAGTCGGAAAGAGTGCGACCGTCTTCGAGTTGCTTTCCGGCAAAGATCAAGCGCTGCTGGTCAGGGGGAATGCCTTCCTTGTCCTGAATCTTGGCCTTGACGTTGTCAATGGTGTCACCCGACTCGACTTCGAGGGTGATAGTCTTGCCAGTGAGAGTCTTGACGAAAATCTGCATCTGAGCGTTGATTGAAGAGGCGGAGATGGAGATAGGTGACGGTCAGCTGCTGAACTCGTTGAAGTTGCTATATGGTGAGTGGCAACTACTTACTGTTTGAGAGTGTGTTGATAGTGTCAAACAAAAGTATCGGCTCGAGAAATGTTGATGACAGAATAGGGGAGCGCTGCTGCCGGGACAGGATAAGGAAACTGTTGTGGTTGGAAAGGGAGGCTACGATCTTATAACAAGAGGGTATGAGGTGTGACTCAGGTCGGGCGAGCCGGCGCCAGCAATGCTGAAAGGAGGTGGAGTTACAAGAAATGGAACAGCACAGCGCGATGTGCTGCTTATCAAGAGCCAAGGAAAGGTCGAATGAGACACGCTCACTTAGCGGTCAACTGTAACTTAGCCCGACCGCTGAATGTATTGCATCAAAGCCTGGCTGAGATTGAAACCTCTCGCCCCACTTATTGCGTCTTGAATGAGTACAATCAAAATGGTTGAAATTGGGTGGAATTCGAATTACTTAGACACAGGATTTGGAACGATAAGGCACCGCACGCACAATGCGGTCCTAAGCAGGGCGATTCATCCCAAAAAGCGAGTTAAAAAGTCAGTCGGTCAGTCAGATGGGCGCAAGCTGCGTTGTGGCGAAACACGCGTCCCTGTTCTGGCTCCACACAGCGAGGGCAAACAGCACATTACGCTAAAATGTGTAAGCTGCGGGTTCATGTGGGTTACCTTTATTTCTCATAAATTTCAACTCATCGACAGCCGACTCAGTGTCTCTCTAATTCTAGGCTGTATGAGAATTCAAAATCAGAAAATATTCAAGAAACACGGACTCACACTGCTGAGGCAAATTTTGAATTCATGTGTCTTTAGGCTTCCGTCTGTTTCTCTCAATTAGAGTCTATAGCCGTCCCAACTACTGTAATCTTTTCGCCTGCTTGGACCCTAGTTTTTTGATGCGAGGTGGTGACGCGTCCTCTTGAGCCACCGCCAGCAGCATCTCTCACCGAGGCTGGATGGAGAGGTGATCGATTTCCCCTTGACCAAGTTGGTCCCTCCTTTCGTCAGTGTGAGACAGCATAGCCCTGCAAAGGTCACGAATCCCAAGATTCCTAGAGAAATCCTTTTCGCGCCACGCATCAATCAAATGCCTGTTCCCGATCCCGGTCCCGCTCCCCTCTTGTGCCCTCCGTACAGTTACTGCATTGCTCGTCCCCTGGCCTTCGTGGCTTCTTCAGCTGGTAATGCTGCGTGTGCAACGACTCGAGATTCAGAAGCACTTATGGACGTGCACACTTCTTCATCAGGTTGCGATGGCTATGCTCTCGAGCTGTGAACACCATGCGATCAACTTCTTTGGTTTGACGGTTTTCCAGCCTTTCTTCAGTGACCAAATTTCGGCTAGCTGAGGAGGCGGGACTTGAATCCTGTTGTGTATGCGTCAGGCAGCCATGTGTGTGGAGAGGACATTATAGGGCCGCAGCTGTCGCGTCTTCGACAGCGACCCAAAGCGTCATGTCCGGATCCGTTGATCCGCATAGCGATCTCACCCGAGCCAAGCGAGATGCTTGCACCCAGTAAGTCATGTCATTGAGCATGTATTGACTCCTCCCCAACTCATCTCATCAGCGCAATTCGCCTGCTGGCCGTTTATTCTTAACCCACACTTCATATCAAGCTTCTGAGTCCAAGTTTCTAAAATACACCGTAACTGCAGTGCTATTTCTCGCATCAACTTGGCTTACAATCGAGAACCACCAAATCGGACCAACGCTGATCCACATAGTCATTGACCGGCCCTTGCGAAGCTGTCTGTCAGGCGCATGTCGTCTCAACCCGGCCCTCTCAGTGTGCAAGGTCTTAACCGTAATGAGAGCTTTCTCGAGACAATGTCCCATATCACCGCATCAGAGACACTACTATTCTCATCGACACTCGTGTCCCTGTCAGTCATCGTTTTGCCCTCAGCAATCAGACACACATTGCGCCAACTAATTGTCATATCCCATCCATTGGACCTTTCCTCTCTTGAGACCCTTTTGGTCTCCAAGAGCGCGCGACCCTTCGCCATCAAATACCTCTCGTTTCTCAGATCAAACCGCCGACTTTTGCTCTTCCTCCATCTTCAGCCACTAGTCCATGCAGGCTGTTGTTGTAGTCAGGAATATACCATATGCAAATCGTGACAGTGCGGAGAAATCGGAACATATGTACAGGCGTTGTATGAGTATACTTGTGTGATCTAAGCCGTAAACATCGTACGCAAGCTAAAGCTTCTACCGCTCCTCTATGCCACTCTACTGGCAAGTCTTCGAATGGCCGGAACACTGATATAGGCAGGACAGTACGTCTCAATCCCAGTGACCTCCCTTGGCAACGGCAACTCGTACGGTCCCGCCTCATCCACCTCGGGTGGCAACAACAGATGATCATTCCTATCGTTGGGAACCACCCTCGACGCTACCGCCTTCAGAATCTCGGGGCTGATTGGGTTCTCATAATCGGCCACGTAGTAGTGACTGATCAACTTCTGGATCTGCGTTGGGGTTAGCATCCAGCAGACATCGTAAATGATGTCAATGTCCCCTAACGTGGCTTTCTTAAGCTGTAGCAGCTTAGTTGCCTGCATGAGGTGCTCCAACTGAAGAGTGCCTTCCGGCATGTCGTGGGATTTGCACCATTCTTCGATCCTCGTGATGTTGTACTGGATTTGCATGGCTCGTTTCCACGAGCAGAAGTTGCGACGCATCAAAAGATCGTTGAAGCTCGTTACTCCAATCAGCTTGAGTAATTCCGTCACGACTTGTTGCGTGACCGAAGGCTCGACGTAGTAGCTCTTCAAGCTCTTCCACACCTTGTTGAGGATGCCAAGAATGTCATCCATAGTGTGCGTCGGTGTCGAGTTGTTGGACAAGAGGCGGTTGAACAGTCTGCCCGAGTGGTCGCTGGTGACGAATCCTGGCAAAGACTGGCTCTCGACCAAAGCCGGAATCACCATCTTGTGCAAACGCTTCTTAGCCTCCTGCATCCACGTGTGGTAGATATTGTACTCCAACGAGTCCAAGTCGTGCTTGACAATGGTGACCAGTCGCTCGTAGTCTCCCCATTCGAACGAACGCGCCGCACCGTCGACACCAGGTCCGATACCTTGAAGCATATCGCTCTCGGCGATGCATACAAACGAGAGAATTTCGTGAACGTTGGAAAGCCAGAAAATACCGGGGATGATTGCTTCTTCGCCTTGGAACGACATGACGTGCTGCTGAATCGTCTGCATGACATTCGCCAAGAAACGTTCCGATTCGCGAACAAGACCGTACTTCCACATCTCGTTCGTGACAAGCGAGATGAGGTGGGCTGGGAACAAGACTTCCTTTGGCGAGGGCGGATTCTGCAGGGAAGGAGCGGGAACCTTGAGGTAGCGGATGAGACCATTGAGAACGTCCTCGTCGAGCTGCTCCTCGTTCTCAAGAATGCGAATGATCTCCTCAGACGGGTCATCCTCGTCGTATTCATCATCGTAGCCGTTGCGCTGACCAAAGCCGGGAATCTGGTGACCGTCCAGTCCAAAGGCCACAGAGACGTGGCGGTTCGCTGTGGCAGCGGATCGCTTGGCGGCCATCATGGCCTCCTCGTGCTCGTCGCGACCGGCAGGGGCATCGCTCCACGGGCCAGCCTCGCTGTGGCGACGAGGGCGGCGCTTGCTTCCGCTGTTAGCGTACCCATTCTCCTTGCCGGTGGCCATGTTGAAAACGGGAGGCGCCGCATTCTCGATACGCTGAGAGTTCTTCTGGAGTGTGTTGAGAGCGTTGGCACGATTGAGCTGTTCTCGCAGCGAAGCGACCTCGGATCGAAGCGTATTGATGGTGGCGACGTCGTCCTCGGAAGACTTGGTGGCACCGTTGAGAGCCTCAGATCGGGCCTGCAATTCGTCAGCCTGGCGCTCAATCTCGGCGGTGAGATCCGCGATGCGCCTATCCTGCTCGGCGATGCGCTTCAGCGAAGCCTCCTGCTTGGCGTCTAGCTCCTTCTTTGCGGCAACAAGGACTTCAAATTCGGCCATTGCCACAGTAGGCTTGGAAAGCTCTTCGGCGAGACCCCGATTCTTGCCTTCGATCTCGTCATGCTTGCCTTGCCATGTGAGAATTTGAGCCTCGAGGGCCTTGATCTTGGAAGACAATTCCTTGTTGTCCTTGATGCGCTTCTGAAGGTTCTGAGTGAGCTCGACGACCTTGTTCTCGAGCTTGTACGACACCTCCTTGAAGTGCGAGACGGACCGGGCTTCGTTTCGTCGGGCGACGAGTTCCTTCTTGGCAAGGCGACGACGGTAGCATGACTGCAAGTGGATGACACCTTGCCTTTCCTTGCGATACAGTCTTCGAGCCATGGCACCTCGGAGGAGCGCCTGAAGACGAGTGGCCGAAAATTCCACTTTAGCGGTCTTGTAGGTCGATCGAACAGCGCGACCACGGACGACACTCTGGATCTTGATGACAGCCTGGCGAGTAGTCTGATATTGCTTGCGGGCCAGGAAACCACGGGTAGCGGTCTGAATCTTGGTCGCCGCAGTATCTTGGCGAAGATTTTGGACGTACGTCATGGCCATGCGCATGCGCCACCAAGATTGGATCTTGATGGTGTTGATGCGCATGATCTGGTACTTCTTGACGTGGACATGGCGCCTCATGTTCTTCTGGATGATGGTAGTGACGGCATTCAAGCGGTCTGTACGTCTCTGTTCGAACTGGGCGAGCATGCCGGCACGGAAGAATATTTTAGTCAGACCCACTTGGTACTTGTCCTTCTCGATGATGGTAGTAGTCAGAATGTGGGTGGCTAAGGCCTTGACTTTGTCCATATTCGACATATTCCAGCGCTCTGATGGGACAAGCATGTAGTATCTTTCCGCAAAGTCGGCAAATGTCCATCGCGAAGGATAACCGGCACAGCTGATGCGAATGGTTTCGAGGACACCACAGGCCCGCAATTGTCCGAGAACGTTCTGCGGCTCGACCTCCCAAGCCTTCTTCGCCTCGTTGGGCTTGATACATCGAATGTAATGGACATTGGTGCTGTCAATGGTGGACATGAGGCTGACGAGCGAGGTCTTGAACTGCGAGCCCAGGGTGGGTTTCTTAATGCTGGCACCAGGCAGCTTCCTGGGCGCAGGCTTGGCTGGCGCAGCAGAGTCGGCTGAGGCGTCATTGTTCTCCTCGGGCTTGTGCAGGTTGACGGCGGTATCGAGCACTTCCTTGAGGAAGGGATTGGTGGTGTTGTTGAGCAGGTTGAGGTGCTCGTCCGGCACGGTATCTTTGTTCTTCTCCACAAAGCCTGCACTCGAGTACTCGACATCGAGCGCGTAATGGCAGACAGTGAAACCAGTCTGACCAAAACGAGGCTTCTTGAAAGCATTCTTGAATTCGGGTCGCCTGTCCATCTGCGTGTAGAGTTTCTGTACGAACGACTCGTCGGAGCCTGATGGCAGACGCGATTCTTCGTCGAGCAAAGAAAGGATACCGAGCTTGCCCTCGATCATGTCGATGCATGGCTGGTTGTCGCTGAAATCAATAAAAGTCCACGAGATCTGTTCTTGCAGGTACTCTTCCTGCTCGAGCTTGAAGACGTGGTGGTTGAATTCGTGCTGGAGGCGCTCGTTGGCATAGTTGATGCAAAACTGTTCGTACGAGTTGACCTTGAAACGTTCAAAACCATAGATATCCAAAACACCGATCATCGATTGGCGCGATTTCGAAGACTCCAGAGCGAGGGACCGATTCATCTGGTCAACAAGCCAGTCGAAGAGACACGTGTAGACATATTTAGAAACGGAATCGCGGACCACGATGGCCTGTGCCTGAGTAAGGTTGGTGACGACCTTCTCGCCTCTAGTTTGCAGCTGCTTCTTGACGGTCCACTTGCGGAACTCGGACGAATCGATACCGAGCATGCGGGTGGCCATGAACAAGCTTGGCTCGTCGTCAGCCAAGACAGCGTCGGTTCGTGCTGCAGTGATGTTGACGTTTCCGAGGTGCAAAAGCGCAGCCAAGAGACGGAAGATGTTCCATTGACGCTCGATGGTGAGACCCACGACGCTGAGAGCTTTCTGTGTTGCCTTGAAGTCTTCGGCATCGTTGACGCCGTTGATGATCTGGCTACCTGCACCGCCCTGGTTGAGGTAGAAGAACTTGGAAGCGTCCTCGAGGCCCAGATCCTTCTTCTCCGAAGAAGGGGCGCCTGCGCAGAGCTGGTAGAAGATGTGGTAGTTTCTCTCGGTCTCGGGCTGGTAGACAAGGCGCGAACGTTCCAGCAAGTAAGTGCGCATCTTGGCACCCACGATCTCGTGACTCTTGTCGAAAAGAATCTCGAGGTACTTTCCGAATCGGGACGAGTTGTCGTTTCGCGTGGTCTTGGCGTTACCAAAGGCTTCCATGATGGGGTTGGTAGCTAAAATCTGTTGCTCCGTCTCGCTCATTCCGCTGGTATCCTTGCCAGAGGTGCCAGCCTTGCGACTGCCTGGCCTATCTGGGTCTTCCACGGTAGCAAAATAACGCATGATGTACTTTGCTGAGACGGTCTTACCGGCACCGGACTCACCACTGACAACAATGGTCTGATCCTTCTCATCGCGAATCATGCATCGGTACGCATCTTCAGCGATGGCGAATAGATGTGGTTCCAATTCACCTTTGCGTCGACCAGAGTAGGCCTGGATGATTTCGGGGCTGTAGAGACTCAGACCGTGGAAGGGATTGACGGCGATGAGGACGATACCGGAGTAAGTGTAAATGATGCGTTGCGAGTATCGATTGAGGATGGTATGAAGCACCGAGGGTTCGTTGAGGTAACTCAAGTTGGTGAGATCGTCTGTAGCTTCGAGGAGTGGCGGATTGCGGAGAGGTGGGAGCTGGTCTTCACCATCCTTTGCTTGCAGCTTGGCTTCGGTGGTGGTAACGGTTTTGGTGGCGCCAGTATCGTCGAGCGTGAATTCGAGCGTGATCTCGCCCGAAGCGACCTTGGTGACAGGCTTGGCGAGGGTGGCACTGATCCAGCCGAGTTCCTTGTCAGGGAACCAGGATTTGGTCCCAGGCACGAAGGCCGCAAGCAGATCTGTGGCGGCGGGAGCCATGGTGGCTGCTATCGTTTTGATGGCTGGGCAGCGAGAGCCTGAGTAGAGCTGCGGTGGTCCTCCTAAAAGTCAAAGGTCGGCCCTGCCGGTCGCACGAATAGCAGCCCAAGGTCACTCTTTACGACAAACGTCACAAGGTAGGTGAAGTATAGCAAAGGACCACCTGGGTAGCTTGCTATTCAGCGACTTTGGCTATTGCGACGGCAATTCCAGGACCAAGAAAATGCAACCGACACCAACAGAAGCTGTTCGTTGTCGATCTTAGAGGAGCCTGCTCTCGCGATGAAGAAGGGGGAACTCGGGGACGCGGTGAGCAGCCTTGGAGAGCGTTGCGACCGTGCCTGCTAGACTGAAGGAGATCCAGCAATCGTGATGAGCCCGAAAGATGGAAAGAAGAAAGAGGAATAAGACAAGGAGAGAAACGAGTGGAAAGTGAAAGACAACGGAATAGAGGCCGAGAAGAAGGTTTACAAAGTATGCTTTCGAAAAGGGCTAGCTACACGAGCTGTCTTTGGTTGTGCAGAAGCATCACAAAATAACGAGACTGGGCCAAAGAGCAAAGATGACCCACTCACGACTCAGTCCAACGCCCGGAGCTGCACAGAGCAGCTTGGGTGTTGTGTCACTCTCGCTTGCAGCAACCGACCACCACCGCACACCCGACTGGCACAAAATTCAAAGTACTGAAAGCCTCTTTTTCCTCCATTTCTCTTTTGCCTTAAAATCACAGCGCACAAGCTTTTTTTGAAGCGTTCGCCAGCACACACCTTTTTGGACCTGCAGGTGAAAGGGGAGAAGGGCTGACGCGACTGTTCAAGCTCATTTCCAGGTCATAAATATAGAGAGAGAGAGAGACAGAGAGAGAGAGAGATACACACACATAGTGCATCCTCGGTTCAGAAGCGCGAATACAGCAAAAGCGAAGACAAGCGCCTCTGCCCAACCGAGGGTCCAAAGTGAAGTGCAAGTGTTGGACTCTCACCATAGCAAATCATGAATTTAGAGCTCCTTGACTTTTTCGAATTCATTCCAAGCGCCGCCGACACGCAGGTGAATTGTATTTGATTTGCGCTCTGACAGCTCACCTTGAATTCGACATTAGGACAAGTTTGTATTTCAACCCAGACGAGGCTTTAAGCAGAAAAGACTCCTGATTCTTGTGGCTTTGTTACCGTCTTTGAATCCTTACTCTTCGTCCCAAAACATTCGAATGAACTAAGATCTCGCTGTGGCAAGACAATGTTGCCTGGATCGCAAGACTGCTTTGTATCGGAGCGACGATGACGACGAGAATGGTTACTGGAGGAGGCATTGCGAATCAAACGCAGTCATCTCAATATTAGACGCGACCGGATCTCTTGTTTTTCGCGTAACGTGAATGGGCGTTTCCAACGCGCGGCGTTTGTCGATTCAATCTCGACAAACGGAGCGTTGCGAAGGCCCCTCGAACCATTGGACTCGACTCGACTCGACCGTGAGGCACCCGTCCAGGCCTCCCTTTAACGTACAAGCAGACCACGCCGCACTGCTCATCACCCTTCAGGCTGTGCAATCTGCTTTGTGTCGCCGCTCAGAGCAACAACCCACACAGCAAAAAAGGGCACACTTCCCTTCGCTCAATGATATGAGAAACACGTGGACATTAACATCTAGGCGGATCGACATAAAAAAGACCAAGGAAAGTGAAGCGGAACTGGCGTTACGTCATTGCGGCGAGAAACTGGATGCGTGAAGATGAGCAAATGTATGAGAACACTACTCGGGTATGATTGCGATTGGAGATGAAAGCCCGGCTGAGATCATTTTCATGCAGCTGTGCGATTTACACAAGGTACTGCTGCAGCCCAGCGGCCTGAACCTTGTCGGGAATTTGCGTATTGAGCTGGCTAACAAAGCCGCAAACCTGACCACGCAGCAAAGCACCGAGGTTGTCCTCATCACCAGCGAGCACGTGTGCAAATAGCTGGAGGATGGTGTCGATGTTCTGCGATGCAACGGCGTTGTTCGACTGGATAAGGTTCATCATGCAGTGGAGCACTGGTGACCACTCAGCCATGTCCTTTTGCAATGGCAACGATGAGAACAAGATGGGCAATGCCTGGTCGAGCGGTACTGCTCCGGCGTTCTTGATGATCATCCTCGACAAGCAACCGCAGGCGTTGTCACGAGCAGTGAGCACCTCGTCAGCCTCGTTCTGACCCTTCTCGAAGAACGGTCGGATGGCGTTAAGGAGCGCGGGAAAGTGTGCGCTCAAGTCAGCTTGAGTGTTCTCAATCAGCACACCGGATGCAAAAACCGAATTAGATCGTACGGAAGCCTCCTCGTCGGAAAGAGCGCGAGAAAGAAGAGACAGAATGTCCTGAGTGAACGGTGTGATAGCGCCCTTCATACCCGTGATGATCTCACCGAGCGAGCCGATGGCAGTGGCACGGTCGCTGACGGATCGGCCGGGAGTGTAGTACTTCATGATCTGGGGCATGAACTGCTTGAGAGGATCGGTGAAGTCGGCACCGAGCACGTTGGCCATCGCACCAACAAGGTCGGAAGCAGCCGAGATGAGAACGGACTCATACTCGGAAGCCTCTTCGTTTTCCTCCTCGGGAATCTCCGAGTCGAGCTGAGGTGGGCTCTTCTTCTCGAGGATCATGATGGAGTAAGTGCAAACAACGTCGAGATGGTCAGGCGCAATAATAGCGGGACCATTCTTGTTCAGGCACTCGGCCAAAGACTGGCAAACCTCAATGGCGGCGGTTCTGTAAATGCAGCAGCAGATAGGTAGCAAAGGAGTCAGTGTCTAGTTCAGCGCCAAGTGGGCGATGATGCGCAGGGACAAATGCTAAGACTAATTGCCGCCAACGACGTGCGCATAGCATCGAGCGGCACTCGAGCGCAGCAGTGGCAAGTATCAGATTTGGTTGGAAAAAAGGTTGTAGTCAAGTCACCGTTCCTAAGCGGTGATCATTGTGAGCTGGGAATGTTTGTCATCCTTTGAGATGGCTCGGGCCTCTGCATCTGTCTCGGGAGTATCATCGTTGGAGTATAAGGGGGAAAGTGAGACTTACCGATCATCTTCGCTCTCCCACATCTCCATAACGGCAGGGATAACAAGGTTGACAAGCTTCTGTACGTCAGCGTTCAAGGGAACCTTGACATGCACACCAGCCTGCCAGGGTTGAGGGTTGCTCAGCTCATTGAGTGTGTTGATAAAGGTGAAGAGGGCGGAAACAGCGCTCTTTCGGATGCCCTGGTAGAAGTGCTCGAGCAGAATGACGAGCTGCTCGACCGACTCCTGGATGTATGGCAAGAAGCCAGACTTGGTGTGGGCAAAGATCTCACCGAGCGAATCGGCCGCAACCTCCTTCTCAATGGCGATGGCCGAGTTGACGTTGAGGAAAGCATCGTTGAGCTCGTCAATGTCAACGTATCCATCATCGTCCTCGTCGTCACCGCCGCTAGTGCCGGGAATGCCGATACCGTTGACGGTGCCATCGCCGGATGCGCCGGGGACAGGGTCGTGCTCAGACTGCTGGCACGATTGAACAAGACGGGGCACGACATGCTGGAGGAAGGGAGCGAATTCCTCGCCGAAAACGCGCGACATGACGGCGAAGAAAATGAAGCTGCACTCGCGAAGACGAGGGTTGTTGAGGTCCATACCCTCGAAAGCAAGCTTCATCAAGTCCTGGAAGTAAGGACGGAAGGCCTCCTTGCCAACAGCCTCGGCAAAGGTACCGACAGTGTCTGTAGTGATACCTCGGAGGTCCATGGCATCGCCCTCCTCGGCGAGGGTGAGGAAAGGCTTGATGCGCTGCATGGTCTGGTCAAAGTAGGGAAGGAAGCCCTCCTTGGAGGCGTGAGCAGCAGAGCCGATAGCACCGGTGACGGTAGCCTTGACAGGGAGAGGAGCCGTCTCGAGCAAACCGGCGAGTCGCTCCATGATAGCAGGCAAGTACTGCGAGATGTCGGAGCCCATGACTTCGAGCAACGAGTCCAAGGCAGTGCAGGCGGATCGCTGGGTGGCAGGGTCATTCACGAGCTCCATGATGACGGGCAACAAGGTGGCGTGCTTGGCGGCACACTCCTCCTCCAGCATCTCGCAAAGACAGCCGAGAGCGACACAAGCAGCCTTGCGGACGACAGACTCGTGGTCCTTGAGACCAGCCTCGATGAAAGGCCAGAGGTCGTTCATATGGGGGCGGATGTACTCGGAGCAGCCCTCGACGGAGACGCCGAAAGCCATCATGGCAGCCTTGCGGTGGTGAGGGTCCTGGTTGGCCATGTAAGCCTGCATCTGCTCGAGCAAAGGAGGGAAAACATGGCTGGGAGGGAGCTCTGTGGCCAGACCGTCAATGACACGAAGAGCGAGACGCGAAGGCGAGTCCTCGTCCACATCGTCGGAATCCTCCTCGACGGCAATAGGCATGAGGCGAGCAATCATGTGCTTGGCGAGACCAAGGGACTGCACTTTGGATCGCTTGTAGGAGCAGATCCAGATGAGCGAGTTGAGACACATGAGACGCAAGTCCTCTTCGTGCTCGTTATTGGCACCGTTGGCAAGGAAGAAGTCGATGAGCTCGGCAATGTGGTTCGAGATGATGGGGACCTCGAGCATGCAAATTTCCTCAAGCACATCGAGGATCTGACGTA
Source organism: Melanopsichium pennsylvanicum (assembly GCA_900208305.1). Classification (NCBI taxonomy): domain Eukaryota; kingdom Fungi; phylum Basidiomycota; class Ustilaginomycetes; order Ustilaginales; genus Melanopsichium; species Melanopsichium pennsylvanicum. Next base: position 378,790 of record OAPG01000017.1, read on the forward strand.
CACCGTCCTGGTTGCTCTGCTCGAGGCACTGGTTGAGAACACCGACCATCTGAGGAACAGCAGACTGCATGGCAGCAAGATCGGCGGAAGCATCGCTCTCGAGGTTCTGAGCCACCTTTCCGAGGGCACGCACGGTGGTGATGCGGACTTCGATGGATTCGGGGTCCTGGAGGCTCTTTGCGAAAAGCTGCATGATCTGGGGAAGATGCTTGTCGAGCGCCTCGCCACCGTCGACAAAGGTCTCGAGGACAGTGTAGAAGACGAACAAGGAAACTTGTCGGTGAGTAGCGTTGGGCGAGTCAGCGGCCTGGAAGAGGAAAGGCAACAATGCGGGCCATGCGCCTGTGGGCAGTTCGCGTTTGGCAATCTCGGAGATGACACGAGCAATCGAGTTTCGGACAGGTGCGGCTTGCTCGTTGGTGACAACCTCGAGAAGCTTTTCCTTGATGCCGTTGCGGACTTCAAGGGGCTGTTTTGTCCAAATTTTGCCTCCAGACTTTGCGAGACGCTTCCTGAGCTCGACGGCAGCAAGCTGACGGACAGCGAGGTCGGGAGAAGTGGCGAGGATCTCGAAGAGTGCGGGAACGCATTGCGAGTTTTTGTAGTAATTGTTCTGGAGCTGCTCAGTAGCAGCCTTGACTGTGTTGGTGTCGGGAACGTTGCTTTGCTTGAGAAGCTCGTGGAGCGCTTGCACGAAGTTGGGCTGTAGCGCATGATGAGAAAGGGGGCAGGGAGCGTGTGAGTTGAACAAGCAGCTGAGGGGAAGGTATGGGGCAGATTCTAGCGAGGCTGTGACTACGGTGCGAAGAGGTAATGCATGTATACTTACGTCCATGACTACGTATTGGTGATCCGATTTGCTTCGGGCAAGCTTAAGTACGTCGAGAGGGACGCGTGAAAGAGGTGCCGTCCGACTGAGGAATGGCGGAGACCCAAGATTGCGAAGTCAACCACGCAATGTTGGTAGAAGAGTAGCTACCGAGAGCAAGTACGGCGAGTGATGGCAAGAAAGAGGTGAGAGAAGAAACAAGGCCTCGACGGTATCCGCGTGTGGATAGAAGAGGGCAGAGAGAGGGGAATGTAATGGTACGAGGTGAAAGGGATGATGGATGACAAGGTGTGAACACGAGGAGGCTCAGAAGAAAAGATCAACCTCTCCAGCACGGATTTCGTGCACCAAGAAGAAGAAGAAAAAAAAAAAAAAAAGAAAAAAAAAAGTTCAGGTTTGACGAGAAGAAACACTTCTTTTTTTCGTTTTCTCTCCAAAATTGCCATGCATGCGTGCGTGTTTGCAACCACAAGCGTGTCATGTAACATCTTGTTCACACCTTTTTACCAGTGGAATAGAAGGACGAACCAAGGCGGCTTGGCATGCTGCACAACCACTGTACAGTGAACACATGCTTGGGTTCCGACTTCCACGCTTTGGTTTTGCTATCGAGGGACAAGGACGAGGAGAAGATTTTTGGTAGTGGCGTGGTGCGTGCACGATGGTTTGTGATCTTAGAGAAGGCTGCGTTGATGGCCCAAAAAATTTGTGTTTTGTGATGATATCGAGGATGTGTCTGAGAAGCTGAAAACGTCCTAATATCATCTTTGCGAAAAAAAACTTTTCGCACGAATATAGACTAGCGGCCATCGAAAAAGGCTCCGAGTTGGCATGCGTGATCGAATTGAACAAAGAAAAGGGGGGGAAAAAACCGGGAAAAATGGAAGAAAATGCTAGATCTTTGCTCTGTGCGTCATCTCCGCAGTCAAATGCTGTGCTGTGCTGTGCTGTGCTGTGCTGTGCTGTGCTGTGCTGTAGTTGATTGGTCTGGCAGAGTTGAGTGGAGGTCTGTCTTAGATCGAGAAAATGTGAATAGTCGTCTGGATGGGATTGTGATGGAGTCAGCCAAAGCCCAAAAGAGTTGTTTCTCTATTTCAAGTCATCATTTTCGCTTCGCTTTCCCATCCTGCCAACTACCATACGATACTTTTGCAACACGGCAACACCTTCAACGCCTTTCGCTTTTTGACCATCTTGCATGTCACCCGCTACTAACATCACTACCTATATCTGTTTTCGTCCAATTGCATTAGCTAAACCTTGCTTAATTCGGTCAGGCTAATACACACACTAGCTTAAGCATCCTCGCCCACACAATGTTGAGGCCTTCTTTTCAGACGCTGCAACGTGGCCTGCACAATTCGCTGTTGGTGGCTCGATCCTCCGCATCCACTCCGCTCACCGCCAGCAGCGCCGTTGCTCAGCCCCTGCGCTCTTTCACTTCCACAGCAAACACGGCCAAGTCGGTCTTGACATCTTCGAGCCATTCGTCAACCACACCACTTCGAAATGTTCAGCAACAGGTTCGAGGCGTTCGCACCAGTCCCTTCCGTCCCAACGGCGGTAGCGGCTCGGGCAGTCGCTTTGCCTTTGCTGCTCCTCACGCCGCTCCAGCAGCTGACGCACCTACCAGCATCTCTCAGCCAGGCGGATGGACCCGTGCGTTGACCAGTCTGGGTCTCATCGGAGGCACTGCCTTTGCTGCCAACATGTTCTTCAACCGCGAAACTCGCGACTCTTTGCACCCGTTGGAAGCACAATACCTGCACAGCACCTTCATGTATCTCGCCGGTGGTCTCACCCTCACCGGTGCGGCTGCTGTCGGTTTGCACCGCTTCGGTGTGTCGCAGCGAGTCATGATGGCCAACCCTTGGTTGGTACTCGGTGTCGGGTTGGTTGCTAGCATCGGTGGTATGATCGGTGCTACCTCGCTCCCACCTGGTCACCCTATGAAGGTTCCCTCCTGGTTGCTCTTCAACGCCTCTCAGGCTGCCGTCCTTAGCCCTTTGCTATTTCTCAACCCGGCCGTCCTTTCGCGGGCTGCCCTCTATACTGCCGGTCTCGTCGGTTCTCTCTGCTACGTCGGTGCCACAGCCAAGGAAGACAAATTCTTGTGGATGGGCGGTCCCTTGCTAGCAGGAGTCACCATTGTCGCACTCTCATCCCTGGCACCCATGATCCTCCCTCGTACCGCCTTTCGCACCCTAGCTGCGACTGAAGCACTCTCACTCTACGGTGGTCTCGCTGTCTTTGGCGCCTTTGTGCTCTACGACACTCAGCGTATTTTGAAGCACGCACAGGCAGTCCGGGCTGGCTACACTCAGGGTGATCCATTGGCCGAGTCGATCAGCCTTGAACTCGACTTTATCAACATCTTTGTCAGGATGGTCCAGATTCTTGGCATGCAGCAGAATCGTCGCAAGTAACCATTCCATGCTTGCTCGTGTAAGCTTTTCTGTGTTTCGATCATCACCTCGCCTCCGTTTCGGAGGCACTGTATTACCACCTCTACTTTCGGCTCCAGTTTCTCGAGTTTCGTCAAGCATCGCAACAAATTCAGCAAGTCCACCTCTCCTATTCCGCACCAGTTTAACGTCTAATTGTAAGATACCTGCTCTTGAGCGCATCCCGGCCACCATCACCACCTCATGTGGTAATGTGGCGCCAGCGCTAGGATCCAAAGCACTTTGATTCGTTCTCTTTGGTTTAGGCTCGCCTGTGACGAGTGTTGAATCCTTCGCTCGTTCTCTTCCCTTTCTCCGCCCGTCCCTTTCCTCAGCTATCCTTCCCACACTTTTCGCTTCTCGCTTCTCGCTTCTTCCTTTCCTCAGCCCGTGACCTCTTAGGTTTATTTCAGCCCTCGCCCTCTCGATTGTGTGTGTAAATTGCACCTTTTCTTTGATTTTTTTCTTTTTTGAGAGATTTGACTTTTCTCCCGTTATATTCATCACAGTGTTCTATTTTCAGTGGACATCTGGTTGAGGGAAAAACGGGAAAGATGAACTTCTTCTCTTGTTGAAAGAGAAGTGTAGCACGATATTACACATTACCTAGTTAAGTGGGGATTTGCTTCTACCGCTTCTGGGCAAGAAATTGATGCTTACATTTAATATCTTGAAGCTTTTGTTGCTTTTTTTTTTTTTCCTTTCTTTTTTTTTCCCACGTTAGCTTTTGGGGTCCAATTAATTCAAAACATTTATATTTTTTATTTCGTATTTATTTTAAATATGGATGTTTTGCGACGATGCGACTGGCGTTGAGGGAAAGTCAAATTTGGCTCATAAGTCAAATTTTTGAAAAGCAAATTTTGGTTTGAAAAAGCGCTTTTTTTTGGGGGTGCGTCATTCTTGGTGAAAGCAACAGGTGACAATTTTGACAAAGAACAAGCATATACAAACACTATACAACCTTTTTTGACCTGTACAACAACTCGACATTCAAACTTTTCCTTTCTAAAGCCTCTAGAGATAACCGTCATCCAAATTGCTCCCACTCAAGATTGCTTGCAAAGGTAAAAGCCAAGGTAGGCTATCAGTGCTGCAAGGAAGCCAGGTTAGACTGTTGCTGTTCAAAGATTGCATGACCAACAATCATTGAATTTCAGGTGATGACACACTCTCAAAGTCAACAAAGCACTCTTGAATCTTTTCAACCTTCTGCTGAAGAAGTCAGCCAGATCATGACACAGGTCAGTTTGTTGCAGTCAGAGGTAACAGCAATGAACAAGAAGATGGATCCTTTGTTGACAATATTTGGTCAGCAAAAATCTAGTCCGATCTGCTTTAAAATAGGTAATCATGGCAGAAGGGTCCATTTCAAGTGAAAACAATGATGGTGGATTTTTTTTTTTTTTTTTGTTGAATGAAAAATCTTGATTGCATTGTACACATACTAATGTATTTGACCAAATAATGATGATGCTAGAAGATGTAACGTTTGGCCATTTCGATACGTCTTCGTTTAACGCTAATAATTGGCATTATTGAATCTACCCCTGTGTTTGTCACTGAAGTTGTTTCATCACTAAGCTTGATCTGTTGCTGTTGCTGTTGCTGTTGCTGTTGTGTTTGTTTCTCCATTTGTTTGTACTGCGATTGTCGTTTCTGTACAGCTTCTGGTGATGTATCGATACGCAATTCTACCTCTGGTTCGACAAAAGTCATGCGTAATGCAGCAACAAGTTTTCTCCTTTTAATCCTTTCCACCACCACCTTTTGACTTTTCTCCAACTTGTTCACATCCACTGTGGTTTTGTCTGTGTTCGTGACCCCCCTCCCTGTGTTGGCAGATGCATTCGGTTGAACTTCAGGATTCGAGATAGGTTTCAACAAAATCTCAACGGAATGTGCCACCGGACCACCTGCACTACCAGTCATGATCTGCAAATCCGTCGACCCAACACCCATTCCTCCCGCAGCCGCCGCAGCAGCAGTAGGACCAACAAGAGGAATCACATTGACTTGTGCAATCATGTCGAGTTGGGCAAGATATGCATCATCCGCCCGTTGTCGGTCGTACTCCAACCCTCGAAGGTAGATCTTGAGATTCGTGAGTAAAGCAGACAATTGCTTGATCGGAGCCGTTGGATCAGAGTTACCTGTTTGAGATGTTCCTCCTGCCGCCATCGCCATCCTGCGAGAACCGTGATCAACTGACGTGGAAGAGTTCTGAAGCTGCAGGCAACGAGCACAATTGAGCCATTCCACAAGTCCAAATGGCGGAGGCGAGTATTCGTACTGCTTCAGCTTTCTCTTGGTGCTCGGTTGAGAATTGACTGCATCGCTACCGGAGGAGCTCGGTGAGGCTGCGTACGCATCAAGAGGATCAGCCGGAGAGAGCGGAGACGGTGTACCGCTGGGACCGCGGTTGACGCTGAGACTCGAGCAAGATGCCATGTAGAGCGATGGAGGTAGCGTGGCAGTGTACGAGAGATAGAGGTCCAGAAGTTCGTGGATTGCTTCCTCGACGTCTTCTACCCGAACGTGGAGTTCAACGTCGCAGGCTGGAAAAGGTTCGGACAAGGGGATACTGATCGAAGTGGCTTGCTTTGCTGCTGCGTTGTCTCCTGATGATGGTGCTGGTGAGGTAGACACGGATTTGATTCTACCCAAGAACTGTGTGATCGCATCACTTGGCGCATCCTTCCTGCCAGTTGGTGATCCACCTTCGCGTTGACAAGGTACACTACACGGTGGAGGTCTAGCCAGCAGTGCAGCAGCGTACAAGCTAGCCACAGCAATAACATTGGGAGAATACTGCATAGGCCCAGTACCCCTAAACATATCAGCGCACACCTTCCAAGCGCTCCTGATCAAAGACTTGTCCAAGCCGCACTTGCGTCCTACTTTTATGACCATCTTGAACGCTGCGTTTGCTTTGCTGTGGAAATTGAAGCAGAGGCTTTCGAGGATGAATTTTTCGAGCGCCATGAGACGCTTACGGTCTGTGTCGAGAATGTTGGGGTCGATGTCGGATTCACTTACGCTGCCAATAGCCATGGCTAACGGGCGAAGGGATGATAAGCCTGGCTCTGCAAGAGTGGACGCAAATTTCCGTTTCTGACCCGCCAGAGTTGGGAAGGTGGCTGGCTCTGCAGATGCAGATGCGGATGCGGATGCGGATGGGAGTGCATCGGGAACGGGAGAAGAGGAGCCACCTTTGACCAACTGCGGAAAGCGAAGGGCATAGCTTGCCAAAAGCAAGTCTCTTGGCTTCTTGTGGGTGTCGCATAGCTTTGCAGCAACAAACAGGCTGGCTACTGCGATCTCGTGCAGCACGAAATCGGTTGGTGGATAAAAAAGATGGAAGCGTTGATAGACCTGTTGAGCTGTGGCGATAGTCGTTTGTGGAAAGCCAAGACGGGAAGCGACAGACTGAATAAAGCCGGTTGCAATATCTCTGTTGGTCAACCACGACGAAGAGGACATGCGAGCTCCTCGACGGCGAGTGTAGAGGGTTTCGAGTTGGATGGAGGTAAGGTAGGGAACGTGGATGAGGGTTGGGATTGGGACTGGACTCAAGAATTCGGTTGAACTGGGAGGGGTGGACACGGATGTTGTGTTGGTGATCATAGCGCTAGGCGTTGTGATGGCGGATGGAGGCTGAAATGGGGCTGAGCGATCCCTAGGTCCAGTTGGGGGTTGCAATGTTGGACGCGTTGGTGCTGTGGAAGGTTGTTGGCGATTGTCGTTGCTCCGCCATGTATTGGGCGCAGGGCCGGGGCCCGCGGTACCAAAAACATACGCTGGCATTGCGATGATGCTTGAAGACGCAACTATGATGAGCACAGATGCGACATGGTTCGAGCGAGTGATGTGCTACTGTGTTGATGGGAGAGGAACAAGATGCCGAAAGGTTAGTTGAGGCCAAGTAACGGAAAAGGGACTGTGATGCATTCCGAGTCGAGAAGAACAACAGAGTGGAGCCTTATTTTTCTGAAAAGATGTTAGGCCGAGTCTCCTCGGCGTTCAAAGCAGTGCGCATGTGGAGCACAAAGCAACCTTGAATTTCGAGGGGATTGCAAAAGAGCCACCATACAGTACACAAACACACATACACAAACACAAGGTGCGTGCATCTCACCGCTTTGTTTTTACTTTGACGTGGAATGGCTTTTTTACACCGTTGTCCGAATTGACAATAGCAGCTACCAGCCCACTTGAGAGGGATTGATTGCCCAATCTACTGCATTTGCTCAAAGCATCGTAATAGAGAGTGATTCAGACACATGGTGATTTGAATGGGAAAGTCAAGATCTTCAAGAAGCCGTCGAGTGACACAGAAAATCATGCACTGCACTGTTCAAGCACCAACTCAAAAACTCGGCAAAATTTCAGTCAGTAAAAGTAGAATACGTCAGCCGAAAATCGATCGACGCAGTCACAGAGTCGACTCTCTCTCTCTCTCTCTCTCTTTCTCTGCCTCTCTGTGTGTGATTATTGTGTGTAAATGTGCACAGCTTGTGAGGTGAGTGTGACTTTACGAGAATTGAAATTTGGTTCTGTATTTCGGTTCAACGTGAACTGTGACACTGCGGGAACCAATTCATGTTTTCTTTCCGACCATATGCATCCTCCATTCAGCTCGCGGCCGGTCCGATTCTTACAGCTGATTCATAAAGGCATATGTATGGCATTATTGGCATAGAGTCTTGTCTTACCAAACCACTCTCTTACCTACTCAATTATCGTCTCACCTTTTTCTCTCGATCACATCAAGTCTATTCTCATCTCGCCTTTCTCACCTTTCTGCTGGTCAGACGACGTGGGCTCGTTCGTATCTTCAAGCTTTCTTTGCTCATCTACTGAGCGCGACAAACAATCAAGTATCGAACATCCTTGGCAGTCGAGGCCGCTCACAACATCATGTCACCAGCTCCTTCTCCTCCTCCATTGCGCTCTCAAGAGTCGCTGCCTGACAGCTTCTCAAACGGACCCGCTTCCCCTCCTTACGAGCGACAGAATCATTTCGATGCTCTACCGCCCATTTACGACAGTCAAACCAATCTTGCAGCTCAACATACCTCTCAATCCGAGAGCACCTTGCTCCGCGATGCTGCTGTAGCTGCTCTTGCATCGGGTGACACAAACCACTCTCATCTCGAACGCACTCAATCCAAGTCCGCTCCATTTGCCACACCCCTCCAAAAAAGCGTGCCTGATAACTCGTCAAGCTCGGGCACTAACTCAAACTCCAATTCCCGCCCTGGTACTGCTGGCCCTCGAGTCGCCATCACCGATCCTCTCGCTGACTTTCGTGACCGAAATCTCGACAAGCCAACAGGTCTCGGTCCCAATTCTGACTTTCCTCCTCACCAGACCAACCGCACTCCCGGCACTTTCAACTACAGTACTAACGTGCCCTACCGTCCCCCATTCCATCGTCAAGACAGCGAAGTCTCGTCCACCGATGGCGGCGATCGCGACTATGGCGACTTCAACTGGTCGGACGAGGAAGATCTCGACGATGCTGCAAGATTCGAGGATGAGCAGGCCAAACAGGTTCGCATGGGCAGACTCAGCTTGTGGAAGATTCTCAACTTTCTCGCCACCACTTTTCTCGGCAATCTCATCGTCTCTTGCTGTCTCCTCGTACCAGCCATTGTCATTCAGTACGTCTACCGTCGACGTGGTCCGGACGAGGGCCATCGTGACTTTGTAGCAGACAACGTCCAGGCTTGGTTCATCTGGGCTGCTTTCAATCTTCACGTCGAATGGTGGATCCACTTCCTCGTCGAACTCTTTCCGAAAGCCGTGCTCGGTGTCATTCAGCTCATCTGGGGCCGTCCCAGTCAACGCGTCCTCTCGCTCGCCGAGTACTTTAATGCCATCAAGCGTTACATCAAGCTCATCGGCTATGCTGCTCTCAGCTGGGGCTCATGGGCCATCATCTTCAACTCCATCTACAACCTCTACAACCGCTCCGATCCACAAGCCAGCCGAGCTCGCTACCTTTACCGCATCTACCAAGTCATTCAATTCTTTTTCTTCTTCACCCTCACCATCTGTGCAGAAAAGGTCATCATTAAGCACATCGCCATGTCCTTCCACCGTAGCGCCTACGCCGATCGTATTGCAAAGGTCACAAAGTCGCTCAAGGTGTTTGACTGGCTGCGTGACCACAAGCCCAAGCTCAAAGCAAGAGACAACACTTCAGCGTTTGGTTTCTCTCGCTCAACTCGTTGCTCGCCGAGTGCCAGCGGTGCTGCTACCCCCGTGCCACTTACAGAATTTGCTCTCGAGAGCCAAGCAAACAAATCTCGCAACGTGTCCAGCTCGAGCAAGAATTCGTGGTTCAAAAAGCACAGTAAGAAGCGTCCTTCCGACCACGGCGCGTACACTGGCACAAACGATCGTGCCATTGACCCTGCTACTGGAAAACCTGCCGAGGGACAAGCACCGGCTCGTGGAGATGGCAGATCCAACATCATCGCTCGTGCTGCAGCTCGTGGAGGCCGTCGCGTTCGTGTCACAGCCGGTCAGGCTAGCACCCTTGCTCGTGTTGCCATGAACGATCCCTTCGGTCTTCTTCGCAACGATGCCATCGGAATCGGCACCGACATCAACTCGCCCGCCGCAGCCAAGCGACTTGCGAGGTCCATCTTTGTCGCCTTCCGCGGATCTCACAAGCGCTCTTACCTCGTCCCTTCCGACTTTGAACCCGCTTACACCACTTCCGACGAAGCCAAGGATGCATTCGGCGTTTTCGACCGAGACGGCAACGGTGACATTTCTCAATCAGAGATCAAGAACACCGTCATGCAGGTGTACAAGGAACGTCGCTTCCTCAGTCGCTCCATGCAGGATGTTAACCACGCCGTCGGTCAGCTGGATGCCATCTTCCTCGTTGTCACCATGATCATCATCCTCTTTGAGGCCCTTGCGATCTTCAACGTGAACATCGGAAAGACGTTGACCACATTCTACTCGCTCGCGATCGCGTTCGCCTTTGTGTTCAAGGAATCCGCTGCCAACGTCTTTGATTCGATCATCTTCATCTTTATCACTCACCCTTTCGACACTGGCGATCGAATCCAGATTGGAGAAGCGGTTCTTGTCGTCAAGCGTATGTCGTTGCTTTCCTGTCTCTTCACAGACTCGTTGAACCAAGATGTGTACATAAGCAACGTGATCCTTTCGGCGACCAGCATCATCAACATGCGTCGCTCTGGGTATCAGTGGGAGTCCATCACTGCTCAGTTCGACTTCAATACTCCGCTCGAAAAGCTGGACGCGGTCGAACAGGATATGATTCACTGGCTGCAAACCGAGCCAGAGCGACTCTTTGTGCCCAGTACTGCCATTGTGCCGCAGAAAATAGAGTACATGCGGTCGTTGGAATGTACGATTGGTATGACTCATGCCGACACTTGGCAGGATTGGGGTAGGAGGTTCTACCGAAAGAACGCTTTCTTTGCTGCCTTTTCGTTCTACTGCAAGAAACACGGAATTCGCTACGCAAACCCTGTACAGCCCATCGTTTATTGGTCGGAGGATGCGGCTCAGTTGCCTCCTAGCTACGACACGAATGGTGGTCAGGCACCTCAACGACGGGAATCGATGAGTGCAGAGGAGGACAACGGATATATCCTGGACGACTTTAGCCCCTCGCCTTTCAGCAGTCCTCAGATCAGGGCTGCGGGCGGAGCCGTGGCGTTGCCTCCAAAGAAGCCCAAGAGTTTCATGAACTTCACTCCACCACCAGACGAGTTGGAGGTGGACGTTGCCAATGTCAGAGCCAGAAAGGTCAAGAGGGAGGCCAAGAAGTTTGCAAATCAGGGTGGCGATGGTTGATTTACACATTTCAGATTTGCTTGCCATCCTCTTTTCGCTTCTCTTTTTATTTAGTTATTTTTTTTTTGCTGCAAATCTCCGCACATTTTTCCCATCTAGATTTTCTGATGCACTTTTTCTCACATCATGTTTTGCAAGTCTCTCTCATCAATCGCATTCTCAAAACCATTCTATCGTCATCTAGTCTCTTCGCCGCTGTATTTCGACTCAATTGAGCAATCCACGATGAACGTAGGCATCATACTCAAAATGGCGCCTCATTGAGAAAGGCAAAGGATATAGATTGTTTGGCAAGAATTGCGCTCGACTTACGCCGTGGGTAAAGTGAAAGCGGATGCATTTGGTCTTTGTTGCGTGTCTAGTTGGCAGCATTGCTTAGAGCGGTCCTTCTCTCAAAGTCCTCCGCCAAAGCTTGAGCTACAACTTTATGTATCTCAATCAAGCTGGTGTGCACCTTATCCAGTGCCTCATCTAGCACTTCTGCGTCGATACCCGCCGACATCATAACCGCTTTTTCCCCATCTTCACTTATCTTAAATTGAGTTGAGCCAGCGGTGACATTTAAGCAAGTGACGCTAGCCAAAGCCGGCATACCGCACATCAAAATTCTGCTTCCCGTCTTCATCGCCGTAACCAATCCAATGTCAGCCGTGCTCGGATCCAAGAGTACCCTTTTGTCCTGAGACAAGTTTTCAGCGTTGGCTGGAACAAGGGCGACTGATCCGACCACAAGTCCGAACATTTCAATCCCAGCACTGGCGAGAGCTGTGGTTGCGGCGATGCAGCTGGCAGCAATACACGATTCGTCAAGTCCATCTGTTTGAAGCACCATAATATGAACATCGAGTGATGCTTTTGGGAGAAGGTCCAGCCGAAGGGAAGGCAGGAGAGCTTGATGGAGAAGGACTGAGAGATTTTCACTTTCCGTTGTCTGTGATAACATGAAGTGAGAAGGTTCGCTATCTCAGTACAAAATTTTTCAAGTTCCATAAGAGAGAAGCTACGATGCTTACCTTTCCAGGCGTCCTTCGCCGTCTACTTGAGAATGGTGCAAACTTGACCTCAACATTCAGCTCAGCTTTACCGCTGTATTGCCGACCTTTCACTTGACGTGGGCCAAACACAGAGCAGGCAAGTTTCAGATCACCTATCTCGACATATGAGCTTCCTGATGCGGATGAGACAAGATTTGTCTGGAGGAAGATGGGCCGGAGTTCGGAATAGGCTCGATTGTCTGGACGCTGCTGCGAGGTTGATGCGATAGGAGCGGAGCTGGAAGCTGTCGAGCTCGGACCTTCGTAGACTGGGACATAACTTGGTGGCCCGTTGACCCTTCTTCGGTCGAATTTGGACATGATGTATATGTTTCGTCGCGGCTAGATTCTGAAGAGTAGGTCAAGCAGCAAGATGGAAGATGATAAACGAGAGATGCTCAGAGATGTGCGTCAAAAAAAATAGAATTCTTGGATCGCTGGGTGGAGTTGCTGCTTTTTTTTTTCTTCATCAATTTGTGAGATCGTGTGGCTCAACAAAGGCAGTTCTTTTTCACGTGTTTGGTCGCGCAATACTTTACTGCGCTCGAGCCTCCACCATGCAAAACGGGTGCAAAAGGTGCACAAAGGTGCAAAGCTGAGCATTAACACCGGTGGTTTCACTCTACGCAGCTATCCGCCCTTCATCGTTCTGCTTCACGATCAAACTTGTTCCACGATGGAAGAGGTCACATACACAGGCTCTGATACCGCCTCGTTCTTGTCAGAAATGTTACTGACAGACATTTCTATAAACCCGGGGAACGCCTTCGACTGGGAAGCCTACACCTCGCAGTACCCAACTCAAGCGCGCATTCAACGCCTCACCTACATTGCCAAGCACTGCGCATCTCTCCGCATCCCTTGCTCTCGGGCTGCCATATCTCTCATTCAGTCCTCAACCCGGAATGTATCTGACTACCAATACATGGTGACCGTTCACAACACCCAACCTGGTCCCTCATCCAACCTTATCCCAGCCTCCGACCGTATCTCCGCCGACTCTTCATGGATTCAATCCACCCAAGCGCGCAACAATGCCGAGCGGCAAAAGCTAGAGCTCGAGATGCGCAACTACCAGAACAATCTCATCAAAGAATCGATTCGTATGGCACACAGGGACCTGGGCGACCACTTTTGGGATACTGGCGATTACAACGAGGCGTTGAAGAGCTACACCAAGACGAGGGATTACTGCAGTACCACTGATCATGTGATCGAGATGTGTCTGAACGTTATCGAGGTGAGCTTGAGGTTGGAGAACTGGTCAAATGTGCAGACGTTTGTCAGTAAGGCGGAAGGCGTATTAGAGGGTTATGTGCCAAGTGGCAGTGGGGCTGGAGGTAGGAAGCTGAGCTCATTGGGAGCGAGTGGGATCGCGCCGCCGACCAAAGGGGCAAACACTGCTGGCGGCGATGCTATTGGGGCGCTGTTTAGAGCTGGTGGCTCTGCTGCTGTACCGACAGGTCCTACCTCGTCGAGCAGCAATGCTCAGGCCGGAGGTAGTGGCGAAAGCGCCTCACAGGCAGCTGCGAGAAAAGTGGTTCAGGAGACGGGCGCCAAACTTCGCGCAGCCAACGCAATAGCCTGTCTAGGTCAAGGTCGCTATGAAGCTGCAGCAAAGCTTCTTCTCAGCATCGACCCAGCGCACAGCGCATCCTTTGAAGACATGATCTCCCAATCCGATGTGTCGATTTACGTTGCTTTTTGCAGCCTTGCGACGATGGAACGCAACACGCTTAGAACGAACGTCATGGAGAACACAAAGTTCCGAGGCGTCCTCGAGCACGAGCCACACGCCCGAGAACTACTCGAAGCGTTCACTTCGGCTCAGTTCAAACGCGTTGGAGAGATCTTGGATGACCATTCAGCGCGTCACCTTCTGGACCCTTACCTCGCTCCGCACGTCCACAGTCTGCGTACTTCGTTGACCAGGCGAGCATTGCGACAATTTTTTACACCGTTTGACAGAATCAGCATTGCGAGAATGGCAGCAGCATTCGGCTGGAAGGAGGGCAAAATGGAGGAAGAATTGGTGCGATGTATCGAAAGAGGAGAATTCAAGAACCTGCCTGGTAAAGCAGCCGAGACTGGCGATGCGAGGATCGATACGATCAGCGGCACAATGGAGTATAAGACCAAGGACGCAAGAAGGGCAGTGTTTGACGACGCACTCGAGATGGGCGACAAGAGATACAGGGAGACCAAGAGGCTTTTGCTGAGGATGAAGTTGGTGGAGAATGGCGTGATTGCTAAGGCGAACAGAGCGTACACGGTGGATGCTTAGCGTAGGCTTTGTTATTCTTCGTTCCTGCGGTGACTCTCGGTCTTTTCATTCCAATCCACGTTTTGTGATGCATGTTGCTGACTATATGCTGGTCATGTTTGCCCTTCGTAGAGTGGACCCTTCACTTGTCATGGCCTGACGATACTGCAAGACGATTCTGCAGAAAGTGGTCAAGGTCATTTGTCGATCTGCCTATTTTTGGACCAGGCGTGTGAGATCGCGAACGTATTACATTTAAAAAGAATTTGATTGCTGTGCCACAAAGTGTATGCGGCGCGGATGGGACGCGCGAGCTTTTTGTGATCGAGCTTGGGACGAGAGACAGAGAGAGAGGAAGGAGAGAAAGGGCAACAAACTCCACTTTGGACCACGCATATTCTAACTGCAAGCTGCCAGCCAGTGCGACGCAGCATTTGAGCCACTTTACAGAGCAGCTGAGCTTCTTGACATTGCACCAACACTTTGAGCTGTTCATTCCTCGTTCGTCGTTGTCCTGCATCTCGTCCACATCGCGCCTCTTTTCGCACCAATTGCACATTCTGATCTCCATTCTCTACGATCACTCACCTCAACATAATCAGACCGCGGATTCACGCCGACACACACCTCGTCGTACACCACTCACAATCAGCCAAACACTTGATCTCAATCATAGCTCAACATGTCGGACGCCAACCCAGCCAACAACGGCGAGGAGCGCCAGCCTCCATCTTCCACACCGCAACCTGGTCCTTCAACAACAACTACTGACGGTGACACTAAGATGGCTCCCGTCGAACCTGAGGAGGAGCTTCTCGACGAAGAAATCCTCAATGCACCCATTGACGAGATTCAAACGCGTACTCGTCTGCTCGAGAACGATGTCAAGGTCATGCGTTCCGAACACATGCGCCTTATGCACGAACAATCGTCCAAACGAGACATGATCAAGGACAACGCTGACAAGATCAAGCAGAATAAGATGCTTCCTTACCTTGTCGGCAATGTGGTCGAGATCCTGGACATTGATCCCGATATCGATGAGGATTCTGAGGAAGGCGCCAATGTGGATCTTGATGCTCGACGCAAGGGAAAGTGTGCGGTCATCAAGACCAGTACGCGCCAAACCATCTTCCTACCTCTCATTGGATTGGTGCCCGCAGAGGAGTTGAGGCCAGGAGATTTGATTGGAGTCAACAAGGACAGCTATCTGGTGTTGGACAAACTACCTGCGGAGTACGATTCGAGGGTCAAGGCTATGGAGGTTGATGAGCGTCCTACAGAGACTTACACTGATATTGGAGGATTGGACAAGCAGATTGAGGAACTTGTCGAAGCCATCGTTTTGCCAATGCAGCAAGAACAGAAGTTCAAGAACCTGGGAATTCGTCCTCCTAAGGGTGCGTTGATGTACGGTCCTCCTGGTACAGGTAAGACTCTGCTTGCTCGTGCTTGTGCAGCTCAGACCAACGCGTGCTACCTAAAGCTCGCCGGTCCAAGCCTGGTTCAAATGTTTATCGGAGATGGAGCCAAATTGGTTCGCGATGCTTTCGAGTTGGCCAAAGAGAAGGCACCTGCGATTATTTTCATTGATGAATTGGATGCGATAGGTACTAAGCGTTTCGACAGCGACAAATCGGGTGATAGGGAGGTGCAACGAACCATGTTGGAATTGCTCAACCAATTGGACGGTTTCTCGTCGGATGAGAGGATCAAGGTGATTGCGGCCACCAACAGGATTGACATTTTGGATCCTGCATTGTTGCGAAGTGGAAGATTGGATAGGAAGATCGAATTTCCTTTGCCGAATGAGGAGGCAAGGGCAAGAATTATGGAGATTCATTCTAGGAAAATGGCTGTGGGTCCCAATGTCAATTTCGAGGAGTTGGCAAGGAGTACGGATGAGATGAACGGTGCACAGCTAAAAGCGGTTTGTGTGGAGGCAGGAATGATTGCGCTTAGGGAAGGTGCTACCGTTTTGGATCACGAACATTTCCATGGTGGTATTCAGGAGGTTCAGGCAAAGAAGAAGAACGATCAGTTTTACTTTTCCTAAATCCAAACAACAACAACAACAACGACGACAACAACGACAACAATGTAGTAAATTCAAAAGAGGGCAGATATGTTCAAAGCAGTTTATTGCTCGGCAATCAATTACAGCGCCCTTTTTTTTTTTTTTTTTCTTTCTCTCATTTGGCAGTGTTTGTGTGTGTGTGTGTGTGTGTGTGTGTGTGTGTGTGTGTGTACGAGGGAAATTCAGTCTGGCTTGTTCTCCGGAGCGATCTGGGCAATTTTCAACGGAACGAATGAGCTACGCAGTCCAATCGGGGGGGGGGGGTTTCGGAAGGAAGGGCGAACATTGTCAAGATTGCCAAAAAAAAAAAAAAAAAAAAAAAAAAAGAAAAAAAAAAAGAAAAGCATCTGTTGTATTAGTATGCGTACCAACAGATACTGAATTAGGAAAAGGAAAGGTCATCCCACCCAGTCAAATCGTCAGTCTCGCCTAGATCTGTTTCGAATTTGACTTTGCTCTTATTATCCTCCTCTTGATCCTCCGTAATGAAGCTAAACAGTGAGAGAGACGAATCAGGTTCATCTTTGACCCGGATTGGATTGTTCAACGAGATCAATGCAGGGTCTACTGGTTCGGGCTTGACTATCGTAATAGCGTGGATGATTGATGTTGATGTGTCGACTTCTGGCGGTGAACCTGCAACGAAGATGGGTGCTGGGGCGGCGGGTATTGTAATGTCTACCGGATCTGGTTTGACTAGGCCGTTTTGTGAGATTTCACCTTGTACTGGCTGCGTGATTGAAACTGTCGTCACTGGCAAGTCAACTGTTGTGGTCTCCTGTACCTCCCCAGCATCAGCTGCATCGACTGCGTCAGCGGCATTCGGCACCACCACCTCATCCGTGGTAGATGCTCTATCCCCGTCTTGAACATCCGACTGTGACGCCTGAGCTGACTGATTCGTCAACCGCTTCTGCAAAGCCTCCAACGCTTTCTGTCTCGCCACCCACAAGCGCTTCCCTTTGTCCAGCGTCAGATCATCATACTTGCTCACCACCACATCCTGCTCCTCGCCATTCGCTTGTAATCTTGCCTTGAATTTACCAATCCTACGATCCAGATGCTGTATACGCTGCCTGAATTCGTCCACTTCCTCTTGTTGCACGTGTACTTTCAATGCCTCCCTCGCGGCATTTTCAATGTGATCAAACCTCACTGGACCCAACAGCTCGCCACCATACCATCTACTCACCACTACCAATACATCGCTGGCGCCTTCCTCTTTGACCACTTTCAACACTCGATCACCACCCCACCTCTCCCCATCATCCTCTTTGTCTTCTTGCAAGCTGAAATCGTCTGGACCCGCAAGCCCTGTGCGACCTCGCTTGAGCTCGAAAACGCGATACGCGTACATGTCGTGCGAGCTGCCTCGTTTGGATGCTGGAGCATTTGAAAATTGAGGCGGGAGCAGCGAGACGGGGACTGTTGGGTGGACGACTCGGGTCAGGTGGGATAAGAGAGCAGAGATATAGGCGGCATTGGGAGTTTGCAAGGGGTATACGTAGCCGATGAACAGACTGGAGCGGTCCACGATCTGAGCTGCAGGGGAGCTGGTGGGCATGGAAAGTGAAGAGGCCAGCTCGGCGGTGGAGGAGGATGCTGATGGGCCTTTGCCAAGCCATGAGGTCAAACTGGGTGGCACTGCAGGCGAAGCTTTGGCGGGGCCGGTGGCGTTGGAACTGGACGCAGAGGATGTGGCTGCTTCCTTGCGACGTCTAACATCAGCCCAGGCAGCAGCTGCTTCAACTTCGGCCTGAACCCGCTCTGCTTCCTCGTCATATGAGTTGTATTCTTCGTCTTGGTCATCACCGTTCGCTGCTTCGTTTGTGTCAGATGTCTTGGCTTTCTTGATTTGACCGTTCGGCGCTGAAGCCTTACTGGCTTTGGATACAATCGCTTTCTTGAACTTCTTGGCCGATAGTTCGTCCTCATTTTGTGAGGTCTCTTGATTAAAATCTGAGTCTTGAGAGCTGGAAGCGCGGCGCTGACGCTTGCTCTGTCGTGAGGGCCTTGAGGGTGGTTGTGGTGGTTGCCACTCGTCTTCTGAGTCGTCGTCTTGTTCGGAGAGATTATCCGGATCTAGGAGGTCATCATCGTCCAAGTACGCTTCGTTGTCGGTGTGTTGGTCATCGAGCGTATGTGTGGGTGAAGCGGGGCCATGTGAGCCGGATGCTGCGAGAATCTTTTGGCGCTCTTGTTCTAACTCTCGGGCCAGCTCGTCGTCCAATGCGCCGTCTATTACATTATCCGTGATCAGATCGGCCAGTGAGTCGTCATGATTTTGCGTTTTTTTTCGCCGCAACATGGTGTCAGAGAGATGTAGTGGTGTGTTAGGAGTAGCTTATGCTTGTCGTAGAAAGAGGATTGATTCACAGATTGAACGACTGAGCAATTTTGTAGGGATCAAAAGTTGATGCAAACAAAGTGGAGGCATGAAGGTGAAAGTGAAATTTTATTTTACAAAATATATGTTAGAGTTCGGTAGTGTTGGACGAGACGCGTTGAATTTTGTTTGGCGTTTGACAGGCAGAACAAGAGGTGTTTGGCTGCAGAGACAGAGAAATGTACAGAGAGGCAGAACAACATCATGTGCCTCTGTATCACTAACTCCTCACATTATGCCGTTGCATGTAACTCGAGCCGGCATTC
Organism: Melanopsichium pennsylvanicum; assembly: GCA_900208305.1. Classification (NCBI taxonomy): domain Eukaryota; kingdom Fungi; phylum Basidiomycota; class Ustilaginomycetes; order Ustilaginales; genus Melanopsichium; species Melanopsichium pennsylvanicum. Next base: position 397,937 of record OAPG01000017.1, read on the forward strand.
TTGCACATGCACCTTCTGACCATCCATCACTCTTGCGCATCTTAAACTTTGAACAGCTTCCTTCCTTGCTCCATCTCTTTTCAACTGTCAACTCGCAACATCTGACGCCTATCACACAGCTGCTTCATCACTCTTTCGCAACACCAATTAAAATCATGGCAGATGCAGACGCAATATACCACCTCGCTCAGCGCATAGAATCCACTGCTCTAGACGTCGATAAGCGTGTAGCCTCGCTTCATTCCCTTCAATCTCATATCGAGTCTGCGGGCTATGTCGTTGAACCAGATGCCGTCACTTCGGCTGTCAAGGTCGCACTCAAACATGCAAATCAATCCCTCAGCAACGCATCTCTATCCTTCATTCCAACTTATGCCTCCATGATCTATTCCGGACACGGCACAGAATCACACGCTATACTCAATCACAACGTCCGAATGCTCATCAACTCGGTCTCGCTGCTCGTAATCGAAAAACTCGGCGATCAAAAAGAACGCATCCGAGAAGCAGCTCGCACTGCCCTCATCGAGCTTGGCAATGCTGCCTACGCTATCAGCTCAGGACATCTCATGACGAGTGGTAAGGGAAAAGAGACCGAGACTTCGCTTGGCATATTTGAAAGGGTTTTGAGGGAGGCGGGTCTGGCGGCCAAATTCGCCAGAGTAAGAGAACAGGCGGTACTTCTCTTACCGATCCTTCGACAGAATTGCGAAAAGTACCCTGTGAGGCCTTTACTCCCAATCACGGTGGATTTGCTTAGTGATGCAGATGCGACTGTGAGAGAGGGCGCGAGATCAACACTTGTATCGTTGTTCAGCAACGCAACACCCGCCGCCAAGGCGGATTTGAAGAAGGAGCTCGAAAAAAAGGCAGTACGAAAGCAAACAGCAGATGGCATTTTAAGAGAAGTGCTCGTCGCTCCATCGGTTCCAGTGCCAGCTCCTATACCGAGTCCCGCTGCTCCATCAAGCTTTGCTCCCACAACTCGCAACTTTTACCCCGACGAGGCTGACATTCCAACATCACATTCAAGATCAGCACCACCTCCCAAGCCATCCATTTCATCAACAATGTCTGCAGCTGCCACTGCAGCCGCCGACGACATTCGCCCGGTCTACATCGCCTCACGTTCAGACCTCGAACGAACTTTCACCACCATGCTCCCTTTCTTCGAATCCAAAGAATCCGAGCACAACTGGCTCAATCGAGAGCAGTCCATGATCAAGATTCGTGGTCTAATTGTTTCCGGAGCTCACCGTCAATTTTCAGAAACCTTCTTCGTCATTCAACTCAGGACCGCTCAAGAAGGCATCATCAAATGCATCTCTTCGCTACGAACAACACTCTCCATGCATGCAATTCACCTCGTTCAAGAACTGGCTATTGAGCTAGGCGACGATTTATCCACTTGCGTCGAAGCCTTCTTAACTCACCTGACGTCTATGGCAGGCTTCACCAAGAAGCTCATCGCCAACGCAACCCAAGAGGCGGCAGCCGCAATCATGATCAATGTCTCGTTCCGCCCCCTCTACCTTCAGCTTGTCTGGCACGGCATTCAGGACAAGAACGTTGCAACCCGCACCGCGGCAGCTGAACACTTGTGTACAGTCCTCAACCACCACGCTGTGCATCGAAAGCACGCCGTCGAATCACACGGTGGTCTTGATCTTTTGGATAAGAGCTTGCGAAAAGGTGTAGCGGACAGCAACCCTGCAGCACGCACAAAGGCTAGAGAGGCGTTTTGGATCTTCCACAAGTACTGGCCCGAGTCAGCAAATGCAATGCTGAACGGACTGGAGGCAGTCACGCGAAAGCAGGTGGTCGCCATGGCACCCAAGCACGTCGAAGCAAGCCAAGTGGTGGAAGAAGCGAAAGCCAAAACCAGCGGAGGACCAGTGAGGGTGAGACCTGGTGGAGCTTCATTAGCTTTGATCCAAGCCAAGAAGGCAGCTGCAGCAAAGGCTGTACAGGAAAGGGAGCGGAAGAAGGCTGAAGAAGCAGCCGCTGCTCATGAGGTCAAGATTGAGATGGCGAGGATGGCCTTGGTCGAACGACAACAACAGCAACAGCAACAGCAACAGCAACAGCAGCAGGAATACTCATCAACTCCCGCGGAAGAATACGCCACACCGGTAGCGCCGAGTAAGAAGGGTGGTGGCTTCATGCCAACTCGAAATCGCGCTTTCGGGTCGGCATATTTGAAAGCTTCGACCGAGCTGAGCGTGCAAGTGAGCCCAGGAGCGCATCAAAGGATTGAAGCGGCTGTGACTGTACCCCTTCCTTCCAGTCCAATACCGCAAGTTTCTCGCACACCGTCCCAACCCGGTTCGGAGACTTGCCAGCTTCGCTCTCCCGGAATGGCTCCCATCGCAGCGAGGAATCGCGCCATCTCATCTTCCAGCTTTTCTTCCCACAGCTCGACTTCAAATTCTTCCACTCGCGATGCTTCCACTCCACATACGAACCACAAGCGCGCTCTGCCTGCATATCAGAACAATCTCGACTCGGACCTTCAAGATCTTAGCATCGCCAACGTCTGTGAGGATGAGGATGTCACCGCAGACGCCACTGCACAACCGCGGTTTCATCAAACATTCCAATCGGAGGACGATACGCTCCAACTCACTGCACCCGAGGATGCATCGATGGATCTCATGGAAAGTGTCAACTTTACTTCGCCTTTCAAGCTCTCTCAGGCGTCGTCTGAAATGCGTTGTTCTACGAAAGCTCAATCCGTTCTGGTCGAACGTCAGCAGAATGTTTCCAACACGTTCGAGTCTACGCCACAGCCTAAGGCGCATAGGACTGTGAGCACCTCGAGCGGGTCCAGTGCCAGTTCGGGTACTCCTGGAACAGCGGTTGTGAGGAAAAGTGGATTACCGAGACCGGTGAGCATGATTCATTCATCACCTTCACCTACATCCACTGCAGCAGCGGGAGTGATGGGTGGGATGCATTTTCCGAGATCGACCAGTGCTCGGGTGTTGGGTAGCACAGCAACTTGTGTTTCCCATTCCACGGTTGGACGGATGACTAACAACAATGGGACGAATAATGTGCTGGAAAACAGAGCCAAAAGGATGGAAGTCAATGCATCGACTAGCCCGATCAAGGCTAGACCCGAAATTCAGAGCTGGATCGCAGCACTCACTACGGGAACAGCAGATCTCAAAGTATTCAAAAGACTGGCTAGATTGTCTGCCGAATTCAAAGTTTCCGCAGCCAGCATTGGAGAGGATTGTGAAGAGGACGAGGGGGATGAGGTGGTGTTGCGTCCCGGGCCACTAGGGGATTTAAAGCGAGGTGAGAAACAGGATGCTGAGGGTGGAATCGGTGGTGGAGGTGATAGTGATGTTGAAGCATGGCTTGAAGGAAACTTGTTTGAACAGATCTGGAGTGGCCTGAAGCGATACCTTGAACCCAAAGATGGGATTCAAACGGCGGCAATGGATTTGCAGATGAGTGCTCAAGTAGTGCTGCATCGACTTGTAGAGAATCAATTTCCTCTGTTCTCTCTCACGGGTAAGGAAAAAGAACTGCTGGATCTCGTACTAGTTTGTATCTCGAAACTGTCCGATTCTACCACTACTAGCTCGATAGGGAATGTTGGGATGAGAAAGGCATCGATTCAAGGATGGGAAGCCATCCTTTTAGCTTGGAGTTCGAGATGTGATGCTGTACTTGGATTCGACACGCTACGGGATGTTTTCGCTTCTGCTCAAAAACCTCCTCCTTCTTCTTCTGGTTTTGCTTCTGCTGCAGATCAACCATCATTAACAGCTATTACAGCGACAGTTTTACGTTCTGGATATGGACGTATTTTGATAAGACTTCCATCCGAATTGGTTTTGGAAGATTTCTTACCTCGTCTCAAAACAACACTCTGTCCAGCGTTGAGTGGCCATACCTTGGATTTGAGATTGGTCGCGACTAGAATGTTGAAAAAAGTTCATGACAAGTTGAAAGCAGAACAAGTCGAGGCAAGTCATCAGAGGATTTTTTCAAGTCTTGGATTGGACACAGAGATAAAGGATGGAAGTGGAAGCAATAGAGCGTTGATGGATGTCTTGATGTATTACTTTAGCAAAAAGTGAAAACAAGGGGAAAAAAAAAACCCCCCCAAACAAACAAACAAACAAACAAAAAGAGAAGAAATTGAATGTATAACTTTCGACTCTCTTTCCTTTAGAGAGAGAGAGAGAGAGAGAGAGAGAGAGAGAGAGAGAGAGAGAGAGAAAATGGGAAGAGAGCACCAGTTTATCATTAATAATTCATCCAAGTACAGTTGACTTTCTTCCCTCTGGATGAGGTTGTTGCCACAGAATTAACATGTGTTTTGTGTATGAATGGTTTTGGTTTGTCTGTGTTGTATTTTGTGTCTGGATTGAATGCGTAGATATGAAAAAAAAAAAACCAAGACAACGATCTTAAAAAAGTCATGCTGTTTTCATGTTGAAGATGCGAATGCTGTATAATATTCCAAACTTAATGTGATGCGACTAAGGGAATTACTAAGCGATGGAAACAGGTGTGAGCAACTCCCTTGCACGAACCTCGACTTGTTCAATTCTCTTTCTACACCAACCCAATTGCTCTTCCGTCCAAGCTTTCCCCACCTTACCACTTGTTTTCCCGCCCTCCTCTCCACCCTCTTCTTCTTCTCTACTACCCGTGTGATGCTCAGCAATCCACGCTTCACTCTGTTCCACGCTCTCCTGTTCCATCCTCCACGTGGAGATGAGACCTTTGAGAGTCTTTAATTTGCGCTGTGCATCTGCCGAGGTGGATTTGGTGATCTGAGTATGCTCATGCAAATTAGTCAAGGAAGAGACCAAGGCGTTTGTCGATGTATAAAAAGGTGCGAACAATGAAGCGTCCAACGTGTCTGTTTGATGAAGGGAAGTGTGGGTTGGGGTTACAGGGGCCATGTCGGTGATTGTAATATCAGATCTGATGGAAGCGTTTGATCTATGTCGCCTGCTAATGCTTCTTGTTGGTGATTCGAGCATACTATTTTGGTCAAATGCATCTCGATCTTGCTCTTCAGGCAGATCCGCGAGTTGTGATGTGCTCGTTGTCATGGGTGAAAACATACCCAGATCGGACCCAAAGGAGCCACTGGAAGGAAGCGAGAATCCGCCGCCAGGATTGTCTACAAAAGTACGAGCAAATTTTCGATCCAATTCGCGAAGCTCCCGAAGCTGTGCTTCCCTCTCGGCAGTGCACTCGGAGACCAACTTCAAATATCCACCTGCAGCAATCTCGAGCCTTGCCGTGTCCCCTTCTTCGACTGAACTCGCATACGTGTCTGCCGCTGCCGATTTGGAGGACAACGACGAGAGATGGGCCAGAAACTGTTTCGTCTGTTGCAAGCTGGTTTGGATCTCTGTTGTTTGTGATGAGGCCAGGGCGGAAATTGCGGCGGTTGGATCGGCCAAGGTGCTAGTTGAAGGTTTTTTGCGAGAGGGGGATGCTGTGCCGTGATCCGACATGGAGGCTCGGGAGAGTGTGCCATGCCTTGAAGACAGTGTGGGAGAGGTGACACCGGAATTATAGCTCGATGGATGGTAGGAGGATGAGGAGGAGGAGGAAGGATCGCGAGACATGCCTTCATCATGATTGAGTTGGTCAGCGAGACTTGCTTCGGCAGCACCACCGCCACTACCAAAGTGGGGATCCAGCTCAGCAGCCAAGTTGCCGCCTCCTAACTCATCAGCAAGACTTCCTCCTCCACCAAACTCCGACGCCAAATCATTCCCATGCAAATGCAGACCTTCGAGCTCGGCATCGAGCGATGAGCCAAACTCGTGGTTGTGCACCTCCTCGAATTCGTCACCTAACGACGCAGTATTGTATTTATGTCCGGATTGAAATTGAAGCTCATCTTGATGTTGTAGCTCTTCCAACTCGTCGGCTAGCGAGAATGCTGGATCCATGACAGGCCCAATCTGTGAGTTTGGCTTGGAAAGACTACCAGAGTCTGAGGTGTTGTCGTTGAAAAGGGGAACGCTTCTTGTAAGGTGGTGTTGCGGTTTGTATATAAGCTGCTGTGAGCAGTGATTTGACAGCGTTAGAAGGAGGTGCTGAGCGTTTATCGGAGCGGTCCTGCTTCCGATTCCTGAATGGGAGGGTGTGTCAGGTCAAGTGAAGAGTTCCGGATCGCGCCAACGAGTCAATTCAACGTTGTAACGGTGCTTGGTTGAGCCAATATGTTGCAATTGTGTCGCGATTGTGTTAAGATTGATCGATAAAAGAGTTGAGAAGCCCAAGTCAAGTGGATCAGTTGCGGATCAGCCGAAACCTTGAAAAGAGGTGTTGGTCTCTGCAACACACACATGCACAGCACACACGCACAGCACAAACGCACAGCACACACGCACAGCACACACGCACACATAGGCAGGCACGAGACACGCATCCACGATTTTTTTTTCCGCCCACGCACGGCTCCATTTTTGACTGGCTTTCACTACGCTTTTCCCGTATCACTTTCGATGACTTTTATCAATACAGAAATAAAGCACTCGCACCACATTCACATGGCTAGTATCACCAACACAGTGGGAGCTTGGTGCAAGCAACGATCCTTTGCTCAGTTGTTCTCGTGCTAACAACGATTCGAGCTAATCTTACAAAACGTTCTGAACGAACAAACTAGGACTGAACTGGGGCTAACGAGACTGCAAACCTATCAAGGAAGCAAGGTGCAGACTGAAGGGTAGATGAGGGCTGCGAGTAGAAATATTGATAATAGTGGCGAACTAAGGGTATCAATGGTGGGAGCAGCATGATCAAGGGTTTGATGGTGACCTGAGTATTAAAGCTGGAACCACGAGCATTGGCTATCTAGTAAGGACGAAGCGTACGTGATTATAGGATGCAGACGCAGCGGGACTCGTTCGTATTGAAGAGTGTTTCTCTCCATCCTCTCCATCCAGGATGTCAGCATGAAATGTGTTCCCCACCTAGATAGGCGGGAAGTCCTTCTCTGGATCCAGGTCAAAGTAAGGATGTTTCAACGCATCCTGAACCTTGATCCTCCTGCCGGCATCAAACTCGAGCAGCTGCCTAAGCAGATGCAAAAATCTAGAGTTGTGTTTGGCGTATTGTGCCTGAGCGACCGAGGTACCAGTCCCATTGATGAGATCTTGCAGCTTCTTCATCTGTCGCACGTACCTTCTACTGTCTTTGCTGGTCTCTGGTACTGGATACTTCAAGGCTCCGTGTTTGAAATACTCTGGCTTGTACGTTTCCGCCTTTCTCCTGTAATCGTCCGGCATCTTGCCAAGAACCGCTTCCATCATCGCCAAATGCTCGAGGTTGTCGTGGGTCTGGAAGAGAGCGTCTCCTGTGAAAAATTCTACCAAGATGCAGCCGATGGACCACACGTCACATGGGAAGCTCCACCCCATGGACAGGATGATCTCGGGCGCTCGGTAGTGGCGTGTCGAGACTACAGACGAGTGAAACTCGTCATTGAAAATCGCACTTCCAAAGTCGATGAGACGGATTTCGGTGTTGTGCAGTACGTGTTTCCTCTTTGCATTTTGCCTCCTCGACGTGGCCACAATGCTGTGCTCGCTACTGACGAGGAGAATGTTTTCGGGCTTGAGATCCGTGTGCACCAAGTTGAGCCGATGGAGGAAAGCGACACTTTGCATGAGCTGCTTGGCAAATTTCCAAATGTGCAATGGAGGGAAGGGCTGGAATTTGTTCTCCTTCAAGAAATCAAAGACACTTTTGCCCAGCAGCTCCGAAACGATGCAAACGTGGTTCTTGAAGTTGAATGTCTCGAGGAGGTGGATGCACTTGTTCTCGTTGCCGGGATCGTTTTCCCTGAGCGTCCGAAGCACTCGGATTTCGATCTGAGATGCATCACGATACTTTGGGACAGCACGGATGATCTTGATCGCAACGTACTTGCGAAGCTTTTTGTCGTAGCATTCAACAACCTTGCCAAACGTGCCTTGGCCAAGGAGACGAAGGATCTTGTACCGGGAAGTGACGTAGTCACCTTGGTTCACGATAAAGTGGCCCTGATCGTCGTCAACGGGGCCAGTGTTGGCGGCTGTCGCGGCGATGTAGGATGCTGAACTGGCAAAGGATTCGCGAGTGGAGGCAGTACCCTCATAACCATGTTGATGCGCTTGTGCGAAGGCTGCGTTGGCTGCAGCTGGGTCGTAGCGCGTAGCATAGTCCAACGCTCCGGAACCCGCCGGATACCCGCCTCGGTAGTTGGGAGCCACTCTCGCTTGAGCCAATTCGGGTGCATGCCGTTTGGCCGGAACTGACCCTGCTGCGCCCGATGCTGCTAGATGTGCTGCTATTGCGGCGTCGTTTGGAACAAATGTACCGCCAGCAACCAAGACGTCCTCTGGCTTGACGGGGTGGCTTCGTTTGCGCCGTTTATGGAGAGGAACTTCGGCTTGCATCGCGTGCACACCTGCATGCGGTGCGGGCGCTATCAGGTCAGCATCATGTGGAAGCATGTTGATATGTGGCCCGGCGAGACCTGAATGCGCGCCATTATCTTGCGCTTTGCGTTTGCCCTTTGGGAGATGAGCAGCTGGGTCGTAGCGTGGATCCACTGCTGATCCGGAAGCGTAACCGTGCAGTGTCGAGGTGTAAGGTGGGGCAGCGGCATGGCCGTTGACGTGTGCATAGTTGTTGACGAAACGCGGATCGCGGGCGGATTGGACACTGAGAGGATTGGAGGGCGGAGGACTGTCGTCATCGATGACAAACACCTCCTGAACCTGTATGTAATAGTTTATCGAGAGTGAGTCGCAGTGCGTGCGTTGCAAAGCGGAGCGAAGAGGAAGCAAAATATGGGAGCAATAGGTGTGAGTGATGATGGGCAGGGCTGCATTGTACCAAGGTGGTTTTGCACGAGCTTACCTTGCCTCCGATGACTTCGTTAACACTCTGAAAGCCCGAAGCGGGCTTGATGGGTCTGGAGCCACTTGCAGCCGACATGTTAGATGCGGAAGGGAATGCTCCGTTTGTATTATAGGAATATTGTTGCTGTTGATGATTTGCAGGGGGTATCGGATGCTGATGAGCTAGCATGCTTGGATTGTTCGGGTCGACGCCTTGGAGAGGCAAAGGAGCGAAGCCGATAAGCTCGTCGGGTATTGTCCTCTGCTTCTTGGCCCGTGGCACGACAGTTGCCATGGATCGTGAGGGAAGAGTTGCGGCGAGGTTCCGCTAAAGGTTGCAAATGAGGAAGAGAGGGTGCTGTGTCGGTGCGTAATGTGCACTACTGTAGTTGTTGGCGGTAGCGTGGGTCACTGCTGTGAGATGTGATAGGTACGAAGAATGGAGGTGGGTGGACCGCAGCGTTCCGTAAAAGACGGCAATCTACAGGTTTGAAAAGTGAGAAACCGCAGTTATCGACCGGGATAGTGAGACAGAAGATGACAGCGAATGAAAGATGGTAAAGTACGAAGAGAATGATCTCGAAAACGATATAGCTGGAGCGTGCGGAGATACGCGTGTGATTCGTTACAGGGATCGATTGTACTGGTTCCGCGTTGATGATGGAGACAACTGAGCACGTGATATGCGAGTAGATGATGTTGTACTCGTACGATGGTGATAGTGAAAGTGTAATGATGAATAGGATCAAGGAGACGGTAGAGAAGGTATGTTTGGTATGCGATGAGAAGGGGGAGAATTGGATGCGGCTGCAGCCAGCAAAAGCAGGAAGTCCAAAATTTCGAGGTTGCAGAGCGCAGTGACACGCGTAAGGGTTGCCGAAAGAGTGGAGTAATTGGGTGCTTTTGGCTTGTAGAGGGGGGTCCCAGCGAGATTAGGCCGTCAAATTCTATAGTCAGTGATGGCCTTGAACCGCCTAGGATCTTGATTTTGCTAGAAAGCTGCTCAGCCCTGAATGGCAGAGAAGATAGAGGCGTGCGCCTGTTGATGTTTTTCAACAGGAAACGGAAAGCGCCCGTCTCATAAGGCGGCTCTAACGGCGAAGACAAAGAGATGAATGGATGGCTGCAACGACAAATAGCAGCAGCTGGAATATGCAACAGCGGACTGGGTCAAGATCCATTTCAATCGATTTTTGCTTCACACGCTCAGTCTCTCATGGCGGCGAACAAGGGAGGAAGTCTTTAAGTCAGAGACATGGCGGCGATTAGAGGCTAAGAGAGCAGCTGGGTTGACCAAATCAAGCAGCCATGGTATTGAGCTGTGGCGGCGAGGCTCACCAAACAAGCACGACTCAGAACTGACCTTGTAAGCGCAGCCAGATTAGTATTTACAACTTTGTCTCGACGCGTTTACGACAGTTTCTTGGCTTCTCACTTGTCCGGATTTTGCTGATGCTTGGCCACACCGCAAAGAGTAGAGAGCGAGATGCTGTCCAAAAAATAATTGGTGTATGTAAGTAAGTCGGCTTTCAATCTTTCAACAAAACTTAAGCACAGGAACTCGAAACTGCGGTTCGATTGCGTCGTGTTGGGCTAGAACGTGCTTCGCTGAATTAAAATGTGATTGTATTCACAATTTCTTTTCACATTTTGTATTCACACAAGCCTCTCCAATCTAAGTGTGGACGGTTTCCGCGCTCCGTCTCTGAAATCACGAGCTTCGTCTCTCGAGCCACAAATCCCTCTCTTATTCGTCGGAGCCTTGGTTGCTTGAACCCAATGGGGCTACGTCCTTCACCTTCGAACGAGCACCAAGCCAATGGTAACGAGTACAGCCTACTTGCACTCTAACCTGAAATGGGCTATAAAACAGAGTCCAGCCTGGACACGCTGAGCTTAGCCTCCATTTATGTGACAAAAGCACTGAACCCATTCGAGCCCAACTGCTTTCCCCGAAGCGTTGTCAACTTGCATCCGCTCCGAGCCCTCTTTTTTTCCCGGCAGCTAGCTGCACGCAAGGCGCAGTTCTATTCTATGCGTCGAGGAGCACTGGGATATTTCGTAACCCGGAGGAGAAGGTAACGATGATGATAGTCGAACTAAGTAAATGTTAAGCCCCCAATAGTAGTTCAATCTGTCTTCGTCTTGTAAATTGGTCACGTGTGATTAATTCTTCGCACACGATGTTAGTTGCGGACGACTTAGGGCTTTTCGCCAGAGACTGAGCGTGTGTATGTTGGTTGCTTTTTCCACATTTCGGCTTGTTTCCACGACCTTTGGACTTGGTTGCATCCTTTGCTCGATACCGTGCCTGTCTCCACGACCCCACCATCACCTTCCATTTCGATTTTTGATACCCCTCATCCGTACAAGGCATCTTAGAACGCATTCTCTCGAGCTTTGCAATCTTGCTCAGCCCTCAGGACTCGGTGACCGTTGTGCAACTCTCTTCGAACATTGGCCTCCACTTGCTCCGCAGTGCATTGTCCGCATTCATTTGCATCATCCCGCACGTCGTACCGGATCGAAACAATCTCAAAACATTCGTCTCAAAACATTCGTCTCAAAACATTCGTCTCAAAACATTCGTCTCAAAACATTCGTCTCTACGCATAGGGAGCTCGAGCTGATCTTTAGGTGCATCACAGCTGAGCATCGGCTGTTCATCGGCACTATCGTCGGCACCTTTGTGACGGCTGTATAAGCGAATCTATCACCATCATGGCGGGCATCTGCAGAAATCGCCTAGCGGAAGAGCGCAAACAGTGGCGCAAAGATCATCCATTTGTGGGTCTTGCACTTTTATAACCTAAACACAAATGCTACAAAACACTTGCTAAATTCTTCTTTTCTCGTCGCCATCACCAATGCTGGATGTTGGATCGACAGGGCTTCTACGCACGACCAGCAAAAGCAGCAGACGGGTCGCTTGATCTCATGAATTGGGAGGTCGGCATCCCAGGCAAGTCCAACGTAAGTCCATCCCCACTGCTTCATATGGGCGTCTGCAACCAAGCTTCCGCTCAATCTCATACTCACCTTGCCACCTTTCCTCTCTCGATCTCTTTTCCCCCCAATTCATTCTCGTATACCTTGTCAGACACCGTGGGAAGGCGGCCTCTACAAGCTGCGAATGAGTTTCCCCGATGAATATCCAAGCAAACCACCAAAGTGCAAGTTCACGCCACCCCTCTTTCACCCCAACGTATTCCCGTCTGGCACCGTTTGCCTGAGCATTCTCGACGAAGACAAGGGTTGGAAGCCAGCCATCACCATCAAGCAGATTCTTTTGGGCATCCAAGACTTGCTCAACGACCCCAACCCGCACGATCCAGCACAGAGCGAGGCTTTCACCATGTTTCAAAAGGACGCCACAGCTTACGAACGGAGGGTTCGACAGCAGGCAAGGGAGATGGCTACTGCAACCTAGAGACACACGGTCGCGACAGAAGCATGTTGAGAAAAAGATACACTACGGAGTGGTTGAAGACGCATTCAACACAGCCTTGACCAATGTCGTTGGTGCTTCTTTTGCTCCAAATTCTCGACTGTGAAGAATGGTGCAAGCAATAAAGAGCGACGGTCAAGTGGAAATGCGGGGATGCAACGCTCTGTGTTTTGGGTTGCACTCGTGAGTCTGACATGCGACGGAAACGGAAGCAGAAGTCTTTGCTTCCGACAGCGCGAGTGTACTTAGAGTGTGATTAGGCGACTGAATTGGATAGCATTGGGAGGAAACCTTTTCTTTTTACAATGAGTTTGAAAGTAGATCTGAGGCAAGCTTGAAATAAGTGCAATTTAATCGTCATCCTCTTTGATCTTGTTAGCCTGGCCACTTGCTTCTTGCTGTTGAACCCAATCCAACCAACTTCCTTGGTAATTTCTTATGTTGCACCAACCGTTTTTGTTAGCAAATTCGAGCGCTTGTTGGGACCTTTTACCGCTCCTACAGTAAAAGATGATTTTGTCATGGTATTTGGGTCTGTTGAAAGCGAAATCACGAATGAAATCTGCACCTGAACCAGTGAAAGCTTTTTGAAATTGAGACAAGGGGACGTTGACAGCGCTTGGGATGATACCTTGTGCAACTTCGTTGGGTTCACGAACGTCGATGATGGTGATCTCACCCGTGGGCGATTCGGTTAGAGGTTTCAGTTCAGAATATTTGATTGTGCCTTTGTTCTGCCAAGTGGTATCTTTTGAAAGTGAGATCGATGTTTGAGAGAAAAGACGTAAGGTGGGTCGAGTGACGGTGGAGGCACTTGCAATGCGAGGAAGAATTACGCGGATTGCGGTGAAGGATTCTACTCGAGAAACGCCGGTGGTGACAAGACCCAGTGGGCGAGCTGTACGTGCAAGAGATCTTGCAACCAACATTGTCAAATATGGTAACCTTGAAATTGAAGAAGAAGAAAAAAAGGACGTTGATGATGGACAAGTGACAAAAAGAAGGTGATGGTTTGAGATGCCTCAATGGTGGATAGGACGCGGATCAAAAGACTTGGCCGGTGCGCACACAGAAGAGTAGGGAAGCACAGATTTCAACCACGCTGTGTAAAAACCGACTGGCGTGATTGTGCCCGTTTTACACAACGTTTTTGTCCTCCACTCAACCACCCTTCTTCTTCCTACCACAAGACAGATAACACAGATCATGCTCTACTACAAATTCACTGGCTCGTTCACACAAACCATGCACAATTTGTTCGCTCTCACAATCAATCGGAGATGTTATTGATTGAAAATTGATCACAGAATTGAAGCCGAAATGGCTCTCCACCTCCTACTAAATTGGTGATTCTGACGGCCTGTTTGCTTGCTTGGTTGCTTGGTTAGTCGCGCAGCCTCTTCTCCGTCTGACTTCTCTTTGCCTCCAATGCTGCCATCTTTTCCTCCTTACTCGCATCGTAAGCTAAACTGAGCTGGTTGAAAGGATTATCCGGATGCTTTTGGAACTGCTTGTAAAGCAAATCGTGGTATTGCTGCAATCTCAAACCTTTATGTTCCTGTTTGATGATGGGCAACTCTCTTTCCTTGTATGCCTCAAATGCGGCTTTGAATCTTCTCTCTGGATGTCTCTCGATAGCTGCTGCTGCGCTACCTTGACCTGCCTTGTCTGTGCGCTCGTTAACTAAGCTCATCGCATCCAGTGCATCGTCAAGATTGGAAGCAGAGAACGAAGTGATGGCTTGATCGATTCCAGTGGCACCGCCGGATTTGAGTGCAGATTTTTTGGGAGCACCTTTACCCTTGTTGGCTGACTTGACAGGTGCAGAGGGGAGAGACGCTTCATCTTCGTCTTGGAGGCGTTTCTTTTCTTCGGCTTTGCGTGCCGCTTCAGCAGCTTTTTCGGCTTTCTTTTCAGCAGCACTCTTACCCTTTCCACCAGTAGGATCATCCCATCGAGCAGCCTCTTCGGATTCAGCACGAGCAGCCGCTTCGACAGCTTTCTTATCCTCATTGGCCGCCTTCTTCGCCCTTCCAGACTCCTTTTTCGCATTACCTCCTGCGTTTTTTTTTTATAGAAAGCAGAGAGAGGATCAAGTCAGACACAACATGGATAAGAAAATGTCAGGATTGAGGTGAAATTGTAAGTGCATACCTTTGGCTGGCATGATTGCAAAGTGACTGGCCGAGATACGATGCCAAGGTGTGGTAGCAGGTAAGTGCAATGTAGATGTGGTCAGGTCGATCTCAAAAACAAAACAAAAACAAAAACAAAACAAAAACAGAAAGAAAACAAAAAACGAGTGCGTGAGTCTGCTGTTGGGAATTTTAAGCTCTCAATTCGAATGACAGCCAAACCTCCACCTGTGTTGATGCTCGGCTTTATTCGGCAGTCTCATTCCTTGTTTCTGATGCCCATGCCGTCCTTCTCGCACGCTTTGCAGGACGGTACATGCCCAACCACACGCACTCATGAGTTGAATTCATTCGATCACTCGACGACGAATCGCAAACCAATCTAATGCAGCTGCGCTCTCCAAGCGCATATGACACTGTGGAGCAAACTGGTAAATGAGATCTAATCTTCCTCTTCTTCAAACCCGCCTTGGCCTCCTAGAGTACCTCTGCCACCGAAACTCGCGTTGAATTTTAACAAAGTATTGATATCCCTTACCCAATCATCCTCTCCTCTCTCCGAGTACTTTTCACCCAATCCAACCTCGCTAGTCAAACTCGGCGGAGGAGGTCGATCCTCTGACCATTTCCTACTAACGCAGGGGATGGGGAAAGGTGACATGGACACTTGAAGATATTCGCCCGGTTGGAGGAGTTTCGAGATGCGACCGTCTACCGTGAGCTCTGCGGGTGAGCGCGAGTCGTCTGAAATTTTAAGTTGAATGACCGAGTCGCTGGGGAGTAGGACGGTGCGAAAGCTGAGCGATCGTGGACAGATTGGCGTGAGGACCAAAGTTTGCACTGAAGGATGTACAATAGGGCCTCCTGCGCTGAGCGAGTATGCGGTGCTTCCGGTTGGTGTGGCGATGATCAGTCCATCCGACTAATTCGCGAGGTAAACATCAAAGAAAGCATCAAAGTCGTGGCTAGCATTAGTTTCAAGTACATACTTGGCAAGCGCGAGTCTAACCAGAAGGATGAGCAGAACTTACGATAGCTTGCGTCAAATGCTGCCCGTCAACAAAAGCATCGATTTTTGTCATGTGAGGTTCCCTGCCCCTATGCAATGTGACCTCGTTCATCAAATGCACATCCCAACATCCTCCGCCTTCTCTTCTGTCCTCGATCTGACAAAATGTCTGCCCGTCTTTCCTGTGACTCGTCTGCCTCAATCGCATCCTCAATAACAAACTTATGTTGCCCTCCAACATATCTTTCACCGCCTCTTTGTACCCACTGATATCGTAGGGTAGAAGAAATCCCAACGTTCCCATACTGAAACTCAAGACTGGTGGCACCGCATCTCTATCGAACAGACTCGACACGTGGAGGATCGATCCATCTCCGCCGAGGGTTATTACAAAGTCGGTCTTCTGTGCTAAAAGCTCCTTCTCATTAGAGCTAGCAGATATGAGTTCGGGATAGGTAGATGCGAGGTTTCCATCGTTGGAATCGATAACCTGAGATTCGAGGACGATGTTGAGAGCCGGGTAGGCTGAGCGCATGTGACGGATGATGCGGGACATGGCTTTGGTTGCTCGAATATCGCGTGCCTTCTTCACAATAAGCACATTAGAAGGAGTTGAGCACCAGGAAAAGGTGTGAGTGCCGGCATAACTGGATCCAACACGCGTGGTAATCTTGTTGCCCCGGCGCGGTAGAATGACCTTTGAGAGTCGGCCAGCAGGGCCTACGGTTACATCGACTTTGTCTGGCAGATCTCGTAGCGTGGGTCGAGACTGTTCAGGCTGCTTTCCGGCAGCTCGAACGGACAGACCCGTGGAAAAGGGCCTTATTGAGGAGGCTGTAGCTGCTGATAAAGAGCGTTGCGGGAGCGACAAGTGGAAGCGTGCTGCAGTCGAAAGCTGCCTTGTGCTGCTCGAAACGAACGTGCATGCAAGACCGGGGCGATTTGAACCAGCGAATCCATGCTCAGCAGCAGCAGCAGCAGCAGCAGCAGCAAAAGATCTGCCGAAAAGCCTGCGCGGCAGAGCAGTTGCCATGGTTTCAGTAGGAGTGTCGATGATGATGAAGAGGAAAAGGTTGACCTCATACACAGATATTGGGTCAAAGTGTCGTAGCTCGGCTGACTCCAATATTATGCATAACTCCACTCTCAGACGGGAAGGTTTAAGGTTTTTATAAATTGTTAGGCCTACATAACATTCTCGCGGATATATCATTTTCTGGAATTTCAAATTGGTGAAGACGGGGCGAAATGCTTGAGACAGCTATTTCAGCGGGCATATTCATCATGAATGATTTTGCTCTGCCGAGTTGACCGACATTTCCAAACTTGCAGTGCTTCTTCGGTGTGCCTGTGTGCCTGACAAGAAAAGATCGACTAAGACCCTTACCATCTCGTGGCAAAAAATAAAATAAATCTTCTCATCGCCTAACAAAAAATCATTCCTCATCTTTCGCATCCTCTCTACTACCACTTAATTTTTCTTCCTCCAGTGGCAACACAAGGCTAGTTGCGCATGTCGTTCACAGCGCCCAACATCGGCGCGTCTCCCACCTCGGAGCGTCGCCTGCTATGGAAGATTGATCTCCTCCTCATGCCCCTCATGACCATTGCTTATGGTCTTCAATTTTATGATAAGGCCATCCTCGCCTCGGCTTCAATCTTTGGCATCCTCAAAGACCTTGATCTCGCCGTCGTTCACCCTGGAAAGCCTCCCAAGACTTCTCTTGAACGCTATTCCACCGCCACCTCCGCCTTCTACTGGGGCTATCTCGTCGCAGCCCTTCCTATGGCCCTCCTGGTTCAGCGCTTCCGACCTAACATCTTCCTCGGCTGCGCCATCGTCTTGTGGGGAATCATCGTTATCCTCACCCCCTCCATCGGAAGCTGGAAAGGGTTGATCGCTCAGAGATTTTGGCTTGGGGCTGTTGAATCGGCGGTCAGTCCTGGCTTTCTCCTAATTACACGTTCGTGGTACAAAAGGTCAGAGCAACCATTGCGATTGGGCATTTGGTATTCGGCCACCGGCCTCTTCTCCATCTTCTCAGGCTTGGTCAATTATGGTTTGGGCAAGGCTGGCACGAGATCAAGCGCCAAGTTACCTGCTTGGAAGTACATGTTCCTCTTCGCCGGCTCGCTTACCATCCTCTTTGGTGCAGTCATGCTGCTTCTCTTGCCATCTGGTCCAATCGGCGATGCCATCTTGAAGATTCCCGGGTACAACAGCTTCTCGCCTGAGGAAAAGAGTCTTGCAGCTGGCCGATTACGAACCAACATCACCGGCGAGTCTGATGACGACGCCTCTACCCTCCGCGCCTCAGAAGAGCATCACAAACAGGACTACATAGACCACGAGCTCAAGTCCATCGAAGCTTCTGCTACTACTTTGCCAACTGCTGGCCTCAAAGACAAATTCGCATCGCTCAATGTCTCTGCCGCAACTTCTGGCATTCGTCAACGCTGGAACTTTGCTCAGATTAGAGAAGCCCTCATGGATTACAAGATCTATATCTTCTTCCTCCAAGCCATCTCGATCTATATCTGCAACGGAGGTGTCACAGCCTTTGGAGCCTACATAATCAGGTCGTTCGGCTACACTTCGCTGCGCTCAATCATCCTTCAGACCCCTGGCGGAGCTACTACTGCCATATCTATATATCTTTCGACGATAATCGTACTCAAGGTGAAGAATTCTCGCTCTGCCCTGCTCATTCTGACGTGCTTGCCCGTCATTGTTGGTGCTGCAATGATCTGGAAAGGCGATTGGACGAACCGAGCGGTCCCGCTTGCCGGTTACTATCTGCTGCCTATCTTTGGAGCGCCATTTGTTCTGATGCTCTCGCTGAGCACGGCAAACGTTGCGGGTGCTACAAAGCAAAGTATCACAAGCGCATTCGTCTTTGCCGGGTACAATGTGGGTAACATCGTTGCGCCTTACCTCACACTAGCAAGCGAGGCCTCGATTCACTACAGGAGGACTTTTGTAGCCATCATCACTTGTATGGCCATCACAATCCTCCTGACCCTGATTCTGGATGCTGGACTTTGGTACCAGAACAAGTCAAGGCGACAAGCCAGAGAAGTGGAAGGAAAGAGCAAGGATGAGGTCAACGAGATCAAAAAGAGGGCGATTCTGGAGGACTGGACCGACTGGCAGAACCCCTATTTCGAGTATGCGTACTGATTCAAATTCGAACTCGACTAATTGTATGTAGGAATTGGATTTAGGACATGAATGAGACATGAAAAACTCAGATGATAGAGATCACATTAATCGTTGCTTTGTCTCAATCGCTCTCTATTGCTATTGTACTGAATACATTTCTACTAAGTCTGTGTACGAGCGTTGTTATGGTTTCGATCGAGCCAAAACGGTACTCGACTGGGACCTTTGATCGGCAGCGCGGCCATGTCAGTTAACGCCTTAGCTGTTGCAGGCTTTGCTATGAGCCATCTAGCTTCTCAAATGATTCTAAGGCCAATGCTTCGCATCTCCTGCTTTGTTTTGGTGTCTTTTTGAAGACGTCTGTTCCAATATTGTGATGTTGAGGCAGACAATATTGCACAGAAGCGGGGTCGAGAAGTAAACATCATATTGTAACAATTTTGGACGTGTGATGATTTGCTTGGCTTTCGGAATGTGTGCACCGCATACATGCAGGGTCCAAATCCATCACATTCCTCCTCGTCTCTGTAGGCTCGGTATTATTTTACCAACTCGTTGCTTTCTTTCTCGTTGCTAACTTGTTGCTTCTACACCATCGGTTCGCACATCCATCAAGCGGCTACGTCACATGCCAAACTTGGTCTCCGCTGACGAACCCCGAACTTGGCACCTTCAGAACAAGAAGCTTTAGCTCTTGTCAGCAAGAACAACGCGGCATTCAACCATGAACCCGGTCTGTACATAGGCAGGTTGGCAAAGAAAGTCTAGGATGGACCAAGTTCTGCTCAAGCTCAATGGCTTGGCTACTTTAATTCAGATAGGACATGCTGTGACGTCGCAATTTTTTGCCGCTTCGATATACGAGACCCCCACATTCGAAGCGAACAAGCAAGACCTGGATAATGCTGACGATGATACCGAAGAGGAAGAGTTGAACTTGTCACTTCGTAAGAGGCTCCGCAGCGAGAGTGTCGAAGAAGCAGACGCTGCAGCGGTACTTGAGCTTCGCGGTTCATGGACCGTCTTATTGGGCAGCGATCAGGGATGGTGGAGCGTCTCGTTTCAAGGAAAAGCACTGAAGAACTTTATTCAATCAAACATAAACAAGGCCACTGGATCTCGTCTCCATCTGGCCGATGCAATGGCCTTCAGCCAAAGAGTTTGGCTCGCATGGCAAAGACAGAGCATCCATCTTGCCATAAAGCGAACCGAGTCCTTGAATACCGCATTGTGGCCTTTCATCAAGGTCCACATCGACCTGGACACCGACCCAATTTCTCTAACACTCGAACGCCTTTCCTCGGAAGCCGCTCTCGCCGCCACCACGCGTTTGCTTCTCAACTCTTTCCACTCCTTAGCTTCAGAGCCTCAGCAAACCGCATCGAGAAGCTTATCATCATCAATTGAACATGATCAGCTGCAAAAGAAGCTAGAAGCGACGCAACAGGCGCTCCGAGAAGAACGTCAAAAATACCGATCCCTTCTTGCAGCACCCTCCGCCTCGACTAAGCGAACAGGGAGGAGGCCTGTTGTTGGGCTAGCACCAAGCTTCACTAACTCTTCGCAAAGATCGTTGACCCTGCCGCCACCTTCACCATCTCAGGGCTCAAAGAACAAGAATGAACAGCCGAACAGTAGTTCAGACATTGGCCCAAGCTCGGACGATTTGCAGGGAGACGGGGTGAGACAGTCGCAAAGGGCGTCTCAAAAATTAAGGGCTTCGCTAGTAAATCCTACGAGGGTTCGAAGGGCCGATCCTAGCGACAATGATGACTTTGTTGGGGATTGATTCGCCAAGAGCAGTAACTATGGTAAAGCATTCTTGTATACAGTTACAATGCTGCGTTTTTTGGCACCTCAATTTCTGCCTTCTTTTTTTTTCTTTTATTTTTTTTTCCGACGCCCGCTCTCTTGGTAGAAGAGAGAGCGCGTGCCTTTTTAAAAATGTGCGTGTCTGCAATCGGCTAGAAAAATTCAAGAAATTTACCCTGCACGCTCAGCTCGTATGATTGAACTAATACCCGATTCTTCTCTTCTCACCATCACATCATCTCTCTTAGGGTGCGAGGCGACTTATGGAACGGCAATGTCAACTCCATCAGGCAGATCAGCCACCGTCACATCTCTCAGTGGTCGCGTGAATGCGCTCAAGTTCATGCAACGCGCATCCCCATCTTCTCCCTCTTCATCGCCTTCCAAGCCTACCGCTAGCACATCTGCAACTTGTACTCTCGCATCGCCCTCGCCCGCCGCAGCTTCACCTGCTTTAGCTTCTTCTACATTTGGCGGCGAAGCTTCAGAAGAAAACTGGTCGCTCTCTACCGCTGCCATCGCCAAGCTCAGAGCAAAGGCCACCGGTCAATTGCAAACAAACAAGCAGGTCAAGCAGGGTCCAACGATATCGCAGGAGGCTGGGTTCGACGCTTGGCTGATTGGCCGAGAGGATTTGGAGAATTCCTCGTCGGCAACAAAACAAAGCTCGAGGCAAACGTTTGGGAAGCTCGACAAACGAAGAGACGACGTCCCAGAAGGTCAAGAGCAAGAGGAAAGCAGGAAACCATCAATTAAAATCGACAACGACGACAAAGAAAAAGGGGAACAGGCAACGTTGGAACCAGATTTTGAAAGCGACACAGAAAAGCCAAGAAAAACCGACTTCGTCAAGCCAGGTTCGATTAAGAACGACTCAGCTAGCCACAAGAGACTGAGACAGGACGCAAGTTCGTCAGCAACCAAAAAGGCCAAAAAGGGTAGGCACTCCAAGGACCACGACAAGGTCGTTTTTGCCAGAAAGCGCGGTGGGAAACTTGGCATCTCTGGTGGACGTTAGAGATCGAAAGTCAAAGTGCATCTTTTGAACACACCCTTCGCTGAGAGATCCGGGGAGTGGGGGAGCAATCATGTCGAACCGAGAAAAGGTTAGCAAAGCGGTAGAAGGGGTCAAATTTGAAAAGGTACTATGGCGCAAGCAGCCATTTATGGACAACTTTGTTCCTGAATCATTCCTTTCGGATCTACGAACCAACCAACAGGTGGTACTACCTACGTTTGTAGATCTGGTCATGGCGAGCTTGCGCATCTCTGCTCGATTCTTGAGCGTGATCCTTTTCGCTCTTTTGTTCGTGCACTTGCACTTGGCAACGTTTGACGCTGAAATGCTTCTTGTTGTCATTTTGGCTTGCTTCCTTGTGCGGTCGCTGTTGTCCAGGTTTTCTGTACAAGCAACCAACAGAGGTGGGGAGGCAAGGGATGAGGGCGGAGGTAAAGGAGGGAGGAGGAAGGTTATTGGCGCTGGACTGGGTAAGGTCGTCATAGGTTTAGTTCTTCTCGCGGTTTCTCCAGTTCTACGTACTCTTACCGAATCAACCACTTCAGACAGCATCTGGGCTCTATCCGCTCTTCTCTTCTTCCTTCACCTCGCGTTGGCGGATTACTCAGGCCATAAAGAAGGAAAGAAGTTGACCGATACGCTTTCGTTCAATGCAGCCATTTCGGCTTCCGTCGTACTCGCAAGTCGATTGGGTTCAAATCAAGACACTTTCACTTTGCTCATTTTGGCTGTCCTTCTCTTCGCTCCTTCTTCTTCTTCTTCTTCAATAAGACTTAGCGTCAATGTTGCCACCTCAACGAATAGTGACAAGAAACAAAAATTTACTCATGAAACTATGCGGGATCTTGTACGCTTTGCAACTCTCTATACGCTCACAATGACGGTAGGAGTAGGATTCAAATTCGTACTTGAAGCAAGTAGAGAAGAAAAAGAAGAAGCGGAGAAGGGAGAGATGGGTTGGATATGGATGGCTCTAGCATATACCAATGTTGTAGTTACTTTTGTGAGCATGGTATGTCCATGGTGGATTCGAATGGCTCAAGTTTGGAAAATGGAAATCTCGGGTCCTTGGGATCCTGCCGAACCCATCCTCTCTACTTTTCCTCTCTCTCATTATTCTTCACACTCTTAATTGCAAGTATCAACCAATTCGCTATCCATCCATGAAAAAATGTACTATATATAAAATAAGCAGCTACTAACTAAAGCGAACAAGTTTTGAATCACTAGTTGGGTTTTTTTTTTTTTTTTTTACCACTCTAAAAGGTTTCCTGAGGAATCCCGAACTTGAATCGCATCATAGTCAAGCGTATTCCAAAATTCACCATCTTCTTCTCCTTCCCCATCCTCGTCTACCGCCTTACCCACTGCTTCGTAATGCATTTCTCTTTGCTCGTCTAAACCCTCTAGATCGAATTCCACTTTCACCTCTGATGACCCTTTTGCATGTGTTTGCGAACGTGTTTTTGTTTGAGCAAAATGACGATGAACTTGGGCTGCGCGCCATTCACAACCATCCATCCATTCGCACGTCCAACATCGTCGTGTCTGATGCACAGATACACCCATCAATTCTCTTTGACCTTTCCACATTGCAATCATATGCCCAAGGTATGTGTCAAGCGTGTTCGAGTCGTGTGAAAAGCTGACGATGCCGATAATACTAGCAGCATTCGATTCTGGGTCGTGTTCAGAAGAGCTAGGTGAGTCTGAACTCGCAGAACTCAACGAGATGCAAGGTTGAGTTGAGGAGGAAGCTTTGCGAGGGCTGCAAGGGGAAAGTGAGGAGAGCGCTTGTTCGATGGCCTGTGAAGCGTCATTTCTTCCTTCCAGCGCATCGATCGACTTTCTCGTCTCTACACTCTCTACACTCTCTACACTCTCTACACCTTCTTCCTGATTGACAGATTCAGAGGTTCTCGTTTCGTCAGAAATGTCCAGATTTGGTGGATCGTCACCACCTTCGTCATCACCATGTGCTTTAACTTCTGACTCTGGCTCTGACTTGGCTATCGCTGTATCAAACAACGTCACCTGCCGTAACCCGTCCGCCTCCTTATCCATCTCTTTCTTCGGAGACCGTTCGACTGGCGTCTTCTTTCGCTTTCGCCTTCTCCTCCAAGACTGCCTTCTGTATGTCAACGTCAACAAATCTTGTATCACCGCAGCATGACTTATATCGCCCTGTTCATCCTCCAAACCCTGACCCTTCTTTGCATCCCTCGCCAGCTCCCTCAATCCCTGTTCGAGCAGCAGTCGAATATGGTGCAGGGTACACACATCTGCATCGTTGTTTGCTACAAACAGCGCTAGATCCACACCCCAGCTTTCGCACAATGGTTCGGCATCGCGCAAGAATGACGTCGAGAGTGGTTGGTGTGGATCAAGGTCGAGTGAGGTGAAAGTGTGTGTCCAGTCCATCGGTGTTGCGTTGCTGTCGAATGAGACAGTGCTCTGCTGAGAAGAAGAAGAAGAAGAAGAAGAAGGAGCGGATAAGGGAGGGGAAGAGGATAGAGCGCCGAGGAGAAGACCGTCAAAGAGCCTTTTGTACGTCATACATTGCATGCGAGCGCTGACTTGATCTTCTTGTGCAGGAAGCCAAGAAGAGATCCTCGTTTTCGTGTCGGACAGAAAGTACGCCCAGCTGTGATTTGCTTCTGATGGTTTCGTAGATGGTGACGATACTTGTGCGTCGGATTGAGATTCCGATTGTGAACCGAAAAAGCAAGTCAATGGGCACACGCAAGAATTCTTGCTCTCTCCAACCTTTGCCTTTGGTTTTTTTGGACTAGCTTTATTGCGGAGTTTGTGCTTCTTCCACTCTTCTTGACTGGTCCATGTCATAGTTGACTTCTTCTGCTTGGGTTGCGAATGTGTGCATCGTTTCTCGATTTCGTCAATCACACCCATGACGAATACTCCATACATCCATCCATAAACAGGGACTTCCCTAACGCAATTGTGCTCCTTGGCCTTGCCTTTGCCTTTGTTACTGCTCTGTGCCGGTTTGAGCTGCAGCAAGGCTTGCACATCACACCACAGATTCAAGATTCGAAGAGCCCAACTGTCCTCCTTTGTCTCTGTCTTGACATTCACTTGAACGGGAGCCACTTGCTTTTCGAGAATCGTGTGGACGGTTTTTCCTGCGAAGAGAATGGCATCTTTCTTTTCGACCAAGGCTGGGGCAGCAGAAAGTATGGTTCCAGAGACAGTGGTGATGGTCGAAGGACGTTGAGAGGGTGGTAGATGGGATAGGGAGAGAATGCCGTATTGATAGTTGTATTCGCACCAAGAAGGACCCACGAGATCAGAGACCGAGAGGTAGCCTTTGCGGTTGAAGTGATCGGGGAGAGAGGCTGGTGGTGATCTCCTGGTGCGACGACGTTCGGGATTGGCACTGTTCATCGTACCTTTGGTGCAAAGGTGAGGGTATTCAAATTTTCATCTTGCTTGAATGTGGCTGATCACAGTTGATGGTGCTTGTTGCTGTACAAGTTGTAGAAAAGACAGGGAGTGATGAGAAGAAGACAAGTTTGACACATGTCATAGAAGAGTGTAAATTGATTCTAAGCATCGACTTAGCACAGAGCAGCAACATTGGTCGGCGAAATTGGCGGCGTAAAAATCGGCCTTTTCTCACAATTTTATGCTGTTTCTTTCACCTTTTCTCATTGTTGTCCCTCATACGCTTACCCTTTAGAGTCACTCTCACCACTTCTTGCATCTTGATCCTATACTGTACTTGACTTGATTTTGCATCTACAATCATGTCTCGACTGTCCTTCTTGACAGCGCCGAACTCGCGCCATTCCCTCTCTTTCCCTTATGACCAAGTTGACGAATCGCTCACCAGTCTTTCACGCGATGCCACACCCACGATCCAAGACCTTCCTTCGTCATCTCGATCAATACCATCTTCATCATCCATCATCGCCTCTCTTCGTGGAATCCTCACATCCCTTCTCATTCTGACTCCACCTGAACTACATCCGGATCAACTCTCTTCCGACCTCCAAATGCGACATCGAATACTATCACTTCCTTCTACCGCACCTTATGCTCCCGATCTTGTCGAAAACATCATCTTTTCCTCCTCTTACTCTCACCCTTCGGTAGACTGTGTCTCTTATTCCGACGAAGAACGATCAAATCTGCAACATGATTTCGTCTCTTGGTTATCCCGTCCTCCGATCGAACTCGATATTCATGAGACAGATATTCATGCCACCGCACGCAGTTTGTTCCTCAAACGAATGACAGTGATGCGAATCGCACAGCAGGGTGATCAGAATCCGATCGATCTTCGAGACTACGAGCTGCTCTGTTGTGAAAATTGGCATAGGCATAGAAGAGTGTGTGTAAGGTTCCCAGAAAACGCTAGTCAGAGTTCGAGGTTACATCTCATGATGGTAGACGAGAACAAAGGGCAAGAGCAAGAGCAAGGGGAAAGGGGAGGAGGGTGGAAGGTAGACAATCTCTTCTCGTTGCATAGGACCGATATGGAGGATAGAGTGGAGGGGATGCATGTATGGACTGAATCATGTGAGCATGCTTATGTTAGGCTGGGTACGAGGACCAAAGAAGAACAACGAGGGGACGAGCAAGGGCCAGGTGAAGCTGGGGCAGAGTACATTGCTGATGCAGATGATTTCTGGGCCGGATTTTCAGATGAGGACGATGAACAGGAAAAGGAATCAGCTCGCACATCGACAAGCTTGATTGCTTTATCAACAGAACCACCAGTGGAGAGGCAAGAGTCAAGAAACGCGGCAGCCAATACAGATCAAGAGATGGCTATCAGAGACATTATTCGAGGAGCATATACCCTTCATCGTAACTTGCATCCGCACAAATCCGATCCATACTCGATTCAAGCTTTTCTCAATGTTGTTCATTCAACTATTGCACCCGCTACATCTACATCACAACCTTGATGGATTTCTTGCGCATCTTTCCCGCTAATGTATCGTACCGTACATTTAATGTATTCATTCTTGCTCAAAAATCTGTAACAACACACAAAATATTACGTACAACGCACGGGTTCCACGCATGTGCAACTTTAGTTTTGGTCATGTTCATCTCTGGCCTCAAATTGCAAGACACTGTTCCCATCCGCTTTTGGAGTGGGCACAGTGATAGAAAAAGGAAACAAGGAGGAAAGGTTTCGTCAAGTGACTTTAACTCTTACTCGTCCTTAGAACATTGGACCTTGCTGGTACTTGAGACTAAATGCCTTTGGATCCACATTGCTATACTCGGTTTGAAACTCTCGATACCAACCATAACTCTGGAAGGTTTTCTGGGAAACATCCACCTCGTTCAAGAAGAGTGGTAGATGTGGATCGCTTGGATTTTGGTTTAAGAATTCGATTCGATCTTGTTCAAATTGGTTTGGGAAAGACGTTGTACCTTCTGCCAAGATTTGGGAGAAAAGCCAATGCATGTATTGTTCGCCTTGAGGTGGAGTTAGAGCGTTTCCACCTGCTTGATAACCTTTTTCCACCTGGTTGGATCGAACGGGGGTGATAGAGAAAAAGCCGGATTCCAAGACGTCTTGATGTTTGACAAGAAACTGTTTGACATTGGACCAAGTTTTCAACCATTTAATGGGTAGGTTTGGAGATGGCGAAATGAGAGGGATTTGCAAATTCGAGGTAGAGGAAAGTGTCGAGTTGGGATACAGACTTCCCCCGATCCATTTGTAAGCTTGAGTGTTCTTCCATCCAAGAGGAACGGTTGCTGCGGCTTCCAAGTAGCTCATAGGTTTTAAAACTGGAATCGAACCTGGGATGGATAGAAAATCTTTGAATACCGTGTTGAATTCTTGCTGTGTACCTTTGTAAAACAGGTAAGTGTTGCCTAAATAGAGAGGTACACCTGCCTGTTTGATCATGCCGACATTGGTGAGCACGGTGGCTTTAGGATCGTCGGGTGTAGCGGTGAACTTTTCGGTCACTTGAACTAATTGGTCCATGCCGGCAGGGGTGAGCGTAGTGATGCTTCCACCGTACCAATTTTTGTCCGTATTGTGGCCTGTGGGGAATGCTCTGAGTTGGTAGTTGGTGACGATTCCAAATCTACCTCCTCCTCCCTTGATAGCGCGAAATAGGGTGGGATCGGATTGTGCAGTAACGTGCTTAATTGTGCCATCGACGAGTACAACGTCGACAGACATCAATCCGTCACAAGCATACCCATATTGAGGAGATAACAAACTCAATCCACCCCCTAAAATCAGTCCAGTGCCAACATGCTCAACCCTTCCACCCATGGGACATACTCCGTATTGCTCCGCCTTTGCGTAAATATCTCCCCACCTGAGTCCCGGTTGTACACTTACACTGCCTGCAAGCTTGTTGTAAGCGAACTTGGTCATCTTGCTGAAATCGATCAAGATTCCACCTTGGGTGCTGTCCCAACCTGCCATTCCTGTATGACCTCCAGCACGAACGGCGTATCTGGACTTGGTACGGTAGATAGTAGCCATAGCAGTTGCCACATCGGCGGTGGTGACGGGTTGAACGATGCATGATGGCGACAATTTGTTGTTCAGAGGGTTGTATCCACCATTTTTAGCCTGCGTGTAGTAAGTAGCATTGGAGCTAGGGGTGATGATACTAAGAGACGGGTTACATTTCATGAGTTCGCTACACGCCAAGTCTGCGCCCGACACGGCGGGGGAGCAGATGACCGAGGTGGTTGTTATGGCGACCGTCAACAAGCTTGTCAAAGGTGCTGCGAATCGCATTTTCCAAAGGTTCTACGATAGAGAAAGAATGCTCTTTTGCGGCTCTTGTCGGAGAGCGTAGGCGAGGGGGGAAAGGGGTTAAGGAAGAAGACGTTGATAGAGACAAGATTTGGGGAAAGACGAATGGTAAAACTGTCACTACTCGCTTTTCCTTGGATCATGCTGGATAGAAGCCGAGCAGATTAGCAAGTTTGCAGCTCCTCTAATTGTGCTCGGTGTCTGTAGGCTGGTCCCTTGTCACAGCTTGAGGTGGGGCAGGCTTGTCAGAGCGATAGAGTGGGCTATGATTACATGGTTCCTGTTTTTGTTCCCACCAAGATTGGCAACAGTGGGTTGAGAAAGAGAGTGTGAGCTTTCCCACTTTGACTCGTTCTCGAAAGTGTGTCACGAGACCATAATTGGTGGGGACGAATGGAATCACGCCGACCTTTTCAAAGAGACATCAAGTGGGTCTCTTAGTCGACCCAAGTTGGACGCTTAAGCGGGGTCTCCCAGGACTGTATCTGTATTCTTCACAAGTGAAAGTGTCGCACTCCTTTTTTTCTTGGTTGGTTTGCTACGATGGCTGGAGTAACCTTTTCACTCATTGACTTGACAGTCGGATACCATTCTAGAAGGCTCAATCAGAGATGCATAATGAGATGAACCAGTGCAGAGGTACAAGCGCTGCTTGGTTTTCTTTGGCCTGTTCCGTCCTTCGCTCTTGTTTAAAGAGTGGGATGGATCGTGCTATTGTTGGTAGTTCAAATGCGGCGTTGCGATCCCACCCCTTCAACTTGGGCCCCATTTCGTTTTTTTGCTGCAAGGTGCTCGTCGTCGCTTGACAAAGGGATGGAAGGAGGAGGGAGGAAGGGACCTCTTTGCCTTGCCGTGCTTGACTCGCTTGTATGCATGGAATGCAACTCCGAAGCTATGGACCCTTACCGCACCATACTGTAATGCACACTGTAGACAGTATGGGCTGATCTTTGCAGCATCCCTTCCACAAGTCGGCGACCATCAACCCACGCTTTGGACCACCATCGCAAACGCCAAAAGCGGGCATAAACAGTGCAGTACAATCAAAGTAGCAATCACACTATTGTACTGAACTGTACGCTATGCCGAACAGCCACTTGACCTGGTTGCATTGCAGTACTGTACCTATAGTAAATTCACTGTAAGTGCATAGAGGTCGTCCTTTGCGCTAAGCTCAAACATCGACAACCAATAAATGAGGCACGAGCCTCCAGTTTTGTGTCTCACAGAATATGCTCATACGCTCGAGTGCTTAGCTGCGTGCTTCTATTAAGAAAAACACACAACCTTATGAAATCGTATTGCGAGAAACCCAACAACCACAAACAACCTATTGTGCCAGCCAATCCTCTTCTACCCCCTCCTACTGCGCCCACTCGCACTTGCTGGCGTCGTCATGCCCCCGTCCCCATCCTTATCTCTCCTACTCAAACTACTTTCTGGCATCCCCTCCGGCTTTTCCACCGCATCAATCTCGTGCTTGGCCTCTTTCCAATTCTCCAAATTCGCCTGCGCAAATTCTCGGTGCATTTTCGCAAAATTCAACATCATATCCTTGAAATCGCTCACCTTTTGCCTCTGGAATCGATCCAGATCGGCTTGAATCGCAGTGGTCGCATAGTGCAAATCGTTGGCCGTAAGAGAGAGTCCTTCTTCCAGCAGAGAAATTTCCTCTCGTAATTTCGAAATGTTTGAACGACGAGATGCATCACGATCAACGTCCATGACGGATTGGAACGTGTGAGTGATGGCTCCTAGCAGACCGTAGCCCGTTGAACGGGACGAAGAGCGTTTGGATGGGGAGGACGGAGGTGAAGTCGCGCGTGATCGAGTATTGGAGGATGGATTGGCATCAGTGGCGCTGGAGGCTTCACCGTTGGTACCAGTTTTGCCGGCACTATCACCTTGTTCGTCGCTTGCCCGGCCATACACACTTGCAGTGGGCCTAAATCCACTCCCGACACCATCCCTTATGCCATTTGAATCGATGCCACCACCTGTCACCCTTCCTCCGCTGCTCAACAAGCCTGCTCCTCCCCTCTCCAATGCCTCTTCCAATCGTTTCGCTTCGTTCTCCACCCTCTCGAGCTCTTCGAGCTGCGTCTTCTTTGCTTCCAGTGCGTCTTGCGCGAGTTCGTACTGCAGGTGCTTGAGGTGGCGCCACTTCAACAGTCTTTGGAGGATAGCTGCAAACTGAGTATACTCGTGCAATGGCTCGGTGAAGGTTTCCTCCCACGTCTTGAGCATCTGACCCGTGGCAATGTAGGCAGCATCAGCAGCCTGGCCCGTCCTTTCAATGGCGGTGGCCAATTGACCTGACTCGGTGAGTGAGAAGCCATTGAGGATAGCACCCAACTCGGCGTAGTCGGTTGAAGCCTCGGTCCAGCGCCTCATGAGCCGACGGTTGACCTTCTCCATACTGCCAGCGAGGTGATTGGCAAAGCGGTTGGTGAATGCTTCCGAATCGATGAAGCGCTGATTGGGTTGTCGCAAAGATGAGACGGACGATGGCAGAGGCAAATGTGCGTATGCTGGACTTGCGTGAGGATCAGCAGGGTTCTGAACTGGCGCTCTGAGGTTGTGCTTGGGAAGATGAACCAGAGGAGGTGAAGCGGAGATATCATTCCAGTGATAGCGCCCATCGAGGAACTTTTGAAGCACCTCATCATCACGTAGCTTTGGATGGTTGTGGCAGCGTCGAAGAAAGCTCTGAAGCATACGCTTGCGACGAGCGATGATGGTGGCATCTTCTTTTGCTTTGCTCTGTTTTGCGGCGTAATCCGAGAGGGTATGCTTGGAGGGGATGGGCGCGATGATGATGGTGGGATGGAGTCGAATAAGGGCTTCTCGTAATGCCTCAAATTCGGAATAGCGACGCTTTGCCTCGTTGGATGCATTGCGAATGACGTATACGATGAAAGAAGAGCCGCTATCGCCAGACTTTTGAGCGTCTACAATTTCGATGACGGATAGAGGAGATGCAAAAGTGGCACGGTTGATCGAGGAGGGAGAGGATGTGGTGGCAGCCGAGTTAGATGTGTGAGTGGCATCCATGTGAGCAGCAGATGAGGAGGCTGTCCAAGCTTGGTCGTCGTGATCGTGTTGTACGAGGTTGGAAGTTGAGGCATGAACGCTTTGTGATTCGTCGAGTGAAGAAGTATGCGACGATGTAGCGGATGGCTTATTTGGTTCAAATGATTTGGAGGCGCCACTCTCATCATCTGGAATCTGGAATGGATTCATGTCATCGTGATGTGTGCTCATGCTGAGCAAAGACGGGAGCTTTTACGAGCTGGAATTGAAAGTTGGGATGATACAATACCACCGGCTAAGAGCAAAAGGTGACAAAGTGACCGGGTATTTAGTAAAAACCAGGATCAGATGAGCGTGCGCATAGAAAAAGCAACCTGATGGGCCTCGAAAGATTGCGGTAAAATGTTTGTGATTGACAAGACAAGAATGGCTTGATCGAGTGAAAGACGAATGTATGATGGTGTTGAGAGCTGAGCAACCAACACTGCTTTGGATCGCACTGCCGATTGGGATGACCCACGGATACAGTAATTTAAACATTGTATTAATAAATTACTACAGCAAAGTACAGTTAAAGCGAGTCGAATGGCCATATTGTTTTCTCTGCTCTGTGTAAAATCAATTGTGAATTTCGGTTTGCACTCTCTCAGCTGAGCTCTCAGTCACGAGTGCGCTGTGCTGCGCGCTTTCTTACCATAAATTGGGCTCACGTGTGCAGTGCAGTGCCCAATGAACAGTGCCAAGTATCAATAAATAAACTATTCCAATGGTCTGTGCGTCTTAAAACTCCACATAATGGACTTAATTCGTGCGATAGAGAAAAGGTATTGTATACTTGTATATACTGCAATCTTCCACATCACCTTACACACTCCGCCCACTTTGACTTACTATTTTGTATTAAGCACGTTCGCTTTGGTCCTCGTTGATGCTACAAATCCTACTTGTTTTCTCTTTCTTTCCACCATCTACCGTCTAATTTTTACCACTTTCTCTTGCAAACGGCTCTGTCTACATCATTCAGTGGCATAGCTGTCTCAAGCATGTCGTTGTCACCAGTCAGCTCCAAGTCCATCCTCTTGCTTTTAGGCCTTCTTTACTTGCAAGCCAACATTGTCGACGCAAGTATCTCAACATCGGCTGGTTTTCCCCAAGATGTCTTTACTAATCCGGCTTTTCAAGTTCATTTCGGTCACAATGTTAACACCGACACCACCACTCTGCCTATTAAGCGTAGTGATGCGCTAAAGCTTCTTGAACAGCAACAAGCTTCTTCTTCATCCTCATCCAATCAAGCCTCTCCCAGCGATCTAGCTGACATCTCCTCCTCCCTCGCCATTCCTTTCCATTCCGATCACCAGCCTTCTAAGCGACCAAATCAACACTCCCCAACCCTCTTTTGGTCTCTTCAGCGCTCTTCCTCCACAGACTTCCATCTGTGCTCTGTACCCGACTTTACCTACAAATCATCCGACAACAATCGCCCTTATCCCTCAACTGATACTTTGCGCTCACGTCGAGATCTCATTCGAAACGCCAAAAACTTGCTCGAGCCACTCAAAAACACATGCCTCTACCATACCGCAGAATGGTTCACCTACAGCTTCTGCCATGGTCGCGAGATCCGCCAGTTCCGTCGACTAGCACCTCGAACCGCTGCAGAGAAGGCTTACAACGCTGCTGGAGGCGGTGACGCAGGTAAAAGAGCAGCCATGGACGCAGCCGATCGTGTAACAAACACGCAGCATCCCGTCGCAGATCCCGATTTTCCCGCATTCATCTTGGGACGTTGGACTCCCCAAACCGATCGGATCGATGGCGACGATCACACTCATCAGCGTCGTCAACAACAACAACCTCTGAGTACTGCTACGATTGAGCAAACCACGGGTGTCGCTGCTGTCAACTCGAACACCAATAGTCATGCCATGTCACCCCTGCTCAACTCGGCGGGTCTAGACTTGGTAGAAGAGGTTCAATTTGGAGATTGGGATGAAGAAGAACTTTTCGCCGCAGAGGCAAAAGCACTCTCTCAGCTCAAACATCACAATGATCCTGCTGCGTCCAACTCGCTTCAAGAGCCACGACACGAGGCTCAAAAGAATCGTTACTTGACGCAACGATGGACCAATGGAACCATGTGCGATAAGACGAACGAGGTAAGGACGGTGGAGGTGCAATACCACTGCAGCAACAGGAAGCCTCTCGAAGATCGTATCATCATGTTTAAAGAGACGACGATTTGCAACTACGTCTTGGTGATACAGACACCAAGACTATGCGAGGACGCAGCTTTTGGTGGAGAAAAGCAAGACATTGCGCTTCCAATTCAGTGTCATAAGGTCGTAAGCGACGACTACAATGGTGCTACGGTAGGTGAACCTGACAGAGTGCCACCTACACCTTTATCCGAGATCCAAGACGGAGGTCATGTGGGTTCACACCAGGCTAGCGTGGAAAAAGCCACAGCAACGGGGGCAGACCAAGAAAGCGCGCAAGAACCAAGCACCACATCACATACATATGGCGATCTCTCTCGCTACGGCTCTGTACATGACGACTATTACGACGAAGTTCTGGGTGGTCCTGGCGCCTCTTATCAAGAATACCATCACGATCACCATCACGATCACCATCACGATCACCATCACGATCATCATCAACAACAACAACAACAACATGGCGGTGAGTTTGCCGAGACGGAAGTTTTGTTTGAGATTGGCGCGGACCAAGATGGAAACGTCGTTGTGAACAAGATGCACGAAACCGGTGCATCTGATGCGTCCTTTTCTGATGCAAGTGCTGCAGAAGGGAAAGAGGCACGTCGACGTGAAGGAGGAAAAAGGCGCTCTGACGATCATGTTCAAGAGGAAGGCGGCGATGGTGATGGGCCAATTGAGATTCAGTTAGACATTGATGATTTTCTCTCTGTGTTGCGAGGGGATCAAGGTGGGAGTGTTGAGAAGAAGTTGGCTGAAAAGATCAGTCAAGTTTTGAATCAGCAGATTCAACGCGATACGCTCAAAGCAGGTGAACAATTAGACCAAGCAGAGTCAAACAGTAACGGTGAGGATAGGAAAAACAAGGAAAACAAGAAGAAACAGACGACGCCGGAAGATTTGGTCAAGTTGTACCGAACCTTGATGACTGCAGTGACTGGCGACATGAAAATTAAGAATAAGAATGGTGTTAAAAGAGTATTGGGTGAGGAAGGGAATAAGATGGCAGCTCAGCAACAGCAACAGCAACAGCAGCTTGGATTGAGGATGGAAAAGGTGGGTGATAGTCTGGGTGAGCGTGTTAAGCGATTTTATGAAGCGAAAGAGAGAGACGAACTGGATAGGAGGAAGAAAAAAGTCTGATTTGGTTACAACTTAGTTCAACTTTGAAAGAGTCGAATGTCTGTTTGTACTTGTACATTCTCCAAAAGAAAAAGAAAAATTTTCCCCAAGTTTCAGGAGGAGAAAGGTGTGATTCAAGTTCATCTTGTATGGGTCTGGTGTGAAATGAATCGGAAATGGTGTTGGAGAAAAATCAAGCACTGGTTAAGTTGAAGAGAGTGTGTGTGGGGAGGGGATATGCAGAGAATGTGATCGTACTTGGTACGGATGGGGAGGATTATGTGCTGGAATGGGAATAAGAAAAAAAAAAATAAGAAAAAAAAATTGCGTTGCGAGAGTCGTAAGGGATCGAACGAGTGAGTATATACAATACAATAGATGTGTGTGTGAGAGGTGGATTGATTTGCATATCATCTGGAATACGAGAATCTCTTGCGCCATCCATCCATCTCGATCTCGAAACTCGCTGCTATCACGTTTGTCCAAAAACATTTTCTCTACACATACTTGCCAAAAAAGGGAATCAAAGACTGAGCAATAGTGAAAGAAAACACCAATTTTGGACCGACCACCAACACCTTTGGTGTCAAACCTTTGAAGAAAGCGCTAAAACCTTCATTCTTGACCATCTCCTTAATAATTTGAACGCCACCCACCTTGCTTTCAAAGTTAGCATTCTGAATCCTAGTCTTGACAACATCCAAAGGAGCAGCTACAGTAATACTGGCGACTGAACCACCAATGGAGGCGAAAAAGTTTTGAGTCCATGTAGCCTCATTGTAATTTTTAAGACCAAAAATGTATTCCTTTGTAAAAGCACTTCCACCAAACAAAGCGAAACTTCCAGGTGCGTTTCTTGCGGCTGTCCAACCCCAACCTCTGTAAAGGTTTACATTTTCATCGGCAAGAATCCTGAGAAATCCACGACTACGAAAAGCTTCCGGGTTTGTCTGACGTTTGATCTTGAGTACATCGAGAGGTAGAAGCACGATTTCACCTATACCAGTCAAAGAACCTGCAGTAGCAGACATGATGGATTTACCAGCACGTTCACCAAATACGCTCTCAAACTGTTTACGGTGATGAGTGGTGAGGTAATCGTTAAAGTAAGGTTGACCTCCAAACTTGTAAATTCGTTGAAGCACTTTGTATCCAGCAGCGTATCCAAGACCTGGGAAAAGCGAGATGAATTTGGTGCTAAGGTTGGCGGTAGCTTTTTCTTTAAAAACGACTTGGGACATGGAAAGACCAGAAACCTTGTTGGACATGAGCCGTTTGGCAACTGTGTCAACCGGGTGAAAGACGAGGAGCTCGGCAATACCACTAAGGCCCGAACCAAGTAAACGGGCCTTAGCGGATTCACGCTTTCCACCAATAGGAGGTGACATGTTGATGAAAAGGGGTATATGAAGAGACCACAGAAGGGAGGGAGAAAGAACGATGTTAGAGGGTGATGGAGTTAAGAAGGATAAAGAAGGAAGGTTGAAAACAAGAATCGATGACAGATGGAAGAGAGATATCAGATATGGTACAGTGAATTTCGTCTAGAAGAATCTCAAGATCCAAAAAGATCAAAAAGAAAAAAGAAAAAAGATATCAATCCAAGCCAAGCCGAGCCGAGCCGAGAGAGGAGCGGGCCATTTTCACGGTTTCCGCCTTGAATGCCAAAGAGGAGCGAGCGCAACTTAGCCGGTCACTTTTTCAACTCACTTGATTGCAACAATACACACTGGAACGTTGACCAAACAATAAGTATGATGATGAATAAGCATTACTTAAGTAAAATTCATCACCAGACGCGTCCAAAAATTTTCTCGGAAGTTCCAAGTCAAGTCCCGAACGATCTCATTCTCATCGTGCTATCGAATCACGATAAACGATGAGCTCAGTTCTGCAATCACCTTT
Organism: Melanopsichium pennsylvanicum; assembly: GCA_900208305.1. Lineage (NCBI taxonomy): Eukaryota > Fungi > Basidiomycota > Ustilaginomycetes > Ustilaginales > Melanopsichium > Melanopsichium pennsylvanicum. The sequence goes on from OAPG01000017.1 coordinate 434,449, forward strand.
AACCGAGCTGAGTTCATCCTGATTCCTATTTTGTCTCGAAAACCTCGCTAATGTATCAAATATCAAAATGCCCATCTCATCATTTTTCGTTAACGAGATTCACTCACTCTACTGTGCTGTACTCTGTCCTAGGCTCGTCTGGATCAATGTCCATCAGTGCTAGCATCGCACATGTCAAGCTGCGTTCTGCATCTCAATTTGATCCATTTGATCAACAAAACCAGCACACACCTCACTTATTGACTCTGTTCAGATATCGATGTGGTTCGCACCCGCGCTAGGATTAGGGAGATCACGTGATGAAAAAGGAAGCGTCTGTTCAATTCTTCTTTTTGCTTTTTTTCGAATTTGAGTCGGCAGCGCTGCCAAATTTCGTCCAGAGCGGACCTGACAGAGTGTGGGAATTGACTTGAATAAAGCTTCACCTGTCACTTTACAACTTATCTTCTTCCCACCATCTGCAATGTCGTATCAGCTTCTTTTCGCAACAAAGTGCATTTGCTCCTAAACGAGTCATGACACTTGAAAGCCAAAAGAGGTTGACGCTGCAGATGCATTCAACTACAAATTGTAAGTACTCTATATCACCTTGCATCTCAATCAAAGCATATGACAAAGCAACAAGCACGACAAACCGCCAAAAATAAAAAAATAAAAAAAAATTCGAAAACCGTTGGAAAATGATGATCATATCCCATAATCTCAGAGCTCTGTCATTAGGACTTACCAATCCGCCGACTTTGCGAGGAGTATGAGTGCTTTTTTTAGTCATAGTTACACTGATTCCATCTCAAACCTCACACAACTCGCGCTATCTAACATCAACTTGGCGAGGTTGGACAAGAGGCCTCAGAGAGGAAAGATACGAAATTCGTGTTTTGCTGCTCGGTAGTAAGCTATTCTCGCCATTCGTACAAACTGGCTGATCATCTATAACTTAACTTTCGCCTTTCTCTACCTCTATAGATCGTCGAGCGCTATACAGTTCAGTTGCAATGCCATTTATCATGATCAAAACTCTTTTTCACACATACGCACACGTACTGCAGTTGCACATCAAAGACTGTGCACTCTAGCTCTGAAACATGTACTGCAAAATCAAACCTAGACTGATTGAGAATCGACAGCAATACCTCTTAACAAAAAAAAAAAAAAAAAAAAAAAAAAAACTTCTCTCGTACAAAAACCATGAAACCAACAACCAAGCCAACTTGTTTGATTCTCACCTAAACCTTCATGAATCGGAACAAGCTTGCCAACTTGACAAATCGTCTACCGTTTTTAGCCAGATACTTGTCTACCGTCTCGTGTAGCATCTCGAGCTCTCTCTTATTCACATCTAGCATGGCTATCACTTGATCCTGCCAAGCTTTCCCACTTGGTGTGACGTCGACTCGTGCTTCTGTAATCTTATCCCTGATCCTTTTTTGGTCAAAGATCGATTCTAGGTAGATGAGTTGGTCGTACAACTGTTTATCGGTGTAAGTTGGCTCTACGCGACCTCTGCATGCGAGATGAGAAGCCACTTTTGAAGTAGAATCGAGCAGAGCGGCGGATTTGGAATCGTGAATTGCCAGACACCGTTTCGGATATACACTTGCCATACGTGTTTGAGATGCACAATTGACATCACTGCACTCTGTCCATCCTGCATAATATCGACTAATATACTTGCGAATACACAGTTCCAACTGAATCGATACACTTACCAATGGTAGCATGCGTTGACAACACGAATTAGTACACCTGATACCTTTGGTACTAATCGCATTCCTTTCCGTCTTTTCGGTATTTGTAGAATCACCTAATGCCCGCTTCAAGGGTCGATGAGCTGGACCAAAGTACGTGCTAGATTCGAGACAAAAGGGACATGTGATCTTGAAAGCTTCACAATCAGCAAAACGTACTTGGTCCGGAATTTGACTATCGAGCGTAGCAAATTCTCGTTCTGCTACCCCACCCGCCCCATTCGATGAACAAGACACGTGAGAGTACTTTGTCGCATCCAATCCCAAACACTCGGCAAGACGAGACCGATCCGTACCTTGTATGCTCTCACACAACCTCTCGATTGGAGGCAAAATTTGAAGTGCAAGATAGTGTTCATAGTCGACCTTGAGGTCACTATCCTTCCTTCTGAGTTCGTCAGGATGATGCGCTCGATCCGCCTGTGCAGATTTCGTCGATGATCCACCATCTTGACCCAAACAAAATATGTAAGGAATCACATCACCCATACGTGCATTACCACCTCTCGCCTTGATGCGAAGTGCAACTTGAACGTGCGGTTGAGATTTGACATCCGGATAATCTTCCGGATTCTTACCCAGTCGCTTATAAATGATAAAGTCATCCAATCCAATTTCACCACTTTTGATCTTGACAGACATTTCCGACAAATACTCGTGGATATGTTCCACCACCAACTCTGTCGCTTGTCCACTCAGAATTTGGTCCAAAACGTAATTCGACACATTCTTGGACAAGGCCGAGTATTCTCTTCTCTTCATGTCCAAACCCTTGATCTCGGTTGTTCTCTTTGCCTCATCGTCCACCAGCACAGCAGCGTACTTCTTCTTCTGCAATAACAGCATGCGTTCAAACACTCCATCAATGTCGATCTCGAGCAAACGATACCTTTCGTTGACGCTCTTCTTGAACTCGGTACCGATCCTCAAAGCTTCGCGATACTCGGTGGCATTCGTGTTAATCATGACACTGTCCGTGTCACCATAGATAACATCCAGCAGCATCGACTCGGCCAGCTCCTTGGTGGCGGTGAGGATCTCTCGACCTTTGAACGTGGTGAGCGCCGCCAGAGGTCGAGCATAGAAACGCGAGTTTTCGAAGCCGAGACAACCGTACATGGAGTTGGCCGTGAGTTTGAGCGCAAGCTGCTTGATGTTCCACTGCATCAGTTGCGATGGAGTAGCAGATTTGTCTTTCATGAGCGATTTCACTTGACGACGACGAGCGACGAGCTGGGCAATGATACGCGGAAGCACTCCTTGCTCCACGTCCGAAGAGGGGACCTCGGGGATTTTATCACTCCCTTCTGCCGACTCCCCACCACCCTCGGCCTCCGTCGAAGCAGAAGCACAGGCGGAGAAGAGGTCGTCGTCCTCAAGACCCTGCGTAGCAGGTCTTTCGACGGTTGTGAAATCGATGTTGAACTCCTGAATGATCGAGGGATAAAGCGAGTTGAAGTCCATCACCAAAATGTACTTGTCCCACAAACCCCTTTTCGGCTCGAACACGAGACCACCCTTGAACTTGTCCTTCTTGCTGTTCGCGACCGTCGCAGCGCTGCTTCCGTTCTTGGCCTTGCTTTTAGCCTTAAGCTCGGCCGCTTGCTGAATCTGCTTCTTTTCCCAGGCGCTGATCTTGTCCGGGCAAATGTACTTCTGCCTGTGAAAATCATGCAGCAGAATGTACTCATTTCGCTCTGCGCGACCTCCATTCAGAGTCTTGTTCCAGCTGTTTCCCGCGAGATTGGTGAGCTGCTTTGTGAGAGGCAGGATCTGAACTTTGGCAGCGATAGCCATCTGGAAGAACGTATCCACTTCGCAGTGGCGTACAAACGTGAGCAGGCGCTCAGGAGAAGGCGCGAGCGAGTCAAAGAATGAAGCAGTTTCTTCGGGATCGATGTCTTCGCGTTGAATCTTAAGATGCGTCCCGCACATTTCGGTGAGAGACCAGGTGGTGGAGGTGATCATACTCTTTCCGTTGTCGCTCGCGAGGTCGCACACGAGTCTACCGGCAAGGATCTTAAGGTTCATTCCCTGCTTCAACTTTGGCCACTTGGGTCGGCGGAATCTGCCAACACGCGACCAGTGATCAGCACGCAAATCCTTCATACGGTGAAGAAGGACGTCGAGGGAGACACCATTGAACTCGTGGCCCACAATGACATCGGGATCGGCATTGTGAATCTGAGCAAGCAGCGCATTGAGGAGCATGCGCTCGTACTTGAGCGTGTGGATCTTGATCTTGCCCTTGCGCGCCTCGGCTTCGAAGCCAGGAGGGAACATGGAACCGAGCGGGCGGACCGCGGTGAATACGGAGCAAGGGAGCCGCTCGGGTGGCGTAGGATCTTCAATCTGGTGATCAGTCCAAGTTCGTGCGCTGACGGCCACCAGCTCCTGCTTGTTCTCTTTGTGATTGACAACGGTGCGGACGGCGAGGGACATGACCGTAAGTGGGGGCGTCTCGCGTGGGGACGTCGTGTCTGTATCAGAGATCGGCGAGATATCCTTGGGATCTTCGACAGACACTTCCATCTTACACCACGAGATGGGCGTAGCTCCTTCAGCGACGGTTGCGTTGGAGATCTTCAGCCAGCTTGGACCGAAGATGCGGCGTTTCACAACAAGCAGCTCAAATGGCGAAGTGTTCGTACCGAAAGCCTTGCTGAAAGTCCTGCCTTTGAAGTCGAACGGCAGTTGTGGCTCATCGAAACCATATCGGATCTTCATGTAGTTGGACTCGGCAGGTACTCCGGCTTGCTCGAACGCATACTTGCGAGTGACCCACTTGGATAGGAAACGCTTGATCCCATGCTTGGCGGAGAGATCTTCGAATTCGTCGTAGATCTCATCTTCGCCAACGGGGCGGTCGGTCTCGTGGCCGCTTTCGACCTGCTGTCTACGAGGGAGGAGGAATACGCAGCGCTCGATACCATTGACGGTGAGGCAGCACGATACATAGCGGCCGGACTCCTTGTCTTTGACCTTACCAACAAGGTAGACCACACCGTTCTCACCTTCGAGATAGTCCAGCCAGTAGAAGAAGAGCGACTTGTCTTGTTCGAACGCTTTGACCTTGCCGGCAGCAGGTGTCGCATTGCTTGCAGCAGTCTTGGTGGCCATATTGGCAGCCACAGGAGTAGGTGTGGCAGGCTCGACGTGCTTCATGAGATCGTTGTGCACCTTTTGCCAGCTGCTTCGACTTGCCGGTGTCTTTTCTTGTTCCTTCTTGACAGTTGTCGGTGTCGTGGAATATGACGAGGGTTGTGTCTTGTTGGCTGTCTTGTCTTCCAACCTGGCTGGGCGCGGTGTCTCAGCAGCAGCTGGAGCCAGCTTGGGGCGGCAAGCCTGTCCTCGAGCATCAACGGACTGAGCGGGGAGCGAGCCGACTTCGACACGTCGCACTGCAAGATCTTCATTCTCGTCATCGCTGAAGGCAAGAGCATGGTTGCTGAGGCCTGCAGCGCGCTTCGAGGGATGACTTATGAACACATCGTTGTTGTCTTGTTCATCAAGGCCAAGACTGCCGATGCGACTAGGCAGACATTTGGGACCCCGAAGCTTCTTGTTGGACTGGGGAAGGTCGTCGTCGAGTTCAAACACAGGATCGGAGCCAAGATTTGGACCCCAAGGTGGGGTGTCACTGCCGCTCACGTGAACGCGTGGCGCAGCGCCATCACTGGAAGGATGTGCGGAGTCGCTTGTGGGGGGACCGGACGAAGGGCTGGTGAAGCCGTTGTTGAGCGACGTCGAGCCGCGAAAGCGAGAGAAGGCGCCTTCTTCGGGCTTGCGCTTCCTGGAGAGCGAAGAGGAAAGGCGATTGAGAGGCGAAGGGCTGGCTGGGTCATGAGTTGATGTGGAAGCCTGAGCACTCAACTCGTCGAGGTTGCCAAGGATGTCAGCCATGAAGTCGTCCTCCTTCTCCTTGCTCACTGCTGGACGATACGCGTCGAGAGCAGCTGCTCGGGCGCGTTGGGCATCCCGGGCGCGGCTGGCAGCTAAGTTGGATGACAATCCAGACGAAGCCTTGCGCTGTTTACTGAAAGCCGCCGAGAGGCTTGAATTTTGAAATGCGGAAGAGCTGGCATCTTTGCCTTTGAGGCTCGAGCGTGCCTTGGTGCCCTTTTTAGGCTTGCGCTTGCCCGTGCGTTCAAAGTATTCCTGTTCGTCTTCAGTCTCTTCGTCATCGTCGTCCTGGCGGCGGTTCCGGTCATCCCATTCGTCTTGACCGTGATCGACGTAACCTGAGCCGTCATCGTCTTCGATAAAGTCATCGTCCATGACGCGACCTCGGAGGATGGAGCGATATTCGTCTTCTGAGACTTCGTCGTAGATTGCGTCATCCTCATCGGAGTGATCTGCCGACTTGGAAGTCTTTGATGTCAGATAACGAGGAGGTGATTGATTGGTCAGTCAGGCGAGCAAAGGGGGACAATGTCGTATACTAAGATTGAAATACGTACTGTGGACAGGGTTATACCATCGCGCTTAGCCTTGAGAGCGGCCAGAGCGTTGATCTTGCTTGCTTTCGAAGACATAGATGGCAGACTGTAATGGTGGGGCATAGACGACGAGTGGTATAGTGGAGGTTGTTGCACTGAGCAAGCTTCGCACCCTAGTGGCAGTGTAGCAGGGAAGAAAAGTTCACGCTTGAACTCTCGTGCGCGTTGTGTTTTCAGGGATGGAGGAGCAACGTTGATGATATTAGTATGCTGGGATGGTGGTTGTGTTCAGCGGCTTCGACATGAATTTTGAAGATGGTACAGGTCAAGAAGACACCGGATGAAGGGTCACAAGTTTGAATCTCGCCAATTCAGCTTTCTTGCTGAGCTCTCACAGCTTATGACAAGAACAAAGTGCAGTAAAAACGCGTCTTTCAGGTTCAGGTTCATCCTGGTTTCGCGTAAATGAGACCAACTTCCATCACACGCCCGCACCTCAAACAAACTCGCGTCCTCCTCGTGTTTCCACCAAAAGAAATTGGTTGGCACAACAGAATAATTTCAGGCAACACAGCACAGTCTGTTCGTCACAACGGCTCTGAATGAATGGAGCCAAACCAACACTATTTTTGACCGCGCTGAATCATGAAGCTGCAATTTGTGCGCTTGCCTGACACCAAATTCGCGACGCGACTCGGACGCGAATTTTGCGCTACCTTGTTAGGCCGATGCTAATGGATGACAATGACATATATAATCAAGAAGGCGACATGTTGAGATTGGACAACTCTTCTCGATTATCAATCCATCCGCAACACAGTATGTGATCGATGCAACTTTTACGAGACGCTTCAGAGTAGCCAGATCATCACGCAAGTATGGATTCTCAGAGCTTCTTGTGCATCTAAGCACTAGAAAAGAGGGCGCTCTCACCTCGCTGTTTGTCTTCACAGCCAGCCATTAGGTTGCTCCTTTGCGAGTGATGCCGCTGCGCAAGGGAGCCAGACCATGCTTGATGAAATAGCTTGTGAGCTGCCAAGGTCTGAACTTCTCAGCTGCTGAGGTACGATCGCGGAATCCTCAACTGACTCCTCGCCGATGATGAGCGTCGGACTCGCCGCACTTGCTCAACACTTGTTTAAGGCCATGTATTCCCCAAATGTCGTTGCAGATGGATATAGAGCCAGAATCAGACTTAAACCAATGGTACAAGTTCGCATCAAGCCGTACTCCGCACGATGGAAAGGGAAAGTTTACGGACGATTGAGGCTATTCATCTTTCACAGTATGCTGCTTTGAATGTGATTCTTCAAGCTCGAGCTGAGTGAAAGCAATTGTTAGAAGAAAGCATTGCCGTTCCACGGAACACTCCTTTCCTCGGTATTGATGAAGCGATTTCCAGTCGCAGATAGCATGTCAGGATTGTCGACTTTCTTTATGGGTCATTGCCTACAGCACGAAGCACATAAGCGCATTCGACAGCATATTGGTGTGTAACACTCATCGCCAAAGCGGAGCAACCGCGTGACACTTCGCTCGCCACTGGAAGCGAACAATGTGTGATCTCAGCGCCCCTCGTGCCCTCTGTTCCTTATTCCTGCCGAGATAGTGCCTCAAGCAGAAGTCTAAAAGCAGACGTGAGAAAGTCGTACTTACATCAGGCTAGCCGATTCATCATATTGCAGAATGGAGGGCACAGCCGTTGTAAAAACTTTCCCCCTCTCGAGCTTGTAGGCCAGTGTCTGTAAGAACAGTCGAAGCACACTCTCACAGTGAGATTTACAAACCATCCTTCCATGGCGGACGACTTTCCACATGCGGAAATGGTGATTCAGTGCAAAGAGTAGTCATTTATCCAGCGTGCAAAATCCGGCTTGCTGGATGTCGGTACATCCTTTAATGACTTCTAGAGCCAGATTTTTGCCACAATCCGTCAGTACGAGGGACCCTGATGGCAGTTTGGTGTCAAGGATATTTGTGTGCGGAAGATAAAATTTTATTGTCCGCATCACAACAAACAATACTTTTGTTAAGAAGAAGCGGGCTTTCCCGCAACTAAGCAGCTACTCGATTTGCCCGTGCTTCGAGCTGAGCAGCGCAGATTGAAATTCCCTTGCCCTAGCGGAAAGGGGTGAAGCTGAAAAACAATTGAACGATGAACGTTGTATCATGCCATCTACACACGCCTGCTTTGACCATAAACCAGCAAGAGATAGTATAGGAGCTCAAGAACTATGAGCACCGAAGAATAACCATATTGGACAAATCGCCACGGATCGATGCCCGTAGAAATCGCGTATGGAAAGCGAAAATAATCTGTCAGTAAGCAATTCGAGTCGGAAGATAGAATCTTTTAACATGCAAATTGGTTTTTTCCCGGCGCAACGGAGTTGAAGGAACTCAGAAATTCTAATTATCCCCAATTTTCCAACGCATTTTTCATGGTGACTCTTAGAGCAGCCAACTGTCGCGGTTGCCAGAATAGTCAACTCTCCACTAAGCAGGTGCGGTTCTCAGAGCCGCACATAAATTACTTTCCTTGAACTCAGAAATCCAACTTTTGTCCGGACAAAATTGGCCGCCGTCTTTTTGGGTTTTGTCCCGGCGAAAATTGGCGCACCAGATACGATTCTTCAACTGAAGGCAGACGCGTGGGAAGCATGCCGAGCGGAGCCTATGAAACGGTATGATTTTTTGGTCTGGGTAGACTTGGAGATGGAGATTTTCAATTTTGTGCACTACTCAGAGGTGACAGGTTCTATCGTACCATACTGATCGCTCTGGCATTCCTGCGTCTCAAAGATCACTTTCTCGGTGATGACCGAGCAACGAAAAGATCAACTTGATCTCCATGGCATGATTGTTGTGATGCCCTTCCTTTGCACCACAGAGGCCGCATCAAGGCACCTGTCAGGATGGAGTGATCCAAAGCTTAGGGTCCATGAGGAATGCCAAGACAGAGAGCTCCGGTTCCAAGAAAGTCGTACCATAGTAGATCACTCAGCAAGGCAAGCTCAATGTGACATCATGTACACAATCACTGCTGTATCGACAACTACGCTCAATTTTGAGAAGCCCAATGTTACACGATCGTGCGTTTGCTTCTTAGAGTCTATGGAGCCAGAGTAGACACTTACAATGGAATAGACCCTGGAGGCTTCTCGTAGCCTCGAGGACGTGCACCACGAAAAGTCTGCCGCGACAGCGTACAAAGGCGGGTTCCGAGTTGATCAATGTCCCCTTTCGGAGCCAACTCATCTTCAAATGAACAGGTCCGGCTGTGGCTTGCAGCTGCTTTAGTTACCTCACTCAAGCGCATCTACCCAGATAAAGCACACAAAGTGGGCGTATTCCTATACAGTAAGAGGAAGGATGATGGTGAAGCTAAACCACATACAGGGTCTATTAACTTACTTCGACGCTGCCCTTGGTCTTATGACAGCTTGCAACCTGCAGTCATCCCTATTATTAGAACACGGTGAAAAATACTTACCAATTTTGCCTGAGAATAGTGTCTAAAAAAAGTGGTGCTGGTTTCAGCTGACTCGCGTCCAAATTCTCATGGGACGGGGTTGCTCAAGTGTTTAGTAAGATGGAAACTTCGCAATCTGGCATACGGTCTGTTTCCGTGCTGCGTCCTGCATGTTTGTGGTGTATCTATTTCGTGCTTTTCCAGCCTGTGGAGGCTCCTAGAATAGTCAAGGTAATAGGTGCACCACCGCAAGGCTCTGTTTGAGTTGATTTGGGCAGGCCCTTGAAGTCGGATCAGCTGTCAAACCCACTCACTCTCTTGCCCTGCGTGAGTCTCGATTTGCATGTCGGCAATGTCGGAAACATTTTGCCGTGATCTTCAAAGTCAGTCCGCACGAGGAGAATGAAACAGCCGGACTACTCGCACCTGTCACGCTGTCATCACGGGCCGGATGCGACAGTCAAGCCCGGATCGGTACCAACTTTCTTAAGAAGAAAACACGGAAATCGTGATCGAGATGGTTTCAGAATTGCCCTCCCCAAACATGCCCTGCATAGATCGCTTGACATTCTGATACAGCAGCGTAGATTGGGCTCCGGACACCGAGCATGAATACTAGAATTGTCTTGGTGATTCACACCGGAAGCGTTTAACTTCGGTTTTACATCGGTGCACGAGCCTGTTGAACAGTGAAAGGAAAGTCTTTGCGACACCCGGGTTCAACGCAAACTATTGCAACCGAGCCTCGCTTAGAATATCACGACCGGACCAGATGGAGCTTCTGGATCTCGCGTGGCTGCCACGCTAGCGACTGACATTCGATCGTCATTCATACCATTCTCCAATGGAATTACTGAAGCTTGTTGCGGTTCGTCCATGTTTCGCGACTATTCATCTTCAGCCTCATAAAAATACGAGACGCAGACGAGAAGATCTAGACCGAGTGAAGGTAAAAATTTCAGTATGGCTGTCGGAGCCTCAAGATCTTCAGCGGTAGCGTTCACCACAGCGATCGACGTCAAAATGCCACGAAACCCATGTTTCGAAAGTGTCCTCAAGGGGAGGTTTGACACATTGATGTCAACAAGGCTGACTCTCACGAACGGAGAGAGAGGGACACATGACAGAAATTTTCAAGTTCGTAAAGCGTGGAGGATATCGAGGGTGTGACAGAGTGTTCGACGGATGAAAGCTTTTATCCGAAACTCCAGACAGCTGCCAATTAGGGTCATTTCGATCGCGTTAGAAGAAACCAATTTGTAGCCACATTGAGCATATTGATCCAGCCGTATGTGGGATCAGACAGACGGGATAAGGAATGTGGCAAAAAGTGGCAAGTGACAGAAAGAATGATGGAGATGGACAGAGTGGCTTGCATGATGTACGCGGACTCCAGTCAAGCATCATGCGTTTGTTGTCAAGATCTTGTGGATTGTACCACATGAACTCGGACAAGTGGATTAAGGCGGTGAAACAACAGCACAAGTGTTTGGTTGACTCGGATCTCGGACCATCATGAAGGTTTAAATAGATCTGTGAAGGCTTGGCGGCCGGAAGAAGAAAGAAGTTGCGCAGCTTGCGCGGACGGGAAGCTGAGTTCAAGGATGCGAGACAAGTTATCGCAAAGCACGAGTGCAGACCTGGATACGTTTTCGAGGCGTGGACAGTTGCGAATGGTAAGGAGACGCGATCGTTAGTACCACAAACTCGAGTAGGTTTCACACTTTCCAGGCCAACTACGCTGCAAGGCTATTAGGTGCTTTGTTTGCCACCAAACAAAATGTCATGAACCGACTCTGTCGCTTTCGCGTGGCGTCGCCTAACGATGACATCACGCTAACGGTGTTGACCAGCCACACCTGTCGTTTCCCGATGGCTATCCTTCAGATCGCAATTGTATTCCAGCGATCAGGCTCGCACTGTGTTTGTAGCACCGAGATCCCACTCTATTAGTGGTGGAATAGTAATGTGAACCAGCGTGCTGACGCACGTCATGAGCCTCAATCAGCTTTGTAGATGCTCAGAGGCTAGATGATGTATCGCATTGGGACTCCATAGCGATATTCGAAAAGCCTTGGTCCAGGGACGACGAGATACACGGGTAGAATTGTACTCATGTTCATCGCCCGACGAAGCTTGGCCACTTACAAAGCAGAAGAATGGGAACGTCAGCTTCAATGGCAGGTTCCGGTTCTTCAAGCCTTAGCACTGTTGGGTCGAGGGAGCTCTCAAAGAGGAGTGAAAGGGCAAATGTGATGAAGCTTGGAGCCCGAACAGCCACAATCTTAACCTCGCCTTTCCAAACCGATTTCGACCCATTCTGCTTACGGCATAGGGACCATTGCGCGAAGGGTGTGCTTTTGACCGCAAGTGGGTGTAGATCACCTCCGGAGTTTACTGATCACGAGAGCGACGAGAGACCGTCCGGAACCTATCGGTCACGAGGGCGACAAGAGACTGTCCGGAACCCATCGGTCACGAGGGCAACAAGAGACCGTCCGGAACCTATCAGTCACGAGGGCGACAAGAGGCTGACTGACATGTGAGCATGTGAGCAGACGGCGAACACGAGTTGCCTGGCGAGGTGACGGACAATGGTGCAGCGTCGCCGAATGAAGGGCATGGGAGAAGGAGAAGGTCTAGATCTCGATACTAGATGAAGCGGAGCATCATCTAAGGCAGCATAGCAACGAAGAATGAGAACAATAACATTAAGGCAACACGTGAAAGCCGAAGAACGTCAAGTGCGGCCTAGGCCTGGGAAAACATCGCTTTCAAGCTCGGAGCATCGAAGTGACAGGGGAACCAAGACCCCAAGTAAAGCTTGCATGGGACCGGATGGGGAATGTGGATATGACTGAAGGTAACGGTCAATTGTTCTAAAAAAAAAACTTGCCGTGAGACGTGGTAGAAGTTCACTGGAAGCCTTCAGAAAGACGACATTGTTGGTTAGCTGGACATGCAAGCAAAACAAAGCGGAATATGAATCTGAGAGTGGATGCAGTCTTGGACACGTCGTCTGGTGTCGGCACAATACAAAGGCACCGCATGGCGGCCAACGATACGGTATTTAAATTTCGTAACTCCAAATTAAAGTCGATCTGCAAGAACGATCGTATATTCGAGATAATTTCCAATTCAAAACTTGTAAAACGAATTCAAAAGGATTTGATTCGAATTAATATTCGCCAGGATCTGCCGTTCAATTGAAGCGCTCAGTTAAAAAGAAGAAAAAGTTCTAATTTAATGAAAACACCATACGTAACTCGAGGCTTACCTCCTCTACTGCCACAACACATAGATTCATTTCATACGAAACCTTTTCATTTGAAGTGCTACACTCATGCGATCGCTACATACCGTATGGTCGCTGAATGTGTGAGAGGGAGTGTGCAAATTGATGTGCATGGGGGCGAGGAGAGTTCTCGGCGTGACACCCGTTCTGTTGGCTCGCCCATGCTCTCTTAGGACTATATTCATTGTTTGCTCGCGTGGAAGATGCTCCAGAGGAGTCACCGAATTCTTTTTTTTTTCTACGCTGCGCAATTTGACATCCCGACTTGATTGGCAGCTTCAACATCTTCCGCATCGGGACATTCTTCAGCTATCCAATACAACATTTTTCGGATCCTTCATATGCACTTTTTCGCAGCTGAGACAGCTCAAGACTTGACGTTGTACCTTGCTCTGCCCCGGGTCGGGCCTTGAAGCTATTCCCTATCCTGCTGTTGATTCAGATGGCTGAGTTCGACTTTCCGCGCGGTCAGTTTCTAGGTATACCAGCAAGGAATTTGAAAGCGTGGCACACGCGCAAGAAAGGGGAAAGCGTAGACGGTCAAGAGCAATGACGTGCAGACCCACTCGGTCCGGTTTGCATTGTCATGTCTTACATTGATTTCTCCTCCTATGAACGGCCTGCGATACTTTTCAGAGCACAGCTCCGCTGTGACCGTCTGCATGTCGCTGAGCTGACTACTGTGCCGTTTGATTACAGCTCGGCATGTTTCTCCTGTGCAGATTGACATGTTCCTACGTGTCTCTTCAGACTCGCACAGTTCACAAGCCTGCATTGCACTTTTTGTTGCATCACGTCTTCTCTGCCGACCCTCGTTTGTTTCGACAGTGGTGAACAAATAAGTAGTAAATTTCATGCCATCAAGACATTTGTTTGTCATAAAATTCTGTCTCTTCCCTTGACATAAATTTTTGGTGCAGGTCACGACGAAACAGATCAGTCCGAGAAGTATCCACTCTGGCTTTACCGCTTAGGCCTATTTGGCGACCTTTCAAAAACTACTCGTCATCAGTGACTTGCATCTATCTGGTCCAATTAGAGGCTTGTTGAGGCAATTCGATAGCCATAATGTGCAAACATCAGATGCTAGCAATTCAGCAAGTTTGGCTAAATTGAGACGATGGTCAACCGTTTCCTGGTCAAAACTTGATTCTGCCTAGGAACGCTCGTCAGGATCTGGACCTCGAAGTCTTTCAAAACGGAGAAAGAGAAAAAGAAACCGTGTTTGTACGATTGCGGGGTTGAATTTTCGAAAAGCGCACGGAAGAGAACGATGGACGGAGTTGAGCTCTGTGGAGATTGAAAGTCGGAATGGATGGGATGAGTTCCGACCGAAATTTGTATGGATTGCTGATGAGCTGCGAAAAGTGGCAGGTTGTCATAGATATGACCATGTGTAGGAGGTCGAAAGATTTTTTTTTTTTTATTCAGAAAAAGAAAATTGTTAATGAGGCCCAAGACGAAGGCTGGGGTAGTCTCATTTTGCACTATATGGAAGTCCGCTTGAGCATTTCACTCCGGCCACTCCGCTTGCACTTTCCCAGATGCCGAGTTTCGAAAGCGTTCTGATTTGGAGACTCGACTCGAGCCTCAACGCAACTTGGATCAGTTCGGACAATCACAACAAGGCATGAAACTGTCACATCCAGATACACTGTGTTCTGGGCATCGACAATTGGCCTTACTCTCTCGATCATCGATACCCCTGACTTGGATCCGGCTTTTTCATCGTCCTCTAACATGGTCTGGGCCCTTTGTTTAACGGCATCTCGTCACATCCCGTTCAGCTCGACATGCCGTACCTTGTTGGGGTGCTGACAAGTGCGTTTCGGACCACATCGCATCCAGAAGCAGCCTCTTCGGTCACTAGTGTCTGTGAATATAGCGGAGGCATCTTTTTTTCGTGCTCGAAGCAGGCAATTCATGAGCAACTGCAAGAGAGAAGCTGACTTTATGTGTGTCGCCGCCGTGTGGATTTGTTTGGACATACACCTGTACGCACGCTTGTACACGAGCCATTTCGTGTTCCTGAAGCTTACCGTTCCTGCTTATGACACCACTGAGCCGAGGCTGCACAACGCTGCATCGCGTGTCTCGCTTAGCACGTTCCGTGTCGGAATCGATTAAAAGCTCACCATCTTTTTGGCATCCTCACTTGTGGCTTGATCCGGAACCCGTCCACCGATCCTCTTCTCCAAGTTCTTACCAACAGAAATACTATACAACACCAGCCCTTTCGACAGATTGACTTTTTCTCTTACCCATGATGTCCCATCTATCCGTCGCCTCCGCACCGTTTCCCAGCATCACTCGCACCAGTGAAGACGACGCCTACTTCACATCACAACCTACCCTCACAGTTCCTGAGTCATTCCTTAGACCTTCTCGATCACGTTCCAACAGCGTTCACCCAAAAGAATACGGCGCCAGCAGCCTTCCAGCATCACCCACCAGCACTGCCTTTCCACAGCGACCTGGCTTCCATCGCGCGGCTACCAGTAGTGCTGTCACTAGTGTTAGCACTGCCGAGTCAACAAGATTTGACGACCTTCACTACTCCCAAACTCACTTTTCGAGGAGCACCTTGCTGGTGTACTCCGAGTCTGAGTCTGCTGCAGTCCAAGCGTCCTCGGGTCCCGGACCAGAGGAAGATATTCGTGAACTTCTCCTTGCATCATCTGACGAGGAGTCGAGTGCACCCCCTTCCACACCTGGTTTTGACAGCGCCAGAATCCCACCTAGAGGCTCAAGCTCGTTACGTGTGGGCAACAAGCAGTCTATGGAATCGGAAAAGTCAACTCTCTCGCTTCCCGAACCCGTCACTCTTTTGACACAACAAGCAACAGCACAAAACACTCAGTTGAGACGTAACGGGTTAGTGAGCGTCCCCTTTCCCGTCACCTAGCAAACTTTTCCATAGGCTTCCGAGTCCCTTGAAGAACATGCCACTGACATTGAAATTCTTTTCGATTCTTGTATGAAAAACAGAAAACGTTTCGGTCAGGTACAGAGCTGGCTTGCGAAACTTCCGGCGCGAACATGAGCAGCACTCGACATGAAACTGGATCTATCAGATCCAGCGCCTCTTCTCAAGGGTC
Organism: Melanopsichium pennsylvanicum; assembly: GCA_900208305.1. NCBI lineage: Eukaryota > Fungi > Basidiomycota > Ustilaginomycetes > Ustilaginales > Melanopsichium > Melanopsichium pennsylvanicum. The sequence continues at coordinate 450,501 of OAPG01000017.1, forward strand.
GTTCAAAAGACGGTCGAGGATTTTGATGAAGATCATCCCCTTCGCCCGCGAGTCGATCAGTCCTCCAAAACCAGCTGCTGAGCAAGGTCATCGCTTTGGCACTTTCCCTCGGACACGGGCAAAACAGCATGACGAGCCCATCGAGGTGCTAGCTGAGCGATTTTCAGATCTCAACTCTGGCGCTCTCTCGCCGCCACTGTCAAGTTCGTCAATCAAATCGACATTTTCGTCGGGCAATGCATTGTCCACACCTGCAACTTCGCCAGAGTTGGGCCATCCTGAGCTTCCGCTGGGTCGTAAATCTGGCAGTCATGGTCGAAAAGAGGGCCGCCGACTGAAAGCAAACTCTTCACGAGAGTCAGTTTACTCCCTCTTTTCCTCTTGTTCTTCTCAAAATCTCACTTCGAAAGCTTTGGAGGAGAGTGAATGGGAAAAAATACTGGAGGAAGCTGCTTCTAGAGCCTCTTGGCATTCTAGTATCAACCATCGTCCTCGTCAACACACTTCTTCCAACGTGAGCAGTCACAAACGCACTATTCCGGCCAATCAATTGACGTGGCCGAGAACCATTTCGAATCCAGTTCACCTAAGCAATAGCCTGCTGCTAGAGCACGTTTTTGTCGATATCAGCGATGATGGGAGGAGTGAGAGTAGCTACTCGGGCTTCCCTGACAATTCATGGAGCAGACAGACTTCTGTTGCTGAGAGTAATGCTAGTCTTCAATCTCGAAGTGCTTACGCCTCTCATTTGGAGAAACCAGACATCGGAGGGCCAGGTCGATTTGGCACGCTACCACGTATCAAGAACAGGCGACCTTCGACTACTGGTACATCTTTCCGTGGTGAACCGGTCATGTTCCAGCTCAAACCGCCAGGTGCTCCTCAACGTGAGGTGGTGCTAGGAACAGCCTCTCTAGGCCGTGCAACTTCGCTTCGTCAAAGAGTTGTTCCTGATGCAGCGAGTGTCTTTCAGATGCGCAGACGTCGATCTTCCGGTCTTGGCTTGAACGATTCCTTGTGCAATGTAGGTGTAACTCGAACGTTGCCTACTATTCATCAAGGACACTCTCGAGAGACTTCACTTGCTGACTCTGCGATTGACAACAATGTTCATACTGATCGAGATAAAGGTGTGGCAATGTCTTGGCTTGGGGTGGATCCTTATTCGCAAGACCCAATGGATGCCTTCCCTCGTGGCTATTCTGTTGGTGGGAGACACGACAGTTTTGCATCTGATACAAGTGGCGAGTTTGTTCCGCTTCGTTTTTACAATCGACGAGAATCTCAAGATGACTTGGCACTGCTCAATATTCGAAGACGTTCATCGAACAATTCAGCTACGGTTGAAACTGAGGCAGCGATGCCAGCATTCAACCTTCAGCCCTTCTCCACGTCTACTTCCAAAAGGCAAGTTTTGGCAAGAAGCTTTTCCACAAAGGAAGTATCGATCAGACATTATGCAGATGTACCAGAGGCAGTCACAGCGTCAGAAGCAGAAGCAGAAGATGACGATCTACTTGACGGTTGGTGCAGGAGAAGAAGCACTTTTTCAAGCATCATCGATCCAGCATTCCCTTCATAATGACCCCTTTCTTGTGTATCAATTCTTTCATCCTTAGCTCGCGTTTCTTGTCGTTCATCTTGTATTTATACCGGCCTTCCTTCTTTTCTTCAAGTCATTTCACCACTTGGTCGCCACCTTCCCATCCTTCCAACAGTGTCTGTGTTGATCGGCCGAGGAGCACTCGAATCGTGCAAATACTAGGAACGCCGCTTCGCTCAAGCGCGTTCGCCTTTGTCAGACATAAATCCCCGACTCCAAGGGAAAACTGTGAACAAAATCCATGACAATGTCCCAAAAAAAAGGGTATACGAAGAGAGAAGAGAAAAGTAAAAATACAAAAGCACCGATCCAACACAACGCTCTCAACGTCTACTACTGCCCGGACGACCACCTAAACTGGTGACAGCCTTACTATCAAGAGGCATGCCCGTGTTAGGATCGATATTGTTCTGAACCAAAATCTGCTGATGTCTGATCAACCTGGCCTGATCAAAGCTTACGCCTTGTTCCTGCATGATGGTTTGTACGTCTTGTGCTCCCCTTGGATCCAAGCCTGTGCGTGTGTCACCGTCATCCATATTTGCGGTGATATCGAACAAAGTTGAATTGAGCCCATTTTCAAGGTTGCTATTCCAGTCAAAGCCTGGTAACCTGGTGTACCGAGATGTGGAGGCTAGCGAGCCGAACAGGCGGCTGAACACGGATGACGATGTTGAATTCGTGGGTGTGGAATACGGAAGGGTTGTTGAGGGCTGCGGTTGGAACGAAGGGGGCAGACGCAATAGCAGGGATTCGGGAAGGAGTGAGAGGAAGAAGGAACGGTTGCGATAGACGAGAATCAGCACCGCGATGAAGAATGATACTGCAAAGAGGCTGTAATACATGCTGATTGGTGCAATTTGAGATGATCGAGTCGGTTCAGGCAGGAAAGGGCAGCAGTTACTGCGTTCCGAGGATTGGATCGGTTGTTGCAATCAATATGAATGTTGCGTGTCGAATGTCTGTCAGATCCGAATTTGTTTTGTTTCATGTGCAGAATGTGTTGACAAAGGTCATAACCGAGACGAAAGCGTTGTGGACAACTTATGCGGGAGCTGTCTTGGTTTGATCTGATGTCGGTATTCGCAAGACGAGACCTAGATCGTTCCTGGCGCCCAATGTACTGTAGTGTCACGGTGTCAGACAATGAAATCGGCGCGGGGTTGAGTCTTTGTACGTCGAACAACCGTAGACTTTGTTTTTTGTTTGACTTTCACCGTTTGATACGCCGTCTCGAAACCGATTTTGGTGAAAGAGCCCCTCGCTAATGATCTCCTTCACACGTGCTGAGCTGCAAAGACGGCAATTACCGTCGACAGAGTCGGAACTTAAGACTGGCTAGAATGGATGATGATGTCTAGACCTTGACGAATTGGAAGGTTTGCACGTTGAGCCTAGAGTTTTATCTCGTTATTTCTAAGTCGGAGATGCAAAGTGATTGCTTAGTTGTTTGTTTGTTGTTCGTCTGGATGAGATGGTCTAATTGGGAAGAAGGAAAGCAGCGAGCCTAGACCTTAGAATTTAGTATAGTAGGGGAAGTTGGCGCGTGCGTGGCCTTTCGGAGCCCGGCTTTTCAGAAATTAAAACTTATTTTTTTTTTTTGGCTGCACAGCCGGATGCGGCTTCCGCCCGAATTTTCCAGATTAGATTACAAACTACATATCTGTTATTTAGTCGACACGGATGATAGTTGGCTGGTTGGTGAAGTGGACTAACACACTGGTTTTAGGTACACGACCACCTGTCGAACACCCCTCCCACCAGGATTCCTGGGTTCGAATCCCAGACTAGTCAAACCTCCTTTTTTTTTAAAAAAAGCCGCGTCGGGACCACCTTCATCCCACCCCCACATTTATTAATTTATTTTTGTCAGTAGCTTATGATAACCTTGTCTCTCTTTACATCTACCCATCCAAACGCTCATCAAGTCGTGATTGCCAAACCACATTTAAAATGCAATTAAAACTTGTCTCTAACTTAACAGGATGAAAATGGAAGACGAAGACATGTTCTCCACGGGAGGACACAAATTAGTGTGAGCGTAAATAAAAAGAAAAAGAACGAAGCGAGAATTTCTGGACGAGACATGACATATAAGTAAGTGTACTACTGTAAATTTACATTGGTGAATTCTTTTTTTTTTTTTAAGATTTTGGCAATATTGCAAAAGTATCACTCGAGCTGATGGTGGAGCTCTTTAAAAGTATCTCTTGCTCGATTTCGTGGGTTCCCATTCTGAGGAGCGTGTAATCGTTACTGATGCTTCTCCTGTTGATCTTTTCCTTGCTCGCAATAGATTCCAAGATATGATTCTTGTTGATGTTATTATCGTTTTCTTGTTCTGAGAAGCTTACTTTGCTAAAATCAGGAAACGCGTTCGCACTACCACTACTACTGCCAAAAATGGGGTTGTAGAGACTCATTGGTCTTTGTCTAAAACCACCATCCGGTTTGAAAGGACTGCCACCACTCGTTGTTCCGAGAGTATTAGAACGATCCGAATTTTTCAAAGCCGAAATTGCTTTACCACTCCGAATTGGTGAAGAAAGATTTTCAACCATCTCCTTTGTTGTATCATGTGCCAATTGCATCAGTTTACCATTCACTTTGTGCAATTTTTCGTTCTCACCTTGAATTTGCCTTATAAACTCATCCTTGTCCTTGATCCTCTGTTCCAATTCCTCCACCTTACCTTTCCATTCCCTTTCCACATCTTCGCGGATCTTTGGTGGTGCATCGGTAGCTTGTGCTTCACACACCGCTTCCAACTCGCTTATCTGTCGTCGCAGAGTTGCAATCAGGTCGGCCTGTGCGGCAGAGGAAGCAGGTAAACTAGGACGCGACGAGAGTTCGGCTGTGAGTGAAGCAACCTTCTTGTTTGCATGGAACAGTTTTTCCGCCAACACATGCGGGTTCGAGTCGTCTTGGTTGCTGTACAAGTGCAACAGAGGGGTGCGTTTGATCGGCGAAACGGGTCTGGCATACGCGGAAGAGTGCGAAGTTGATCTTGAAGTGGTAGGTGTAGAATCGGACGTCGAGGTCGAGGTGGTGGTGAATGCCGTGCTTCCATTTGAAGTCCTCGTAGATGAACCGGAAACAATCATTTTATCAGTTTCATCATCCGATCCCGCATCATCGTCAGCATCATCATCGTCATCATTCAAACGACCGCCGCGAACGACAAGCGAACCAATCACATCCAACCTCTCTTGCAATTCGCGAATCCTTTCATCTTCCACCTCTTCCTCCACAACTCTAGTCCCCTGTTTCTGCAAGTCCGCTACCATCTTTCTCAACACCTCGGCTTCCGTCTGATACCTCAAGATCAACGCTTGCGCTTCAGCTCCAATCCCACCTGCACTTCCGTCGATTTCGTTCCTCCTCGCATTGAGCCCAACCTTTTTTATCCTTTTCGCAAAGTTGAGCGTCGATAGAGATTCATCCACAGCACTTGGATTCGGGTTGATCGTACACACCACCGCCACCCTCGCATTGCCACTCAACGAGTTCTGCAAAATTCGAGTCAACTTTGAGTCTCGGTACGGAATGTGGACTCCAACACCACCCGCGGCAGATGCGGTAGGGTTTGTGGAAGACGATTTCTCCGAAAGAGCATAGATGACTTTCCCAAGCGTCAGGAGCGATTTGTTAATGTGTGCGCCTTCTGCACGTCGATCCGATCCCTGAGAGACGTACTTCTCCGATCCGGCTAGGTCGATGAGACAGAGTTCGGACACGGTTACCTTTTTACCAAGCTTGCCCATGGAAGTGGTATGGGTGGTGGTATCGCGATCCCAAGATTCGATGGTGATTTTGAAACAGGTATGACTTCGACTGGATCTTTCGTTCCAATCGGTTGCTCCTACATGTCGATTTCCCTGCCCTCTTGCTAAAAGATCCTTAACCTGAGCTGGGGATGTGACGATCTCCTCCCTGAGCGGTTGAACCGTCGTTCCCTTTCCTCCGCGCTTCCTTTTGTCGTCTCTCACTTGAGGAACATTGCTCGGCTCCAACAGATCCTTGACGTTCTCATTCCAGATCTCGAGATAACTCGCTCGTAACAAATATTCCCTTCTTGCCGAACTCTGCTGAATGCCCCTAAAAATGTCCCTTACAGCCCTGGGAATGATTCCCGCCTCCGTGCCTGCATCATCGCCGCTCAGAGTGAACGTCTTACCACTTGCAGTCTGACCATACGCAAAAACCACTGCATCGTACCCGTCCAGCGCAGCACGAACCAAGGGGCGGGCGACAGAAATGTACACGGGCCGATTTGCAGATCCTGTTTGGATGCCGTCGAATGCGAATGGGCCTAGGCTGGCGGATTGGGCTCGAGTGGTCGAGATGCTGGGTTCGAGTGAGATGGTGGAAGAGTAAGGGTTGGCTATCCAAGCGCACTCCTCGCGTGGTTTGGCAGGACGAAGTCGGACGTACACCTGAACGGTTTCACTTGTTTCATTTCCGAGGTTTGTGTCTTGAGCGTCATAAACAAAGGAAGTATCGCCCGCGCTATCCGCTTCGAGGATGATCTGGCTTTGCCAGGTGGAAGAAGAGTGGGTGTACGCCTCCTTGGCTTGTTGTGTCTGTGAAGATTGCTGAAAAGGATGTGCAGAGCGCGAGGACGAAGTCGTCACAGCAGCGGTAGAAGCCGTGCTTCGAAGTACTGTTGTACTCGCGTGTTTCCGCGGAGATCGGATGCGAGCGGCTACATCGGCGCTCACGGCTGCTTTGATCTTTGGTGTCACAGGCGCTACGCTTGCTGCTGTGCTGCGGACGGCAGTGGTCATTGTGGTTGGCGTGTGCGATCGAGGTCGGAGTTGAGGTTGAGGTCCATTCGTGGGTGCAAAAGTTTGTTTGCTTCTGAGCAGCGGAGTATTGACAGCAGAGACAGGAGCACTGGAAATGTGCGTCTCAGCTATCGAGAGATGGGAGAGGTTTCGCGATGTAGAACGAGTGGTCCGGCCGGCACGATGCTGTTGTAGCGATTGAGGCGCCAAGTTAGATTGTTGCCGAATCGGCTTTGGTGACTGTGATGAAAATGCAGTGGTGATGGGAGTGTCGAGCGCACTTGCAGGTCGAATCTGATCTGTGACCACCACCGGTGTGTTTGACCGGTTGGGCAGCGATTCAGCACTTGCACTTGCCTCGGTGACAAGATAAGTGTATGGAACAGCTTTTGTTGGTTTGCGTTTTGGCACGAAGGGTTCGCGTGCCAGTGAGGGTGTTGATGAGCGGCGGTCTTGACTACTGGTGGAAGTGAGTGGAGAAGGTGCTCGTGCTTCGATACTTGAAGGAGGTGTGGCGAGAGTGGTGGTAGTGAATGCGGTTGCTGCTGTGGCCCGCGTTACGGCAGGGGACATGAAGGCAAACGCACACCTGTAGTGATGTGCAGGCAGCTGGGATGCTGTGATATGAAATGACACGGTTGGATGGAAGGAAGTTGTGAATATGCAAATGAACCAAAAGGTCTTTGATCACCGAAAAAGGTCGGTTGATGAGCAGAGTCGTACAAAAGACTTTTGCTGAATCCAAGGTTCAAGTCTGTCCTAGCACAGAGCAGAGCTGATCTTGATGTCCTTCCGAGTGTTGAATCGTGGTAGCACTGTATATAATTAGTGTAGATCAAAAAGCACTGCTTTAAGGTGCAATGTACTGTAGATCCTTGCAGCCAGCTAACTTATCCTCACCACGAAAGTCCAACTTGAGCTAAGCTGAGCTATAGTTGCCCTGTCTGAGCTTTGTCCTCACCAACGTTGAAAGGCAATAGTTTGAGTCTCTCTCTGTACCTAACTGGCAAGCGTGTGGCCAAAGAACGTCTCACAGCACAAAGAGTGCGGTGCAGGTGCATCGCCACCAAACTAACCTGTACAGACCAACACTTTTTTTTTCAGCGGCCCAAAACACGCGTAATCAAAAAATCACAGCACGTGATGATAATTTATCTGGTTGTGAAAAGCTCAAGCCTAACACTGCCAGATCTTTTTCGCATCTTAGATCGCCAATATTAACACAAGCGTAACCAAGACGGTATATACATGAATTTATTACTGCATCAAGGTACAGATCTCACCTTGCTCCATGATTGTCGTACTTGGCTGTTCATGTTGACTCTGTACCTTGCCAATTGGGCATGATGTTACACTCAGTACATTATGCTGTACACTGAATTTACATAGGCTGCATCTGCCGATCATATGACTCCCTATCAAAGGACCTCTGAGCCGAACACCCAGAGCATCTTCGGGCGCACAGAGATCCGTCTTCGAAAAAAAAGCACCACTTCTGCCGCATACAGCGTGCTCAGAATCGTGTGGTGCTGTGTGTGACTGATCAATTAAACACCTTGCCAGTCACGTTCGACAGACATCTTCAGAGTAATACCGCAATCTTTTGTTCGTCACCAACTTATTCATCTTTGTAGAAAAACCACATATGGATGGATTATTTTACAAGATGATCCGACAGAAAGGATTACACAAAAAGAGAAAGAAAGAGAGCTAATTAGCTATATTATGCGGTTGCGTGCCTTGCATCCTTTTCCTGGTTCACATCTGCCTGGACTGCAGCGAGTTGAGCGTCGTGTGCATGTGCATCCCCCCTACTCGCTACATGTACATTCTCTGCCATATCCCTCGACTCCTGACTGCTTCCCTGGGTATCGCTCCTCAACGAATCTGTGTGATGCTTTGCGTTTGGCATCTTCTCGTTAATGTCGAGTGTCTGACCGTGTGTAGGATGGTAATTGCCTTCCAAATCCCTGTTGATAAACGCATAGTCATACGCCCATTCACCACACTGGTCCTCGTCCATCCCCACCACTTCACCCATTTCTGAACTCCTAAAGGGTCCAATAAACGGTGTGTGATCCACCACAAACATGATGGCAAACGTAATACCCGCACACCATGCCGTGACTGCAACACAGTACGCAATCTGGTAGGGCAACTGGATAAAGTGGCCATCCAACCATCCACCTGGAATCACCGTGTTTCCGTCATTGTTAGCCACCGAAGCCTGAGCAAAGATACCAGTGAGAAGAGTACCCACATACCCAGCGAGCGCGTGGACGGAAAAGATATCCATCACATCATCTACACGCATAGGACCCTTGAGCACCGTAGCAAAGTTGGAAACGGCAGCCGAGACAACACCGATGAGCAACGCGGCTGGCATTCCTACAAAGCCAGCAGCTGGGGTGATAGCAACCAGACCGGCAATGGCGCCTGTGCAGAAACCCACGACGGACCACTTGCGCTCCAGACGGAAATCGAGGAACATCCAAGTCAAACCGGCCGCACTAGCAGCGAGGTTGGTGGTAGAGATGGCCATAGCTGCACGAAGGTTAGCAGCAAAAGTGGAGCCGCCGTTGAAACCGATCCAACCAAACCAGAGGAAGACGGTACCCAAAAAGATGTATGACACGTTATGAGGTTTGAACAGTAACCTCTCTGAACCGTAACCCGTCCTGGGACCGAGATAGTAGCTGATGACGAGACCGGTGATACCCGAGTTGATCTCAACCGGACCACCACCGGCGTAATCCAACACTCCCCACTTGAACGCCCAACCGGTAGGATTCCAGATCCAGCACGCGATCACATCGTACACCAACGTGGTCCAAATAAAGGTGAAGACCAAAAAGGGCCACACCCTACCTCGTTCGCAAGCTGCACCGATGGCGATAGCGGGTACGAGGTTAGCAAACATGCACTGGTAAAGTGCGTAGACAATCTCGGGAAGCTTGTTGTAAGCCTGAGGCACTGGGTTTTGGAGGACACCCATGTAGCCAAAGTTTCGAAGATTGCCAAGGAATGCTCCAGATGTTTGGGAGAAAGCGAGCGAGTAACCCCAGAAGAACCACTGGAAGCTCACCACGGCCAGAGCGGCGAGGGTGAGAAGCAGGAGATGAAGAGCGTTTTTTCGTCGAGCCAGACCAGAGTAGAGATAGCCAAGCCCAGGAATCATGATCCATACAAGCGCGGTACATGTGAGGATCCAAGAAATGTCTCCAGGAGAGTATGCGACGACGTTGGCATTATCGGTACCATAGGAGACAATAATGTCGGTTCCATTAGGGAGCGAGTTGGAACCGGAAGTAGTGCCCTCAGGCGCTTGGAGCACGCCATAAGTGATGTTGACCATGATGAGATTGCAATTCTATCACCTCGGTGTTGAGAAAGTATGGTCGAGGGCGGAATAGTCAAGGTTGGGTTGAGTCAAGTGGATGAATGCAAACCAATGTTGCGAGGTGCTGAGGCTGCGAGAGCCTCGAGGGCAAATTTAGATGGCGCAAGGGGTGAAGAAAAAAGGAAGGGAGGAGGAAGAAAAGGTAAGTTGGTGAAAGAGGAAAGAAACGAAGGAGAAATGGAATGCGGGCAATGTATGTATCTTAAAGCTAAGGCGGACCAAGCTTTTCAAGAGGGGATGGAAATTTTGCTATGAACGGAGAGCTGACTCTTTACAGGAAAGGCACACAGCAAGCATTAGGAGGAGATTTGCGGAAAGTAGTGTTGGTCTAGGCTTGGTCGTTTGATGGTGCAAATACCTCGATCGGACGGACGGACGAACGGACGGACGGACGAATGAGAAGAGGGAAAGATTACAAGTTTGGGAGCTTTGCAGGACGTTGGAATAAAGGTAGTGTAGCCGAGTATGGGTTTGGGCTGTTGTTCTTCTCTAGACGAAATCCTTGTCTCCTAACTTTGGCCGTCCATGTGAGCGAGGACATTCCGGAGAAAGAGAGAAAGAGTGAAACCGAAGGAGGGGACGAAGCTGTGTCTTACCAACCCATTTTGTTTGGAAGTGAAAACTGTGTTTGTGTTGACGCAAAAGAAAATAGAGAAGGAAAAAATCCCCCTGCATCATCATCATCATCATCATCATCATCATCAGCATCAGCATCAGCATCAGCAGCACTTGTTTGGTGTTTTCCCCTGTGTGACCCGATGTCAAGGTAAGAAAAGCCAAATTTCCTTTATTTATTTCTTGCACCTTTTTCGGTCCACGAGGCTTTGATCTTCGCTTTCAACCAATCCAATGTCTGACTTTTGGAGAATCAAGCCGAATGAACGCGCCCACGATAGACTGACTCAATTTGAGCCTGATTTCAAATCCAAACTCGAACTCATACTTTACCACACTGTACTGCTTACTGTACGGGTAAGACGGCATCGTTTTGCAGCGCCCATCATACTGTCAAAAGAAATGCAGCCCACTTACAACACATTCTTGCTATAAGTAACGGCGTGTCAAGGCAAAATACAAATGAGCAGTTCGGAAGAGCAGCACAACCCAGCACAAGCAATGTCGCTGATTACTGCCATTCTGGGTTGGTCTGACCGAAAGATGCCAAGACTTTTCTGTTTGATGATCTCAGCTGCGTCTTGTTTGTATAATCTATTGTAGGTTTATGCGGTCATGGCAGTCACAATTGAGATTGTGGATTGCTTGGCATGAGATGGAGCTTGCCAAGTCAATCTACAGCACAAGCAGAGGATGGGCGTTGAATTGATTGTGCATTTCGCTGGCGAGATCATTCTCTTATCTCTCAAGCGAGGTTGAGCCAAGACCTTGTTTGGTTTTTTTCTTGCTTCATGACTGCAAGTTTGCTTTGTACACCATTGTTTGAATTGCGCCTTCGTTGCTGTTGATTGTGTACTGTAACAAAGTCAAGAATTCAATATCAAACAGCTCGAGCGTGGGGGTGGGGGCGGGGGCGGGGAAGACGAGCAACACACACTCCCAACTTCGGAAGAAGGGGGACAGCATTGCGTCGATTTGACCGAGCCATGCTTATCTCTGAGCCTTACGCTTAAAGTCGACGCGTTCTTTTCTGCATCTGGCAGCTGTAACCGAACATATAAAATTCAAATTCAAGCCGAACCAGCGGTGAGCTTGCAAGCGCGGCCATTCAAACAGTACATTTCTAAAGTCGTGTTGGAAAAATGGTCCATATCCCTTGATAAGACTGCTTAAGGCAACCAATCACAACGCGTCATTCTTATCTTGACTACCGTCGGGGTTTGACTTAATAATACTTCCCCGTCGGCCAACTAACAGCGTTTGTTCAGGTCGGTCGCCTCACCGAATCACAAAATACTCTTTTGTAGCATTTGCTGAATCAGAACCCAGCACCTATACTCACTCACTCACTCGGCGTATTATCTCACTCATCCTCCCTTGTTTCCTTTTGATCCTGTTGTACTCAAAAGCAGACGTGGGCGCGTTAGCTCAACTCGCTAGCTCAACTCGCAACAGACCATCTGCTCTGACTCTGCTTCGACTGCAGTAACTTGTCTTTTGCTTTGCGTATGTGGATGCTGAGTTATCAACAGGGCTGCCTCTTCCCAGGTCCATGTGCACGAATTTGATATTTAAAATCAATGCTCCTCTCTCGTACGAGATATTCTTACCCACAATACCTGACGTTCCTCTACAGAATCTGTGCCAAGCCAACGACGAATGCAGCGCCAGATTTGCACTCACATCACCTCCAATTTCAAACGTTGTTTTCGAGAACATCACCCAATATAGGCGAAAGCTTATAACAACCAACATGACGTTGGAAAAAGCAATTCAAATTACAGAGCAATTGCATGTTTGCGAGCATTTTGTCAGCCACTGCAACCGAAGAACAACAAAAGATACACATTGCGCTCTCACCTAGCAAAAGTGAGACTCACTTTAGATAACCAAATCCACTTCCAAATCAAATTGTTTGTGTGTGAGCATCAATCTTGTGCCAAGCCATCATTCCCAAAACATTTGCATTCGTTCACTCATTCTTTTCATCCAAGCATAAAGATGTAAGATGTACGCAAATTCTCCGATCGCACCCAGGGCGCATGAACAAACAATACAAACACAAGCATCGACGTGGGGCGGGTCAAGATGACAATCTCGTGCAAAGACGGCAGCGCAAGGGTAGGGGTTCGTGCAGTTTTGCCCTTATCTTTTAGATTGTGCTCAACCAGAGATAACATCAAAACATAAAACACCGACCCCGCGAGTTTCGCCAAACATGTGACGTCAAGAACCCGACAATGTAGTGTGGGGGTCTTGAGAGATAAGCAAGCAAGCCATCGAGACAGCCAACTCTGCAAACTTGATCTTATCTGTGCACTCGATCTGTGCAGCCATCACCCATCCTTCCCGTCTTTCACACCCGAATTCATGATTCTCAAAGTATCATCCCCGCTTACAAGCTACGACCGGCGACTGCGTGACATGCAACAGCCTTCTAATTTACTGTACTGTTTCCAGCTTCATCCAAATCCCGCCGCCGCCGCCGAAACAGCCTCACCGTCTATCGCCGCGCTTTCGTGTTCTTAGTCGCCGAAAAACTTTTCCTCTTCTTGTCGCCCTCCTTCCCATTTGCTGCCCGCTGCCGAGTACGAGCAAGTTGAACAGAATCCGAAACGCGCTTTGCCAACTCAATCCGTTGCCTCAATGACGCCAGCAAACCTTGCGCCTTTTGCAAGTTGCCAACATAGTGCGTTGGAATCGCCTCCCTTGCTGCCTTCTGCTGCTTGACTGACCTCTCGTCACCACCTTTCGCCACAAATTCGTCCTGGATCAATTCGAGATCGTCATTCAGCGTCTGACAGATGAGCTCCATGTTGCTGAGCACCTTTTTCGGTGGGACGACATCCACATACTCCGCCATATCCACCTCCTCTTTCTCCGTCGTCTCTCCAACTTGGCATAGATCCGAATTATCGTCCTCCTTGAGATCATCCACACGTTCCAGTCGCTCGTACCATCCCTTGGCAACAAACCATGCGAGGCGCTTTAGATGGGGGAAACGAAACTTTTTGGGTACCTTTGTGGCTTCTTCGATCTCGACCAATCTCCATTGCGTTGCAACGTTCCAGTCGGTCAAAAAGTTGCCGCCCACCACCAATGTGTTTTTGGGCGTGTATACACAATGTAGCCAGCCCGAAGGGATGAGCATGGTTTCTCCTGGTGTGATATCAACGCGCGTCAGGCTATGCAGATGATCACCCAGCCAATCGAAATCCTGCCTCGTGCTACTGCACCATGCTTTGTACGCAGCCAGATTGCGTGGAGTCGGAGGTGCAAACAGGAACGTCTTTTGACCCCAAATCACATGATAATAGACGCTGCTGCCGGCAAAATCGATATGCCAGTCCGAGTACGCGCCTTCCACACCCATGAGCACATAGCGCTGTACTTTAGGCCAACTGTTGTCGGGGCAATTCGCATCGCGACGTTCCTCCGGCCAATCGCGAGTGACCCAATCTAGATCTCGCACGAGTTGAGGTGCTTCTACATACGCTTGCATCGGTGTGTTTGTCACTTCAAGCGAGATGACGTTGAGCGTTTTCTTCTTCTTCTCTTTGGGTGTGTCAAAGTACTCTGCCCATTCCGAGATGGTCCAAGACGATTTGACCGAGGACTGCGAGGCGACGTCGATGACTTCGACCGGAGTGTCGTGACCAATGATATCAGCCACGTCAAAGATGGTCATTTTGGGAGGAGGCACTACCATGCCAGGAATGGTGGTTGATGTTGGTGCGAGACGAGGTATCGATTTTTTCTTGGCTTTCAATTGCTTCTTACCATGATCATTGGTGGGCGCATCCGGCTCGTCTTTGACGGCAGCGTCGGATGACGGCTGTGCTGTTTGATTGTTGGGTGCGGGAACGAGTACCGGTTTGAGAAGAGCTGAATCGTCGTGCAACAACCAGTCGATGGTCCATTCGTGCCCTTGCATTCTGCGAAATTGGTCGGGTTCGAATTCGTACGTGTTGAGAAAATTCTTCCATCGTCCCAACGGGTCTGCTGGGATTCCCTCTTGGATGGCAGCATAGTCAACTTGGATTTTTGCGCGGTGTGATTTGCGGCGTGGTGGACGGACAAGGTTGGCGAGCGGAGGTCGAGAAGAACTGGTGCCAGATTCGTAAGCTTGTTGGGATCGAGTGATGCAGGCTTGGCAGTACCATTTGCTAAAGTCGTCGGGATTTTCGAGGCCGATACAGATGCAATGGAACCAGGTGTTGCAGTGGGTGCAGCAGATCCAGGTCTCACGATCGGAAGCGGCGCCCTTGCGTGGCGTGGGAGAAGGTTGACCTGGTGCAGGGCAGGCGGCACAATCGAGCTCCGATTCGTCGACGGGTTTTGCACGTGGCTTCTTCTGCTTTGGCCGCGCGTCGGCTTGAGTAGATGTTGATCTTGCGTCGAGAGAAGGAGACTTTGGTCTCTTGTGTGGACTTGATCGCAAGGTACGAGACGGTGCTGACGTTGCAACCGCCTCGACACCGATGGGAAGTGCAGCTGCCGCAACAGTCATGATGCGGCAGCTTTGCGTGACGATTTGTGCTCTGTTTTGCGGTTATTTTGAGGCCTAGTGAAGAACGTGAGAGTCTTTCCCAGGTCACTCGTGGTTTCGTGGACGGAGAGGAGCGGGTTGACAGAAGAGACGGTGTCGTGTGAGGGGGTTTTGAAGTCGTTGATTCAGAATGAATTGACAGATTCGGATACGCCGAGAAGCTGACCGGCCAACGAGAGCATAAGTTTGAGCAAAAGAGCGCCAATGGATGGATCGGTCGAGTTGTAGACGTTTGGCGAGATGATGATGGAGGAGTGAAGGCGAAACAAGACTTGATGGTAGCACGGATCTTCGCATTTGCTGCATCTGTGGCTATCACGTGACCAATAAGCTCTGACGCCACGACCCGTAGAAACAAGAAGTTTAAACATTTAAAACGAAAACAAAAACGAACCAAGAAAAAGAAAAAAAGAAAAAGAGTGCTCTAAAATTGGTTCAACAATACCCAGAGAACAAGGGATTAGAGAGTTATTTTAGAGGAGGCCCGAAAGAATGAGATCCTTTGAGTCTCTGTTTAGGGGGGGGCGCGCTCATCAAAGTTGTGAGAGAACCCTACAACTATGACCAATCCTAAGTTTTTTTTTCAAAACAATGTTACTCCGTCACTAACAACAATCACGAAGGGAGATGATTTCGCAGAAAAGGAAAGCAAAACAGGTCGGTGACGTAAATGCTTCTCTCTCAATCCGCCATGTGTCGGAACAAGCCGAGCTTGGACGGGATACGCGCTCTTAACCCATTGTAGTTCCTCTTTTACCGGAAGGGCGTATGATGTGAGCATTGACCACTCCGAAAAAGTTACCACCACCAAGCAAGCTGAACTCTCCTGGCCTCTTCTTTTCTCTCCTCTTCTCTTCCTCCATCCAAATACAAGTACTGTAGATCCTATCTCACAAGTCGTGTACGAGTCTGTTCACCTCGTTCAACTACGAAACAGACCCATCCGTCATGGTCACACAGCCACACACAAAGCCCAGACCCAGTGGTCGCGCCTCTATTCCCACACCCGCCGTCCGATTCCCAAACAATGACAGCCCACGCCAGCTCACTCGCAAGCAACGAAACGCCAACAAGTCAAAAGGTTTCTTTGGCTGGCTCATCTCCTTTGCCAGTCGTGTCACCATCTTCTACCTTATCTATGCTGCCCTGTGGACCTGTCCTTCACGTCCCTTCGCTTTCGACTATTCCGCAAAAGATCCACGTCCCGTCTGCCGCAACTTGGCTCAAGCTCATCAACAGATCGCACCCATCGTCACGCCTTACCTCCACCTCGCTCAACAAAAAGCCGAGCCCTATACTCGCCCTATAGTGCAAGCAGCTACCCCATGGATCAACCGAGCTCAAACCGTCTCCCGTCCCATCTACCGGCAAGTCAACAAGCGTGGTCGCCTTATCTGGAAGAAGCGCATCGATCCGGCTCGCAAACGTGCTCTCAAAAAAGCACGCAAGCAGCTCGATCCTTACCTTACCCAAGCACACCAGTATCACAAGCGCAACATTCAGCCTCACGTGGACACGGCACGCAATGCTGTCAAACCTTACCAAGACATCTATCAACGCGACATTTCCCCCTACGTCGACCAGGCTTATAAGTACAGCCTTCACTCGTCTTCCGTTTCGTACGCTTTCTACGTGGACAAGGTTCACCCCCACGTCGTTCAAGGTCTTAAGCAGATCTACAGTTTCTTTGTAAATTACGTCGATCCCGCCGTACGTAGATTTTACAGCATCTACGTCCGACCTCAGCTCGACCGCTTGCTCGAAAAGGTCTACGAACGCAAGGCTCATTGGCTCGGCTCGGATGCCATCAAATCTGCACAGTCCGAGATGAAGCACGCGGAGAAGCTAGCCGATCAGCACGCTAAGCAGTCGATCAAGAAAGCTGTAAGTTGAAGCGACCAAAATGCCTGAGCGAAGCACTTACTGGCGTTCTCCGCTCTAGCCTTTTGAGAGCGAAATCGCAACAGTCGCTGACACATATTCCCGTCCCTCGCCTCTCCTTCACTACATCTTCCATTCTGTGTGTGAACAGGAGGACGAAGCAATCCAAACCCAAAACGACCCGTCCATTCTCGACCGTGTCAAGCAGGCCAAGCAAGCAGTCTTCGATACGTCCACCATCGACGATCGCATCAAGACTGCAGCGCTCGATGCCGAACTCGATGCCGAAGAAGAAAAGGCAAAAGAACTTCTCGAAGTATGGGAGAACGGGATGACCGATCTCATCGAGAAGGAATACAAGCTTGCTATCGACCGCATTGCCGATCTCCGAAACAGACGCCTGTCCGACCTTCCGGATCGCTTCGGCCTCGTCAACGAAGCTTTTGTCGAGGACACAGTGGCTTTGAT
This sequence comes from Melanopsichium pennsylvanicum, assembly GCA_900208305.1. NCBI lineage: Eukaryota > Fungi > Basidiomycota > Ustilaginomycetes > Ustilaginales > Melanopsichium > Melanopsichium pennsylvanicum. The sequence goes on from OAPG01000017.1 coordinate 467,804, forward strand.
CCTCAACCGGGTCGAACGAGGTGTTCGGAAGATTTCCAACTCCAACCTCTCGGCTGAGAAGAAGCTCGAAGCAGGGCAAAGACTTGTGGACGCACAGATAGCAAAGTTTGACGACGCCGCGTCCGCGACGAAAGCCGAGATCGCTGGGTTTTATGAAGTGTTGCTTCAGCAGGAAAGGGAGACGATCGAAACGAGCAGCGCCGAGGTGCGCAGGTATGGCGCGGCAGCAAAGGAGGCGTACGACGGTATTATGAAAGGAGCCAAGTTTGCTGCCACCATGGACGAATGGCATGGTTGGGACACTGGCGTTCGTAAGCGCGCTTCACTTTTCGCTGAAGAGCTCAATGCCGTCCAGTCCAACAAGAAGGCGGTCAGAACCGCTTCCGGTGCGGTCGATCTCAGAAAAGAGGCACCGGATATGCAGAAGGAGATCAACGGTCTGCGAGCCCATACAGAAAAGCTGCACAGTTCGGCACGCAACGAGCTCGTTGCCTACTGCGTTGCTGCAGTGGCTCAACTCGGGGGTGAAGGCATTGCAGCCAAGATCAGCGACATTACTGATAGGCTGGCCGAGCAGGCGAATAGGATCAGCACCGACGCCGCCGCTGGTATGTTGGGTGCGGTTGGATCTGCCCGATCCAAGCTTGGTCTGGGTGAACCCGCAAGTGAAGGCTATGTGGCTAGGGCCAAGGCTTATGTCGCGTCCGGAACTGGATCTGGCTCTGCCTTCAACGACTACATCAGCAGCCTCAATGCGAACCTCAATGCGAACCTCAATGCGGCAGGTGCATCCGTTTCCTCTATCGCTGCTCAAGCCTCTAGCAGTGTCGCTTCGGCCGTGGGCGTGTCCACACCTGCCTCGGCTAAAGCGTCCTCTGCAGCCGTCAACGTCGCATCCAATGCCCAGGCTGCCGCATTCTCCGCCAGCAGCGCGGTGAGCAAAGCGAGCCGTAACGCTGCTTCGGCCCTCGGCGCTTCTCCCACCCCCGAAACGTTCGAGGATTATGTGGACGCTTCTACTGCTGGTGTCGAGGCGGCTGTGGACTCTGCTGTCGCTAGTGCTGGGTCTGTTTCGGCAAGTGCGAGCTCCGTTGCTTCCAAGGTCAGTCGCAGCGTTGCTTCCGCTGTCGGCGCAAGCCCGACTCCCGAAACGGCTGGTGATTATGTTGAGGCGATTAGGGACAATGTCGTCTCTGCCGCTGGAAAGGTTGGTGAAATGGCTGAGTCAGGTGTGTTCTCGCCTGCTTCGTCGCTGGTCTCGGTTGCGTCGAGTGCGGTTGGTGCAGCTGCGGGTGATGGTGTTTCCTCTGCAAGCTCAGTGGCTTCGATTGTGGGAAAGAGTGTTGAATCTGGCGCTTCGTCAGCGAGCTCCATCGCGAGCAAAGCTTCTCGCTCAGCGGCCAGTGCATTTGGTGCCAGTCCGACACCAGAAACTCTCGGTGATTATCTAGAGGATGCGAGGGATGCAGCTCAGAAGGTTTCCCGTTCGGCTTCGAGTGGGGTGAGTGTGGTTTATGCAAGTGCTAGCTCAGCAGGTGCATCTGTGGCTTCAGTGATTGTGGATAACGATGGTGTGGAGTCGCTGTCGAGAGTAGCAAACGCTGCTGCTAGTTCGATCAGCTCTGCAGCGCAAGTCGGGTCGAAGAGTTTAAACTCGTATGCTAGTCAGGCGAGCGAAGGTGCAAGTTCGGTGGTGGATCCAATGGTTTCGAATGCAGCTTCGATCGCAAACAGTGCAACCAAATCAGCGGAATCCGTGCTCGAAAGCGCAAGTAGCTTGGTCAGCAAGGCTTCCAGATCAGCTGCAAGTGCAGTAGGTGCATCCCCAACTCCAAACACAATCGACGATTATGTAGAGGATGCTAAAGACGCCCTCAAAAACGCTGCTGCTAGAGTTCATGTTGAGCTCTAAAGCAGAGTTGTATACACACACACACACACACATACACAACATCGATTTGTTTTGTTGTAAATTCCCAAAAGCTTCAGTCATTGACTAGCTCTCCACACGACTTCACACATTCTTATGGAATTGCAGAAACAATCAAACCCAAACGCAATTTTTTTTGACAAACGGGAACAAGGTCGGTGTTGTGGCGGGCCATGGTGGAAAAAGAATTGATGTTTGATCAGAGGATGAGTGTGGTGCGAACGTGAAGGAATGCTATCCTACTTGTGGGAAGGTTTACGTGAAAATGGAACTTGTCTGAGCAGATAATTGCTGTTGATGTTGCTGTTGATGTTGGTGTTGCTCCCTCATGCGAGCACGGTTCTCGAGCATTCGCCTGAGGACAAAGATGGAACCTGTTTCCCTATCAAACTCTTGTGCTTGTACCTCTTGATCGGTTTCGCTTATCGATCTCTGCAATTGTAGAGCTTGCATGAGCTCCCGATTACGCAACAAAGCTTGCCTCTTTCTTGATTCAATCTCATCCATAGCCTCCTTCACCGCTTCTGTCGGCAACACCTCCCGATCAATCAATGCCAAATGTTTGAGAATGAAGCCTTCCAATCTCTCCCACACCCTTGCGGACACATTAACACGCGTGAGAGTTCGAACCAAAAGACTGAGACGGCGATTCACGTTGGTCGCCATAGTCTCACCTCGGCCGGGACGACCACCACGAAGCGTGACCCTGCTGAGTTTGTCTAAAACTTTGCTCTCGTTGAAGAGAGCAGCAAAACGATGAATCCGGGTCAGCGACGTGATCGGATCGTCGTCGCCTTCAGCGCCTTCCTTACGTCGCGGTGATATCGCAGAATTTGCACCGTCCTTCCGAGATGAAACCATTGGAGTAGCACGATACGTCATCTCGTATTGATCAAAGGTGTGGTTGAGCAGGCTCAGACCACGTCTCAACGTCTGCCAAGGATAGGTACCGGTGAAAGTGCGATACGCTACATCTGTCTTCGCAGTGCCCTGCTGACGAGTCCAACCGCCTTGAGACAGATAGTCGGATGACCATGCATGAATCCAACGCTTCCACAGTCGCACGAGTATCACATCTGGATCGTGCGCCTTTGGGTCAAAATCTGATGATGGGTTGGGCGGAAAGCAGACGCCAGTCCAGACGCGGCCGAACCATTCCTTGGAAAGACCCCGATGCAGAACCTCAAAAGCCGCATCCCGACCCTTGATGATGTGGCGCTGCTGCATAGCTGCAGAGAGGAGAAAGATGACACCGCTGCGTTGGCGGAGGATGAGCTCGCGTTGTTGCTCGGCTGACTCTGTGTCGATGATGGATTGAATGTGCAGCAAGAGACAGAGCTGCTTGAGACCTTGATCGATATCAGCAAGCGCTGCAGACAGGCGTAGACGCAACGATATTGATGCCATCTTGCATTCGGTGATAGGCTTGTCATAGAGCGTGCCAACCAACGGGTTCTTGTCAGCCTTGGGCACTGACTCGAGCTGGTGGATCAAATTCCGAACTCGGCTCAACGTTGGGGCTGGAATCTTGGAGCGAGGCCGCGCATCAAGCTCGATTGCGTCAATCTCGGCATGGATGAGTGCGGACAAGAATCGGGGCATGCTGGGGGACGAGTCGCTCTGAGAAGCTCCAATGAAGTGGCTATAGATTGTGCGAGACATACGGAGTAGGCTGCTTGCATGCGCTGTCGAGGTATGTATCAAGGAGGCGCGGCGAAGAGGGGCGCAAAGGCCATGCACCACGGTCGCGAGGAATTCGTCATCGAGGGCGATGTTGTTCGCTTCCATGGTTGCCTTCAACGTCAAAATGTCGCTCTGGATGTGCTGAGACTGTCGTTCGATGTCGATCTGGTTCCCATCAGTAAACTGTGAGCTGCGCTCATGAAGCAGTGCGATCAGCTGGAGCTGATAGTGGAAGATAGTGGCAGGGAGCGAGTGCTGGTCGAGCAAATCAAAGCATTCTTGGACGCGTTTGAACAGGCCACAATGTGAGAAGCCCTTCATCAGATGGAAGACGACGCGCGACGTGGCGAGAGTCACTTCGTTGTCGGAGATCTCGCTAGAATTCTGGGTCTTTTGTGCAGTTGAGTCTAGTTCATCTGCAGATTTGTGGGCCAAGCGACATTGCACGATATGCAATAATTGTCTAAGCGTAGCCTTGGCTAAATGGTTGCCAGCGCTTGTAGCAAGGCAATCGAGAACGCGCACAGAGAAACCATGCCGAGGAACCGACCGAAAGACATGGTACAGAGTCTGAGAAACGAGCGAGTCCATCGAGATGATGTCATTCTTGCCAGTTCTACGGGTAACGGAAAACGAAGCATCTAGTAACGAGAGGAGAAAATGCTCGTTGAGATCCAGCGTGGGTGTCGGTTGATACTTGTGCGAAAGTGAGCGCCTGTGCGATTGCCTGACTCGCTTTCGTTCCTCAACGATAATGTCAGTATCACGGAGAGCTTTGGCAGTTGAAACAAGGCGTTGTTCAGTGCGAGCAGCACGGAGCTGTGAGTTGATGTAAGCAATGCCTTGATCGATTGACGATGAAGATGATGATGGCTGACCAAATGAAGCCTGTCTCGGAATTTTAGCGTGGAAGGAGGTGAAGTTGACACTAGACCTGCGTCGATGGACCGAAGTCCGCGTTCGTTGCGAGGCCTTTGAGGTCTGACTTGAGCATTCTGGTGCGTTGGACGCAAACGACTGACTAGCGGGCCGTCGAATGGAAGCATTGTATCGTCGTGCAGCGAATGGTAGCTGGTGGAAGCTGGGGGCTAAGAAGTCCGGAACAGCTGCCGAGTTGTATGATGACCGATTCTGAAGGGAGACCGAGCTGATGGATTTTGATGTTATCTCAAAGCTACCGATCCAGGCAAGCGAGCTACGCCAACGTACCATGGTGAAACGCTGTGTCGCCGGCTGTGATTAGGATGGGACACCTCGGTCGCAGGGTGTCTCGACTGCGCGGCCAGGCCAGGCCATGCGGAACGAGCGTGTTTTGAGTGATCTAGTTCATTCTCATCTGCTATGACGATATGTCGACCTATGTGTGACGATGAGAGCGTTGCGATAGTCGTGATTACAGACAGCGGAAAGAGGGGATCAAGGCCGAGAACATTGTCTTGAACGTTCCACAAGGTCAAATCACGGAAGTCGGAAGGTTAAGGTCACGTGTATTGCATTTTTTTGTTCTTTCCTTTTTTAAAATTAGGAAAGAAGCGTGGAACTTTGGTTTTTTCTGTGCTGCTCAGCATGTTTTTTTTTCTCTCTGCAAATTTCAAAAAAAAGGGCGAACACAAAGGCGAAAGTTTCGGCTCACAAATGATGTCGACAAAGTCATTTTTCCTTCTTCCTACCTTGTTTTCACCTCGTAAAACTATACCCTTCAAACCAGACCGCTCCTGATTTTATCTGGGGGATCGATAGCAGCTTCGTCAAACCATGTCTTCTCAGTTCTGCTGAGCTTTCGACTCTTTGTGCTCGGGTTTCTGATCACGTATTGATAATTGTTGCCCCTACAAAACGCGATCCTCGGTCAGACAAAAGCCTCACAATCACAAGTCAAGATGCCACCCTCATCAGCCGCAGAAGGCTCCACAAAGGGGAAGAAGGGCGGTCCCTCTCCTCATCTCAAGTCTCGCTCTAGGAACGCTCGAAAGCTCAAGCGTCACGTAGAGGATGTCGAGATCACTCAGCTCGAGCACGGTATCAATGGCTTCGTCGAACCATCCAGTTTCAAGCAATTTGCTCAGCTGCCCTTGTCGGATCGAACACGGCGTGGTCTCAAAAAGGCCGGATACACTGACATGACCGACATTCAGGCAAAATCGCTCCCTCTCTCGCTCAACGGAAAGGACGTCCTCGGTGCAGCAAGGACTGGATCCGGCAAGACATTGGCATTTTTAATACCCATCCTCGAGATCCTCTATCGCAGAAAATGGGGCCCTTCCGACGGTCTGGGTGCTCTCGTCATTTCACCCACTCGAGAGCTCGCCATTCAGATCTTCGAGGTCCTTCGCAAGATCGGTCCCTACCACACTTTTTCAGCTGGTCTCGTCATCGGTGGCAAGGACCTCAAACAGGAGAAAGATCGTCTCTCGCGTATGAACATTCTTGTCGCTACACCTGGCCGTCTGCTGCAGCACATGGATCAGACTCTTGGCTTTGACACTTCCAATCTGCAGGTGCTGGTGCTTGACGAAGCGGATCGTATCCTCGACATGGGTTTCTCGCGTACACTCAACGCGATCGTCGAGAACCTTCCCCGCGGACGACAGACCATGCTTTTCTCTGCCACACAGACCAAGCGTGTTAAGGACTTGGCACGACTCTCGCTGCAAGACCCCGAATACGTGGCTGTTCGCGATCCGGAGAATGAGGCCTCCACGCCCAAAGGTCTGGAGCAGCACTACATGCTCGTTGAACTCGAAAAAAAGCTCGACTTGCTCTTCTCCTTCATCCGCACCCACACCAAGTGCAAGGCGCTCGTCTTCATGAGCTCATGCCGTCAAGTTCAGTTTGTTCACGAGACTTTCTGCAAGCTGCGACCCGGTGTCAGTCTGATGGCCCTTCACGGAAAGCAGAAGCAGGCCAAGCGTCTGCAGATCTTCACGCAGTTCGCAAAAACGCAACATGCGCTCCTCTTTGCCACCGACATTGCTGCGCGTGGTCTCGATTTCCCCGCTGTCGATTGGGTTATCCAGCTCGATGTGCCTGAAGACGTCGACACCTACATTCACCGTGTCGGAAGAACAGCACGATACACCGCCAAGGGCAACAGCTTGCTATTTGTGCTCCCCAACGAAGAGAAAGGCATCCTCGAGGCGCTTGCTACAAAGCATATCCCAATCGGACGAATCAAGCCCAAGGAGAGCAAAACCCAAAGCATCCAGAACCAGCTGCAGGCCTTCGCCTTCCAGGAGCCGCAGATCAAGCATCTTGCCCAGAAGGCCTTCGTTTCCTACGTCCGATCCATCCACCTGCAGAAGAACAAGGACATCTTCGACGTCACTGCACTCCCTCTTGAACCCTTTGCTGCCGCCTTGGGTCTGCCAGGAGCGCCCAAGGTCAAATTTGTCAAAGAGGCGGCCAAGGTCAAGAAAGCCGCGGCTTACAAGGCTGCCCAGGGTGTCGGCAACGGCAAGGAAGGCGAAGCGGGCTCAGACGATGAAGAGGCAACGACAGACAAGAACGGCAAGGTGCGCACAAAATACGATCGCATGTTCGAACGCAAGAACCAAGACATTCTGAGCGAGCACTATTCCAAGCTCATTGCTGACGATGTCTCTTCCGACGAAGGTAGCGACGATAATTCTGAGGGATCTGCCGACGATTCTGACCCGGAAACCTCGTCGGAAAGCGCAGAGGATGGCGAAGAAACGCGCTACGGTCGATCTGCAGCGCGACGCAAGGAAGACCGTCTCGTTGGCAGTGACACTTCTGATTCAGAAGATGACTCTGACGTTGATGGCGCAGCCAAAGAAGCGCTGGGCGCTTCCAGATCGGCTTCCAAGCCGCGCATCACTGCCAATGGTGACGACGATTTCCTCACGCTCAAGCGTGCCGATCATGCTCTCGAAGACGACGGCGATGCTTATGGCATAGGCGGGGATGTTGTACCGATCACCATGGAGCAAGCCAAGGCCGACGCCACCGAGAACCTCTCGAAGCGAAAGCTGGCCATGGGTCAAAGCAAGAAGGCGCTTGCGCTCGCTGGAAAGCGCGGTATCGGCGAGAAGCTCATCTTTGACAAAGATGGTGAAGCACACGCGCTGTACGAGCTGCAGGACGAGGACGCGTTCAAGAAGCAAGGAGATGCCAAGACACAGGCGCAACGCTGGGAAGAGCAAGAGCGGGAACGCATGCAGCAGGCCGACCTCAAGGATAAAGAGCTTGCCAAGGAGAAACGTCGCGAAAAGCGACGTCGCCAGAAAGAGCGCGAGAAGGCTGCAGAGCGCCGCGACGACGACCTGGAAGACGAGAATGACAGCGCTGGTGACATTAGTTCGGACGATGATGAGGCAGGTGGATTCGGTGGTGGCGGCCGAGCGGTTCTGGCACCCATCGACAACCGATCTGATGGTTACGAGACGCCGGACTTTGAATTGTCTTCTGAAGACGAAGACGAGAGTGATGATGATGATGATGAGCGGATGTATCAGGCTCAGGCACCATCCTCGAAACGTCGTAAAATCGCACTTTCTTCCGATGTGCCAAGCAAACGGACAGCAACGAAGAAGAGCAAGCTGGAGCAAGAGGAAGAGTTGGCGCTTCGCTTGCTCGCTGGCGATGCTTGAACCTGCATCAGTGAGTACAGACAATCATGCCTCTTGTGCACAAAGAAAGTTGCTCTGGCGGTTTTGCTTCCATTTTGGTGTATGGTGGAAAAGGCGCACTCGCATGATGGTACTCGTGTAATTTGCGCCTGAAGGACGTAGGTGTCCCTCTTTTCCACGAGAGAAGCGGTACAATGGGGCTCGCTAGCCGGCAAGCCCTGGCACCTTCGGCTCGATGAAACCAACACTTCTGATACGCATGTGCAGCTTTGCATCATAATACACCCACTTGGGAAGTTTGACGGGGGAGCAACAGCAGCAACGAAAGCAGTCAATAAGTTTGAATTCAGTGGTACTCACACTTTTGCACTCTTGTTTATTCTTGCCTCGGTGTTTTACATACCGAAAGATCTGCACAACCCGCGTCAAATGCACTTGGGCAGTTGATATCGTTGCTGTCTCTCTCTTTTTCTCTTGTATTTGTATCAAATTTGCATTCGTCCAATACGACAACTTGCCTATTGCATCTCCATTTACACAGTGTTTGACACGTTTGCGTTGGAATGTGAGACAATGTTTGGTCGACGAGCGAGCGCTAAAAAGTTGATGTGGACGAGGAGGTATATTCGTGATATTGAAAGTGTTGCCAGCCTCGCCTGACTGTGAGTGTTGGCAGAGGCGCAACTTTGACTCAGACTCGAAAAAGCAGCAAGCTCGACGATGCAGTAAATTACTGTAACTGTGGTAATCGACGCTTGAGCATAGACTTGAAGGTTGAGAAAGCCAAATCGCGAGGCGGTGATCAACCAGCAGCACGAGTAGCGCTTCTCAAGAAGAAGAGAGATGCCGCAGTACTCTGAATCATAGGGAAAATATAAGTTAGAGTACGCTTGCCGCACCGAAGCTGAGCAAGAGCGCCTAACTTCAAAAATGCCTGTTCTATATCGTATTTGTACAGCGCACATTGCGTACGTATGCAGTAGGTGGATCAGATCGCGATAGCCCCTCAAGACGGAGCAACCTTATCGGGCGACCATAGCTCAAGTCCAAGCTCAGCTGCACATGTAAAATAAATGGTGATTTTATGAAAATTCGGGCTTCAAGGGCGACTGATAATACTACGGTGTGTAGAGTGAGAAATTCGTGATTGTAGAAAGAGTCAATTTCAGTTAAGAACGGTCTGCGAGTTCAGAGATGAAAGAGATCGCAATTGCCGAAGCCAGTCAAGGCCGGCTGGCTGGCTCACTGTGCCTGATCCCGTTTTTTTCTTTTTCTTTTTTGACTCTGATCCCACACACGCTTTGCCTCTTAACACGTAAGGGAGATGCGGGCGCTGCGGCCGTTAGTTGACTCCACTTTTTGACTGAATGGACTGAATGCGAGCCAGAAGAGTGTGAGTGTAGCTTGGCTTATCACGCGTTCAGCAGACGCTTTCTTTGCGAATGCTGAGCAGCAACATTCACATTGTGATTTCTTTCAAGCGACAGGGTGACAGAGTGACAGATTGGACACTAAGTAAGTTAGTTAGTCAAGGTGTGATGATTTATTATTAATTATGTGAGAGAGAATAATAATGTGAATCGCAATACAAACGTCACCCTTTCCATTCACCACCACCACCACCACCACCATCCACCCTCTCTCTTCCGCCCATCGCATTCGCCAAGCTAATCTAACTTAGCCTGTCGCACACACTGCCAACATCCCAATCATAGTAGCGTGCGTGCATTCAACCTCAACCTTACCCCAAATCGTAGACTCGAGAATCAAACGCGCTTCCTAGTCCGCACTCTCTTTTGCTCTCTTGACTCTTAACTCTCGTCTCTCACCCCGTTTTCAGCATTCAAATCCTTTTCGCCATCGCCATCATACTTCAGCATTTCACCATCGCGTCGTTCACATCAGCATCAAACCACCAATATCACTCTTGACCACTGTCAACATTGTCACCACCCTTGCAACCTCATATCTCAACCTCGGCACTCACCTGCATCTCGTCAACGCCTTGATGCTTGCACTTCGGCCGTAATCTTTCCCTTACTCAACACCTTTTCTTAACCCACCGACACCGCAGAGCAAGCTTTGCAACTCAGCACATCCCATCACAGCTTTCTACCTTTTTGCACGTCACATACTTGCGCTGGATTCAACGTCTTCGCTCCCTCAAACACATTCCCCACCTGATTCCATCACTTCATCCTGACTCTCATCAGCCTGGTGTATCTCATCCCATTCGCCAAGGCTTGGAAATATTTCTGACCCACCATTCTCCATGCCTGGTGATCGCACTCGAGCAAAGTCCAGCTCCCCTTCCAAAGCTCGCTCCACACCCAGATCCGCTGCTGGCGCTTCTTCAAGTGCTCGCTCCTCCTCCTCCACCACCTCCTCCGTCGCTACCAATTCCACTCATCCTTCAGCCGAGTCCGGCTCCTCACGCCGCTCGAACGCGTCACTATCATTATCATCACCATCAGCAGCAGCAGCTGTTAAAACGTCACTTCGTAGAAGCCGCAGACTCTCCACTGCTGTCGTTCCAACCGACGAATCCTCTGATTCGCCCAGCGACACCTCCTTCCATTCCTACAACGAGCTGTCTGCACCTGTGACGCCCGCCACAGTCGCGTCCACTTCTGCTTCAAATCCTTCTTCCGCTAGCCGCAAGTCTCAACCTTCCCCCTGTAAGTCTCCCGCCACTCGATCTTCCACCTTGGCGCCTCAACAATCCACCCCTTCCCGGGTTGGCACCTCGTCCGACTCCACTGGCTCTGCTTCCAAGTCAATCGGCAGAAGTAAGCGCAAAGCCAAGCCAAAGGCGAGTTCGCACACTACCGCTGCAGACGCCTCCTCTTCCATTGCACCTCCTTCTGCTTCCGCCATAGGGTAAGTAAATCTTTGGCCGAAAGACCTTTCCGCCCTGAATCGAGTTTTGAGACAGCGGAAAAGTTCAATGGCTGACGTTATCGCTTCATATATTCTTCCCCTCAACCATTCACACTCGATTCCGACGCACTCCGACCTACCTATGCTTCGCTTTCTGGGACATTTGTGACATTTTGATACCACTTTGGCTCTACATCATCAGAAAGCGTAAAGCTACCTCCACCACTGCTCAGCAGACACCCAAAACCTCGAGCAGACGAGCCACCGCCTCTTCCGCATCCACAGGCGAGCCCAGCAATAAGCGTCAGAAGATCAACTTGGGCCCCAGCAAGCCGTCTGGCCGTACGTCATCCACCTCGCCCTACTCCCTCCGCTCTCGTGCTCACGCCGCAGCCGGTTCATCTTCCACCTCATCCAAAATGACCGGCATCAAATCCATCGAATCTGACGCCCGCAGCTCGGCTAGATCCTCCTACACCAAGCCAAAAGCTAGTTCGAAACCCAAGCTTACCTCCACCGGTGGTTCCACGATTTCTTCCAGCAACGCTCGCCAACTCGAATGCTCGGACGAATCGGGTCATGAGAACGACAAAGACGATGTGCACATGTCGGACCTGAGCGACCTCGACGATCCCGACGTCTCAACCAAGCATTCTGCCGGCAACAAGCAAGAGGCAAACGACGGGGTAGTGGAGGAATCAGCCAATGATGACGCCGCCGCCGCTCACGACGAGGACGAGGACTCGTACATCCGCGACGATGAGTTGGAAGAACTGGATGATGACGAGGAAGATGACGATGATATGGATGATCACGATGAGGTTGACGACGGGCCTTCGCGTGGAGCCGATGGCCTCGGCACATTCGCAGACGAAGAGGACGAAGAGGATGAAGAGGACGATGGGGACGATGGGGACAGAGACGACGATGGACACGGCGGCAGCATGTTTGGCCTGAATCTGCGAGCGATGGCCGGGTACATGTCCGGACTCTCCACGCGATTCCGCAACCTTCTCGCCTCTTTACGGAAGGACGACGATCCCACTTCCCAGATGGTCGCGCTCCAAGACCTTTCCGAATTGCTCAGCGTCAGCACCGAGGATACTCTAGCCGGCTACTTCCCGACCGATTCATTCGTTAAGGAGCTCGTGTACATCATGGGCGGTCCAAAGCCTGAACGAAGCGACCTCGGTGGCAAGTCTGCCAAGATTCAGCCTGTGGACGATGACGTGGATGACGAGATGCGAGCCGTGCTCGCTGCTGCCGCCGCCGCCGAAATGGAAGACAACGGCGCAAAGATGCTGCTCGCCTGTCGCTGCCTCGCCAACTTGATCGAGGCCATGCCCTACGCAGCTCACAGCGTCGTGGCTCATGGCGCCATCACCGTCCTCAACTCAAAGCTCATGGAGATCACCTTCATCGACCTGGCCGAACAGGTCTTGCAGACGCTTGAGAAGGTGTCGCAAGACTACCCTAGCTCCATTGTCAAGGAAGGCGGTCTGTCGGCGATCCTTCAGTACCTCGATTTTTTCAACATCCATATCCAGCGCACGGCCATGACCGCTGCGGCCAACTGCTGCCGCAAGCTCACTTCCGAATCGCTCAGCATGGTCAAGGACGTGATTCCCATCATCCAGAACGTCCTCACCTACAGCGATCAGCGTCTGGTCGAATCGGCCTGCAAGTGCGTCGTGCGCGTCGTTGACAGCTACAGGGCTAACCCTGAGCTGTTGGAGCAGCTTTTGACCAGCGAGCTGCTCGCTGCGCTCAACAACCTGCTTCTGCCCGCTTCTTCCTCGACCAGCTCCAACACCAGCCTCGGTGCCAGCGTCTACACCGACGTGCTCAAGGCGCTCGGCACAGCTTGTCGAAGCAGTCCTCGTCTGGCGGTCGTGCTCCTCGAGAACAACATTGTCGAGACGCTGTATCATCTGCTCACCGGCTCGCCTGCTCCGAATGATTCGGCTAGTGCGAAGGAGAGGGCGGATCTAACTCGACCTCATGGTGTCAAGCTGGAGTCCGAACACGGTTCAGGCCACGACAGTGCTGCTGAAACGGCTGCAGTCGCTGTTGTCCCTGAAGCTACTGGATCCGCCGTTGCTGTCGCTGATATGGCAGTGCTCCAAAACCTCGCACAACGACCCAAGGAGCAGATCCAGGAAGCGCTTTCGTTGGTCGGCGAACTGTTGCCTCCTCTGCCACGCGATGGCGTCTTTGATCCTCGAGCTTACACTGAAAAGGCCTATCTCGGACGCACCATCAAGAGAGAAACGCGATCGAGCTCGGCCGCGCGATTGCAAGATGAGGGTGACAAGGCAGCATCGGACGCCCACGACTCTTCGACGGGATCGGCACGACCATCGACTTCGCGCTCCAGCTCCACCCGCAGCAAGCTTTCCAGAACCAGGCCGGATAAGGAGGTGCAGCGAGAAGCCGCGCAAGCCAAGCGCATCGAGATGTTGCAGACCCGCACCGCTCTCGTCAAGCGTTTCACCCACCTCGTCCTGCCTACCCTGGTGGAGGTGTACGCCGCTAGCGTTGCGCTCCACGTGCGCCACAAGGCCATCAATGGTATTCTCAAGATTATCAGCTTTGTCGACCCAGAGTCGCTTGGCGAGGCGCTCGACAATGTTCCGCTCGCCAGCTTCTTGGCTGCGATCCTCTCGTCACGCGACCACGCGACCCTCGTCAATGGTGCACTCCAGATCGTCGAGTTGCTCACAGACAAACTTCCCTCGCTCTACACGGCCTTGCTCCGGCGTGAGGGGGTCGTGTGGGAGATCGAGGACATTGCTTCTCAGACTCCATCCCGTCCTGCAAGTGCGGACAAGTCAAAGCATGCCGCTGCTGATTCTGACCAGCCCCTGAGCCCCCCTCGCGTCGGCGCTGTCGAAGCGACTCTGGAGGCTGGCGGTATGGACATGTCTTCCGGCTCGAGTCTGGCTCGCCTCATCGCCGCCGCATCTGGTTCCAGCCAGGGAGCCGCGCTCGTCGATGCGCTAGGCAATCGTACAACTTCCTCGTCGTCGGCTTCCGCCTTCAATGCTCAGAGCTCGGCTGAAGCGTCTGATGCCAGCATCTGGCGGGCTCGCGTGCTGCGCGACAAGTTTTCGGCTGAAGCCAAGTCTTCCGAGGGTGCTCAGAGCGCAGCGCAGGCTCTTGATCATATCAAGGACCTCGTCAAGAGACTCTACGCTGCTGTTTCCGAAGGAAGAGAGTCTGAAGCTCGAGACGTTCTGCAGCAAGTCGCTTCGCTCTTCTCTCGCAGCGAGGATCCCATCTCGAGTTTCGAGTTGCTCCGTTCTGGCTTGGTCGAGTCCCTCTACTCCTTTGCGACCCTCAGCGAAGGAGGCATCCCACTCGAGCAGAGGCGTTCGCTCCTCACCTCGACCTTGATGCACATGGATGTCGAGTCGAGCCAAAGTGGCGCTACTGTTCTTGTTCGAAGATTGCAAGAAGCACTAAGCCGCCTGGAGAACGTGGAGATTACCACTGCGCTCAGCGGAGGCAGTGACGAAGTGATTCGCAAGAGTCCCAGTGCTATGCTTGGTCGTCAATTGCGCCTGCGCCTCCAGGCTGAGGACGCTACCGACGTTCCTCGCAGCTGCAACAACATCATTGTCACCATCCATGCCGTAGCCACCTTCCAGTCCTTAAGTGATTACCTACGACCCAAGATTGCCGTGTCTTCGGCTGCTAGTGGCTCAAGAACCGGTGCAGCAGCGGGTTCGTCCGCCTCTTCCCGACTCTCCTCGGTGTTGGCCGCCTTCGCCGCAGCGACGGGATCGGGCGGATTCCCAGAGCTAGGTAGTAGCAAGGATGCCGGTGCTTCGAGCTCCACTGGTGATCAGCCGACTGCAGAGGCAAGCAAAGACGCTGGCAAATCCAAGAGTGACGAGACGGGAGGCAGTTCTAGCAAGGTCGTTGATACCACCGCCGGCAAAGACGAGACGACGGAAGGCGATAAGAAGGCCGACGACAAGCCAGGAGAGACAGCTTCCGAGTCCGCCGCTGGCAAGAGTCGTGAGACGGAAGCTCGCGAAGAGGCTCGCGCCCTCGCTCGCCACCTATTCGACGAGGAGGAGCGTCCAGCCGGCGCAGCCGACACCGAGGGCAAAGCCAAGCACAGTGCAAATGCCAACGGAGAAGAACTCAAATCCGACGAAGCTCTCGCCCGTTCTCTCATGGATGACCTGCTCCACGGCGCCGAATTCGAAGACGACGAGGGTTTCACCGACGAAGAAGGCTTCGATGGAGAGATCCTGCAGAGCGAGATTCCTGCGGAGGGTGCCAACGGTGTCGCTGCTGGTCTCGGACCTCTCGATGGCACCGACGCTGCAGACAAGACCATCAATCTCGACGTCGAGAAGGAAGGAGGCAGGATTGTCGCCAAGACGCCTGAAGGCACCCGTATCGCCACGCCTGGCAACGGTGCTGGAACGCCCACACCCAAGCCATCCGACAGCTCCGCTGCTGGCAACTCTGCCAAGGACTCTTCCTCCTTCACTTCAAGCCCGGCCAAACCGTCGTCGTACGCCTCGGCCTTGCAGAAGAAGCCTACGGATTGGCACCTCGAATTTTCGATTGGCTCAGAGAAGCTCTCCCTCGACACCACCATCTATGGCGCGGTGCACCGATTCGAGACTACCCAGGGTCAGGCCTCCACAAACGCGGTCTCTACCCTGCATGGCGGAAGCAGGCACATCTGGAGCAACGTGTACACCGTCAAATACAAGAAGGTGCCTGGTGCAAATGCCAAACAGGCAGCGGAAGCCACTCCAGAGCCCACTTGTGCGGAGAACGCTGCGGTCGAGCTTCCCGCCTCGATCAAGGAGGATGCACCTTACGCCAAATTGCTTCAGCTGCTTGCCGTTCTGCACTCGCTTAACATGGAATGGCGTGAAGTTTCACGAGCAGGTGCTGACGGCGCCGACTCGGACGCGGGCAAGGTTGCTGCCGCTGCTTCGGCTTCGGCGTCGGCGCTGGCAGAGTCGGCGTTTGTCAACAACAAGCTCACTGCCAAGCTTAACCGCCAGCTCGAGGAGCCGCTGATTGTCGCCTCTGCCTGCTTGCCAGCCTGGTCCACTGACCTACCCAAGTACTTCCCCTTCCTGTTCCCCTTCGAGGCCCGGTTCGCTTTCCTCCAGTCGACGTCGTTCGGCTATGCGCGCCTGCTCACCCGCTGGCAGGCATTGCACAGTCGCAATCAGGAATCCGGCAGCAGCAGCTCCTCGCGCCTGGACGACTCGTTTGGCTTCCTGGGTCGACTCCAACGACAAAAGGTGCGCATCTCGCGAGGCAACCTGCTCGCTTCGGCATTCAAGGTGTTTGAGCTGTACGGCTCCAACTCATCGGTGCTTGAGGTCGAGTACTTCGAGGAAGTGGGTACAGGTCTAGGACCGACGCTGGAGTTCTACTCGCTCGTGTCGAAAGAGTTTGCTCGCAGGGACCTCAAGCTCTGGCGTGACAGCCGTGCCGGTGGGTCTGACGAAGACGGCAGTCAATACGTGTTCAGCCCTCTGGGTCTGTTCCCTGCTCCACTCATCACGATTGGGACAGATGACCAAGAGGCCAAGGCTGCCGATTCGGAGATCAGCGATGCTTCCGGTTCTGCGCAGAAGCGGCTGCAGGCATTCCGCGTTTTGGGACAGTTTGTGGCCAAGGCTCTTTTGGACTCGCGCATCATCGACTGCAACTTCTCGCCCATCTTCATGCGTGCAGTGCTGAACCAGCATGTGGCTCCTACTCTTGCCACCTTGTCCGCCGTCGATGCTATGTTGGCTCGCTCGCTCGCTTCGATGCGCCAGATGAAGCCCGATGAGGTCGAGTCGCTCGGTCTCGATTTCACGCTACCCGGCTATGAGTCGATCGAATTGCATGCTGGCGGTCGAGAAGAGAACGTGACGGGTGACAACGTGGAACGATACATCTCCGAGGTGCTGGATATGACGCTGGGCAAGGGCATCCGCGCAGCCGTGCGCGCCTTCCGCCAAGGCTTCAACATCATCCTCCCCATGGCGGCCATGTCGAGCTTCACGGTGGATGAGCTGGTGATGCTATTTGGCAACACTGAGGAAGACTGGAGCGAAACCACACTGCTTGCGAGCGTCAAGCCCGATCACGGCATGAATGCCGACTCACCAGCCTTCCGCGACATGATCGGCATCATGGCATCGTTCAATGTGGGCGAGCGTCGCGAGTTCCTGCAGTGGCTCACTGGCTCGCCCAAGCTGCCCATTGGAGGCTTCTCCGGTCTGCATCCGCAGCTGACGATTGTCAAGCGACCTCACGAAGCGCCCTTGACACCGGACGACTACCTACCGAGTGTCATGACTTGCGTCAATTATCTCAAGATGCCTAACTACTCGTCGAGGGACAAGATGAGGCAAAGGTTGCAAACCGCCATGAAGGAGGGTTCGACCAGCTTCCACCTTTCCTAAGATTGCGGCAACAGAGATCTGTCATCTTGAAATGTGCCAAGAAGGTATTGTATTGCCTTTTCTTTTTTCTTGCTCTCAATTGACTCGTTTGCATTCTTGTTCTGGTACTGTGATCTTTCTATGTGTGAAAATTGCGATAGTACTGCGCTGTATCATGTTCTCACGGCTCAAGTCGTGTGATATATACTATCGCTCTGGCTATACTGTATGTATATGTCTCGAGATCGCGATTTGTGGCCTTCATTGTGCTCGATAGGATTCGGACCCAAGAGAGACCACAACACCCGCAATTCGGCTAATGTTTTTTTTTTCCTCCACTTTTTTGATGAGACAAGAAACGCGCCTGGAGACGGCGTTGTGCGGAAAACAAGGCTTGAGTCGAGTCTGTCGTGGTACAAGGTCAGACTACCTTCTCATAATGCTCTAGTTGCTTCGTTAGACTTGAACACACACCATCTCACACCACTCGGCCAAAATTACCAAAAGGTAACTAAAGAGGCTATTCTAACCTTGTTTCACAGAGTAAAATATAGATGCTTTACGAACAGGGATTCGACAACAACCGCTCCTTCAAGCTTGAATAGATTCAATTGCCGCACCGCAGGACGAGCTCGCATTTGCTGCCTTCTTCAGTTGCTGTTTCTGTCAGTACGCCCCGGCAGAGCAGCTCTCAGCCTCGCAAGCAGCCACACATACTTTGAAATCATGCCACCAACCCTACCTCCCCCCACCTTTGCCTCCTCGGCCTCCTCATCCCTTCACAAACCTCTCGGAAATATACCATTTGCAGCTCCCAGCGACGATCCATCCGAAATAACTGCCACCGCTCAAGCCTTGCTTTCGGCACACTATGGTCGCCTTTCCTCAAGCTCCGACTCTTCCTCTCTTTCCTCTACTTCCTCCTCCTCAACTTCATTGTCGGCCAACACTGCCCAGCTCGCCAAGCTCGAAGCAGCCTCACGCAACATCGACGCCATCTGCTTGCAGCTCGATAATCTACAGATCGCTTCCCAACTGCATCGGGGAAATGACGCCTCGGCTGACCGAATGTTGCAGCCCTTGGGCCCCCTCGCGTTTTTTCCAGCCAAAGTTGCGCTGTATGAAGATATGGTCTGGGTCAGACACGATCCAGACGGGCTCACCATTGTCGATCTGCTACGGCTGGAGGATCAAGTGCTGCCAATGCTTACTCAGTGCCCAGACAAGGCAGAAGATGGGGTTAGGCAAAACCTCAAGCTCACAGAGCCAAACAGGACCATCCAAGTGGTTTACAAAAGGGTCCCAGTCAGGACAGCACAGATGGCTCTACAGGCAAGAAAGTCACGCTACCTGGCTGAGGCGAACAAGCTCAGAGATCAAGTGCAAGGACATGTAGCAGCGAGATCCAGGAAAGCTTCGGAGGTGATCGAACAGGCAGATGAGAACGTGCACATGACTAACGAAGCAGGCGAAGTGCTCAACGAGGAAGGTCTGCCATTCTACGAACCTGTCGAGCAAATCTCGGAAGGAGAGGCGAATCGGAACAAGCAAGCATACATGCAGCCATTTGTACCTTCCGACGAACTGGCCCAGGACAAGGGCAAGAGAAAGCAGTTTGTAGACGATGTATTTGCACAGCTCGAGGCTGAGGAAGAAAACGAATCCTCTTCATCCGACAACGATGATGAAGTCGGAGCTTCTCACGAAACCTCTGCTGCTAGAGGGGTACCTTCGTTATCGAACACGGATCAGAGCGAGCCTGGCGCAAACCAGGAGACAAGGGTTGTGCTCAGAACACGAACACCTTCTCCGCTACCATCGCCGGAAGATTCATCCAAGATCAAGGCTCTGCCCGAGATAGTATCTGCCGCGAGACCACCTCCACCAAAGTCAGCGCTAAAGCCGAGTGCTGCACGACCGGATATCATTCAGAGGCCCAGTTTTGGATCGGCAGGCATTCGACATGGATTTCTTAATCTGAACCCGAGCAGTCCTGGCGCCATCGAGAGCAGCTATTCTTGGGAGGATCTCGTAAAGGAAAATGCAAAATCAAATTCTGAATTCGAAAGGAGTTCGAGGAGTGCTACACCTACTCCACTCGGTAGAAACTCTAGCATGGCAGGTTCGAGCTTGCTCAGTCGCGTAACGAGCGCAGGGGATGCCTCGAGTCCATTCAGTGGAAGTGGGACGAGCACGCCTACCAAGAAGAGTGTTCGGATCAAAAGTCCTGAGCGAGGAAGTGCTCATCCTGAAGCTGCACCAGGTAGCGGTTTGACACCACTTCAGAGAGCTTTACGATCTAGCATCCGTGTCAAAGAGAATTACTCTGAAAGAATCGGTCCCGCAAGCTCGAACGACACGAGTGCGGCAACGAGAGCCCTCGATCAAGGTTCGGGTACAGCAGAGAAACGTCACAGGGATGATGTTGGTGTTGAAGAAGAGGCGGAACGGATTGTCAAACTCTTAGGTCCAGATGTGGTGGAGGGTCACCCGGCTGCGCCACCCAAAGAAGTGCTCACGGCCATGCAAGCTGCGCATGAGCAAGATTCGCGACGCTCGACTCCCGAAGCGATTGCAGCGAGGGAGAAAGCCGAGGAGGAAGCACGCCAACGTGAACGTCTACAGAGGTTGGCGGAAAAGCCTGCGCTCGGACAGAGCGTCATGGAGCGCCCGCGTGGTAGAGATAATGGCAAAGGCAAAGCAAAAGACGGTAGTAAAGGAGATATCAAAGGGGTCAAAGCGGCCAATTTCTCCGCATTCAAAGCCGGATTCCTCAACCAAAGGCCAATCTCAGCAACTAAATTCGTCCCAAATCCTCCCACTGCGAGAAAGACTCAAGCACCGCCGCCAACACAGTCCTTAGGAGTGTCAGCCTTGGATAGAGCCTCGTTGGGTGACGAAAAGCTGTCCGAACAACGTCAAGCTTTGGGTCTCAGTGCAGCCGTGCCACATGCTCGACCTTCCAAGGCCTATGCACAAAAGATCAAGGCTCGTCAAGAAGGAACCCTCTCTTCCGATGACAAGGAGAGGAAAGAGGGTGGGAACGGGGCAGTTGAACTTGCAAGGCCCAAAGCTGATGATGATGTACCACGGCCAGGACGTGTACGTTTCGGTGCTCCCACCACGCCAAGCAATACTCGTGGACGGAAGCGAGATGATGATGACGCGGATGGAGATGGAGATGGAGATGGAGATGAGGAAGGGGTTGGGGAGATCGACCCAAGTGCAGCGCTCGAGAATTATTTAGATGACGACGAAATCGATGATGGGCAACAAATGGATGAAGAGCAAGAGGAGCCTAAGATCGAAGGCGAAGGTGCGGATACGGATGAGGACCAAGATGTATACTTTGACCGATATCTTTCGAAAAAGCGATCACGCAAAAGTGCAGCCGCAGAGAGTCGTGGTCTAGACCACAACGATGACTTTGACAACGGCGATGATGACGATGATGATGATGATGATTTCGATAAGAATGGTTTTGATGACGAGGAATACGATGATTGGGACGAAGACGACGATTTTGACCAAGAAGACGATGACGAAGATTTTGACTATGATGGGCAAGACATCATGTCTCTGGCACCCTCGATGGGCGGCGCAGAGGGCTTGTCGGGTGAATTGTTGAGGGAGTACGAAGAGGCGAGAGCAAAGCTGGCAGCACTTGGTTTGGCCTACCCGGGCGATGGCGGAGGAGGTCACGGCGGGGATGGAATGCGAGAGGCGATAATGAATGCAGCTCAAGTTGGAGAAGGTGAAATGGACGGAGAGGGGGAAGAGGATGATGATTACGAGATGGACGTAGTACCCTTGGACGCTGCTGTAGAGGATGCGGATTACCAAGGCAACACGGTCTCGAGCACTTCTGGTGGACCTCAAATGAGTCGCTTCAGGAAATCGCTCGCTCAACGAAATGCCCTGCCTTCTTCATCTCAACCCCGGAACCTCGAACAGCTGCTTTCTTCAGCAAAGAATGTAGGTCAGTCCACTGTGAAAAAGACTTGCGACAAATCTGCTGCATTTGGTATGGACGGCATGCAAGGGCAAGAAAAGGATGAGACTGCACGAGGAGGATTAGGGGTACCAATGATGATCATCCCTCAACTCGCACCAGTGCGATTCCCCAAGAACGGAGATTTGGTTGAAGGAAAGACGAGTGGTCCGGTTGAGTTGAAAGGTGACGAAAGCGATGAAGAGGACGAATTAGCAGAAATGGTGATGAGAAGTCGACTTGAACAGGCTCAGTGGAAGAAGAAGAATCCTGAAGAATATAAATGGATCAAGGAGGAAAAGAAGAGGAAAGAGATGATTCAGGCTGGTGTCACTGCTCCTACCATCGAGTCCAAGCTAGCCAAGGACATGATGGATGCGCCAGCTGTGGAAAGCACGAATGACCAAATGGTAGGGATTGGAAATGGGAGGGAGGAGAACAACAAGCTCAAAGTCAAGCCAAAAAAAGTGTCGCGTTTCAAAGCTGCTAGAATGGGTCAAGAATAATAGCAGCCCCTTGAAAAACTTGCCTGGAGAATGTGATGTACGGTACACCCTAGGCAGATCGCATTTCCGTCTCAATCAAGTACATGGTCATCAGTTGAAACATAGCAGTGTGTGTGCGCTGTGTTATGCGGTGGGTTTGAAGAAGCGTTCCTGGTTGCACAGCATATACTGGCAAAAACGATTGGATAGATTGCCGGAAGTCGGGTAAGGAACAAGCACAAGGAACAAGGAAGAAGTCACAGAAAACAAGATTTTTTTTTTTAAAAAAAAGAAAGAAAAAAAGAAAAGAAAAAAAATCTGTCTGGGTTTGGAGTGGAGTATTTTTGAGAAAGGAAAAAGGAAAAAGGAAAAAGGAAAAAGGAAAAAGGGTGCTGAAGTGCTCAGCAGCCATGCTCATGTTGGCTGGAATTCATGGTACAGAAGTTCTATCCTGAACCAACATTCCTTCATTCTTTCATCATCATCAGCAACCTCCGCAAGATTGCACATCAACACAAGGCAAGAGCTGAAATTCAGTTTACAAACACGGATCTCGCTCTTTCTTGCCTCCATCACAAGCAGCTACGCTTTCCTGTCCAATTCGTTGTGGCAAGCCAGAATTCAGGAAAACACAAGCACTGATTCTTTTCCGTTCATCTATCTGTTCCAAGCATCATCCACCATGAGTGCGGCAAATTCATCAACGCGCTTCACCCATCCACTCCCTCATACTGCTCTCAATCACTTTCTTCGACAAACTAAGTCGCTTCTTGCTTCCGGTGGTCTTGATAACGAGGATGCCGTTTACGTCCTAACTCCACCAACGCATTCACCTACTCTCGACCAGGTCATCTCTGCCATCAGCTTCGCATACCTCCAACAGCAGCTTGACACCAATTCCCACACACAGCTACGATACATTCCGATCATTTCAGCTCCTCGCTCTACGTGTCTATCGGAAACCCTACCCGAACTCGGTTTGGCTTTGCAAGCAGCGCTCGTTGGTCAGCAAAATCTAATCTTCCAAGACGATGAGGTTTACAAGACCGTAGCCGCCTACACTAGCAAGAAAAAGGTGGTGCTGGTTGGAGGCGCAACCCAAATCAAGGGTGACGAAGCTTGGCAGCAATGGTGTGAATTACACGGAGCAGAGCTATTTGGAGTGATTGATGTTGAAAATACCTTGCCAAAGCAGATTCATGATGAACACGGTGGAATCAACGAGAGGCTGAATGTGACGCTTTTCCCATCGGTTCAAGCGGTAAGATTTGCAGGTGAAACTGAACCCGCACTTGCTTCGCTCGTCGCTCTGTGGGCCAAGGAAGAGATCGCAGTACAGCAAAATGGATCACAAACAGTCATGACACAGGAGCTAGCCGATTTGCTTCTATCGGCGATATTAATGGAAACAGAGAATTTGGCAGAAAGCAAAACCAACTCTGCCGATTTGGGCGCGGTCGGTTGGCTGAACCCTCAATCGAGTTTTGCTCTACAGGATCAAGATGCCGCCACATCAGCCGAGGATGTTGATCAAGGCCAAGCGGAAGCCCAGGATGTTGATGTCAACGAGGACGAGGCCAATGTACAAAATTTTGACCCTTTTGTTCCCACTTTCCCAGATCTCGACGCATTGTACCGTGCCCTGCGTGGCGCTTCACGCCAGAAATCATCGGCAAAGATCAGAGCAACAGGAACAACAACAGAAGAAGCAGGAGCAGGAGCAGGAGCGACAGAGGCAGAGCTGGGAGATGCGAGCGCAACGCATTTCCAGTGGAACCTCATCACCAATACTTTGGCCAACCTGGACAAGCAGACTAGAGCCAAAGTGCCCGAATTTGTGCTCAAGACGATACAAGGTGACTTTGCGAGCGTTCTAACATCCACCATGGCAACTCTATTGTTCAAGCCGATCGGATCTGCTTTGGGCCAAGTCCTCACAAGCCGCAATGGCACGTTTGACCTCGGGTCCCTCCAGAAGCAGATCAACGCAGCAGTACAGAATACAGTTCAGACCCAGGATGCAGGATTCGAAGCTCTGTGTGTCGCAGTCTCTTGCCTACACGCTTTCGTTCAGATCAATTGGACTGGACCCCAACTGGCTGCTTCGCTCGAACCGTTATCGCTCTTGCGCAACTCTTCGCCGGACTCATTCCCTCCTCGACCCGTCGATTCGGATGTGGAAGAAAAGATAAACGCCGAGACAAGTCGTTTAATTCATAGGTCAGCACTCGAAGCATTGGCATTCAAGGGAGAGCCTGCATATCATCTTTGTCAAGTGCCCTTTTTCCTCATTTTTTCGAAATTGCTCGTCGAAGCGTTGCTTTTGCTCACCACGCAAGAACGAGGTGATGATGACGGTAGTGAAGGGGTTGAAGCGATTGAGACGTTGGTATGGTGGAGGCTTCGTGTGTTTACCGTGCACAGTCACGTTTTGGACGAACCGGTGGCGTTCGGGAAAAAGGTCTTTGATCCGGTAAACCGCTTGAGGGATGTTCTCATTGCTAGGTCCGCGTCGATGACAAAAGGGGAGGGTGGAAAGAAGAGTGCATGGGCGAGCTTGGCAGCGAGGTTGATTCTGGAAAGGGGTATAGCATTGCAGAGGTTAGGAAGCGACAGGGAGGCGAGTGAGACGTTTGTCGAAGCAGCAAAGGTGAATGGATTAAGGTACAGGATGTCGGGCGCCTTGGGCAAAAGGACCAAGTTTCAGAAAGAGGACAAGACGCAACTCGTTCTGCTTGCGAAAAGTGTCGTTGTAGATGGTGGCAAGGAGGACGAAGAGGCGGAGAAACAGGATGAAGCTGGTAACGAGGGTAGAAAGGTCCAAGATGAGGGTGAGAGTGACAGTGTAATGAAGGAAGCAGACAAGGAGCCGATGGAGACAGGATTTGCGGCCAAGGCCAATCCGGAAGACCAGGTCGCCGGTATGCCCTCGACCTACGCTCTTAACGACGATACATTGTTGGAACAAACCAAGTTCACCACCACCACCAGCTTGTCTTGTACCAACACCGAGGCCAACTCGGATGACTCGGATCTGCTTTCTCTCGACCCCAACTCTCAACCGGCTCTCGCAGTCTTGGATCAATGTACACTGCTTGCGCTGTGTCTTAACATTCGCAATACGCAAGCCTCGCACGGTCTTACGTCGAATCAAATGTCGATCTTTATCACGCGCGTTCTGAGTCATCCACGCAACTGGATGGTTCACACCATGTCGCTGCTGTTGCGTGCACGTCTCGAATCCAACCGAACGCGTACCGTCGAACGATCGGTATTGCAGCTACAAGCATTGATCGATCAAATGCCTACAAACGACTCGAGCGTTGAGGAACGACTCAAATTTTTCCACGCACTCGATTTGCCGCCGAAATGGGAGATGCAGGCCGAATTGGCAAGGAGGTATGCTAGTATCGGTGTGACTCGAAGTGCTCTCGAGATTTTTGAACGAGTTGAGATGTGGGAAGATGTGGTGACGTGTTTGGGTATGTTAGGTAGGCAAGAAGAAGCACGTGAAGTGGTTAGAGAGTTGTTGGAGGGTAAAAAAGTGGAAGCAGATGTAGAAGTTTCCGTTCGTCGTCGAAATGCTGTGGAAAGTAGTAGCAACATTGGTGGTGGTAGTGGTGTTCAGAGTGAAGCGCAACAAGTCATGTATCGTCGTATGGATCGTGCAAGAGAAGCGAAATTATGGTGTCTCCTCGGTGACCTCGACCCATCCTCCGCCTTGATACACTATACAAAAGCATGGAATGTTTCGGCCTCTTCTTCAGCACGAGCAGCAAGATCGTTAGGAGGAGTTTACTTTTCATGTTGCAATTACGAAAACGCGAGCAAATGGCTCAAATCTGCTCTTAACATCAATCCGTTATTCACAAGAAGTTGGTTCATCTTGGGATGTTGCTATATGCGTCTGGAGAAATGGAAAGAGGGTGCGCAATGTTTCAGGAGGTGTACTGGGTTGGATGATGAGGATATGGAGAGTTGGAACAATTTGGCGTCGTGTTATCTTCGTATGGTGGAGAAGGAAGAGTCTGCGAGGGATGTGATTGGAGTTGAGAGGATGGGGAATAGCGTTGGTTTGCCGGATATTTTGGAAGCTCAGGAAGAAGCGGACAAGGTTTGGGATCGACGCGATGAGGCTACTTTTGATGATGATCAAGTTGAGGAGGAGGAGGGAGGATCAGGTATGAGTGATTGGAGTGGAAGTTCTAGGTCTGATTCGGGTGTAGAAGTGTCGAGTAGTAGCGAATCGGAAGTGGAATCAGAACAAGAAGATGGTGCGAGTGAGGCGGATACGGAAACGGGACTACGCAATCCAGGCCAAGTGCGCAACACGCCCACACGTCAAGGAATCACAACTTGGAACGCAACCACCGCGTATAGCCTCAAATTGCTCGCGCACCGTTCGTTGCAACAATCGCTTCGATTCGGTCACGACAACTGGCGAATTTGGTACAACTACATGATCGTTTGCATCGACGTGGGTTACCTTTTCGAAGCAACGCGAGCCATGGTTCGAGTAGTGGAGATCCAAACGCGCAACAAGAGCAGTGATTTTGAAAAAGCAAAGAGTGTTGATCTAGCGGTTCTCTCTCGCCTAGTCAGTGCTGTTGTAAGTGTTTCTAAAACCGAATTGGAATCACGAACGCATTCTGCGATGGAAGCGTATCAAGTTAGGAAAAGGGAATACGAAGCGAATGGATTGATTGGAAAAGCACCGATGGTACCTAAATTGGATTCGAATTCAGGTTTAGGATTATACCCAACATTGCGAAGGATGTTTGATGAAACGCTGTTGACCAAGATCTCGACTAGTGCAGCTATTTGGAAGATGTACAGCACATTGTTATTGTGGAATGGCGAGAAGAAGAAGGGAGTTGAAACCGGATTGTTGAATGCATACAATAGTGCGTTTAATGCAGCTCTGAATGCGGAGGAGGGAGTGGGCGATTTGAATGCGGATAAACAGGTTTTTGTAGCGTTGTTACATGATTTGAGAAATTTGGTGGATGCATTGTTGGATCTTGGAAAGGATGAAACGAGGCAAGTGGGAGAGCCAAAGGTAGAATTTCAGGCAAGAAGTTTGGTGCGAACGTTTCTGGCGAAAACGAGGGATAGTTGGAGTCAAGAGCAAGAATACGAAGAAGCCAAGGAACTTCTTGAACAGCTTAAAAGCTGAAAAATGTTTTGGAAAACAAATGAGACGACGACACTCGAAATCAAGATTTGTGTGCAAGCTTGATTTGTCCAATTTGAAAGTAAGGGAATGGGAAGATGACTCATTTACATGATTTGGGAGATCGAGGCATGTGGTGGACAAATGAAAGATGGTAAAAGATCATGTTGACTCGAAATGAATGCTGCGAGGTTACATAGGTTTGTTTCTGCATGAGAGTTTGATGTGAAAGTACAAGTGAAGAGATTTTATATTATTATTTTTTTTTCCTTCCAAAGGGAGTCTTGTAGAGTAGAGCGGCTAGAGCAAGAAGCAAATGCTGCTCAAAAGAACGAGTATTAAGCTCAAGGTGGGGACCAACAAGTGAGCATGGTTGGAGCCCAGATGGATTGTACTGGTTGCAGCGTTGGGAGCTGTGGAGCTGGTTGCGGTGGGGATGATGGAGGAGGTTGAAGCGAAACTTGTGGTATTGGTAGTGGTGGTACTGCTACTGCTTGTGGGAATAGTGGAAGTAGAAGAGCTCAATGTGCTGCTCGAGATATTGTCTGACGAGCTGTTTGACGAGCTGGAAGTGGTGGTGGTGGTAGCCGTATTGATGGAAGAAATGGAAAAAGTGATCAAAGTGCCCAAAGTGGCTGCTGCATCGGTGGATCTTTGCGATGATGATGATGATGATGATGAGGATGAGGATGATGATGATGATGGTAATAATGATGATGAATTGGAAGCAGATGATGGGGTGGCATTGGAGGTTGAAGAGATAGATTGGGCGCAGGATAGGGTAAGAAGCGCTGCGAGGCACAATAAGATGGTTGCTCGTGTGGAT
The DNA here is from genome assembly GCA_900208305.1 of Melanopsichium pennsylvanicum. Classification (NCBI taxonomy): domain Eukaryota; kingdom Fungi; phylum Basidiomycota; class Ustilaginomycetes; order Ustilaginales; genus Melanopsichium; species Melanopsichium pennsylvanicum. Next base: position 495,780 of record OAPG01000017.1, read on the forward strand.
GAGAGGAGGACGAGTTTGACCATGTTGGAGTGAGAAGCGTAGGGAAGATTGTGGAGTGAGTGAGGTATTAGTTACAAGGTTGGGCTTGCTCCAAAGTACAGATGCGGAATGCAGGATTGATGATGTACAGTAGGTAGAGTAAAATGTGTGGATGGTGTTACAAGAAGACAAGATAGAGAGTTTTTCACCCAAGAATCACAATGCAGATGAGAAAGACAAGGTTGGGCAAATAAGAGCGAATCGTGGAACTGGACTGAGTGCCAAGCAGACAAGTAAAACAGTAGATAAATTCAGTTGTATTCTTTTTCCATGCTGTCCCTGAACATGATGATGACCTCGGACTTGCAATAAATCCGATGTTGCTGCTGCTGCTGTTGTTGCTGCTGCTGCTGTAGCATGCAGAATGGATTCTTCAGTTTACATGTGTGTTTGTTACGGTCTAACACGCAAAGCAGTTCAAAAAAAGTCAATACGCTTGTCGGACGAGAGACTCTTTAACAAGAAGAAACACCACGCCGATCTGATTGGACACGCACTCGACCACATATTAATAAATTCACTGTACAGTAAATTTGAATCATAAATAATAAATTACACACTTGGTGGTGGCCGGTCAACTAAGAGAGTATGCAGTCCAGATCCCAACCCTCTGTTACTGCGCACCGGTCAATGATCAAGGGTCGCCTGGTACAGCACAGTAACCAAGTGCTTTTGCGCTTTGTCTCATTGACGCTCGAGCCTTGCTTCTTTTCTTGCTTGTCACACCATCATCATCATCATCATCATCATCATCATCATTCGTGATTCAATCTTGAAAATAAACAAACCTTTAACGCTTCGGATATATTACAATTCAGCTCATTACCTTGTCGCCAACCCCCACTAAGCCATCAAAAAACTGTTTTTGTTGATCAATTTCATTTCACCAACTACCACCGCCTACTCTTTCTCTTGGCCCACTCTCCTTCCACGTCAGGCGCATAACTTTGTCTCTTTCCAAACAAAACACTATCTCGTTATAACAACAACCGCGATCTCACCCTACCTTAACTGTTCACTCGGTTCCATCATCACACATACATCCAAATACTGGCGCCTTCATCCACGAGCTAGTATTGTGCCAACATGGACTCGGCAAAGATCTTTGCGCTAGGTCTGGCGGCTGGTCTTGCCATCCACGTCTACCTTCGCAATAACACTCGCATCAACAACAACAACAACAAGTCGCACGAACCCCAACCTCTGTTCCACACCACCAAGCCCAATATCTCTTCGATAGCTACCAAGTCGAGCAAGAAGAACAACAAGAAAAAGAGTAAAAAGGACAAAGATCCCTCCTCCTCTTCCTCCTCCTCATCATCCTCCTCCTCCGCCGTCGCTACTATCACGAAAGCACAAGTGAAGCAGGCTGCTGACGAGGTGGTGAGTGACGTCAACAAGACATCGAAACCATCACTGCATGCCCAACCCCCTTCTTTCTCCCCCTCTCCTCCTCCTTCTACCGCACCCGCGCCCGCACACCAAGATAGCTATGCAGCTGTGACAGAATCCACCCCTTCCGCCTTGGACAACCAAACGATTCGAGCCAGAGCCAACCGTGTTGAAACCAACTTTGCCGACCAGTTGGGCGATATGCGTGATCCGGAAGTGGACCCTTTGCCATCCGCCTACAACGGAGTCGCGCGGATTCCAGCTTTAGCAGAGGTTGTTGCTCCCAAGCAGTCAAAGTTGTCGCAAGAGGACAAGGAGGATGGATGGTCATCGGTTGGTGGCACTTTCCCCTCTTCCTCCTCTTCTGCGTCCAGGGTCAATGGAACCGCTTTGATCAAGACAAATGGTGCAAGCAGTGCAGTTAAAGGATCAAGCATCGCTAGCACAAACCCCTTCATGGCTCTCCCTGACGACGTCACTTCGGCTTCTGTTCGTCGTCTTCCCTCTTCCTCCACCATCAACTCTTCCAAAGCTTCCATCAATGGAGGTGGTGGTTGGACGACCGCCTCCAAGTCGTCTCGTACCAATGGCAGTAGTGGTACTGTTGTAGGATCAGCAGCCGCATCCATGGTCGAGACGAAAAAGCAAAGGTCCAACGCCAACAAAGCCCAAGCTAAAAAAGCAGCCAAGGAAGAGGCGGATCGATTGCAAGCCGAACGATTGGCCAACCATCGAAGACAGCAAGCATTGGAAGCGCACAAAAAGAACGAATTGGCTAAGAGACCAAACGCGCGTAACGGTGTCAATGTTACGAGTGCAAAGGTTCCGCAAGCCAAAGCTTCGGTCGATCTCAATGGCAGGTTGGTTTGGGATTGAGCAGCATAAGCCGCTTCGATTGGCATACTCGAGGTTGAAGCATAGAGCAATCTCGGTTTCAATAGGACGGAGTGTTCAGCAGTTAACTAGGCTGATGTAAGGAAAGGAAAGAGAGAGGGAGGGGCAAGGTAAGATGAGAAAATGATACACGAGTTCGGGAGGAGGATGTAGAGAACACAAAAAAAAGACATGGCGTTAAATTGATTGTTACAGACAAGACAAAAATAGATCGCTTTTGTTTTTTTTTTTTTAAATAGAAATAATCCATCAGTTTGTCTTGCAGCCAAACACGCATAAATCATGGGAAGAGAAGCTTTGTGTTTGTCATGTGCTGAGATGTTCTAAGTGTGTAAGAGAGAGTTTTTTTTTTTTTTTTTGCGAATTTTGAATGGGTATCAATGAAGAGAGCATGACCTTGACGACGACGACGATGATGATGATGATGATGATGGTGTTGCGGATTCTAAAGATCTTGATGGGGTGAAGATGAAAGTGGTTTGTTTTGATTTCGATTTGAGGAGACTGCGATTTGGTTTGTATTGACTGAATGATGTTGCGATTCTATTTTGCACCGTACAGCCAATTTGTGTATGGAAATTGCACCACCATTGCCACCTAACAATCCATTCTTTTTTACCAATTGCCAAGTCTCAACCAAATGATCCATATCAATATGTCCTGACCAGGTCTGTTCCAATTCCAACCTGATCTTACCTTGTTCTTGTGCAGCTTTTTCCAAATCATTCCTCACCCAAGATGGAGCATAAATCCAAGAATCATCGCACATCTTACTCGCTTGATCTACAACGTATCCAAGTTCTGTACAACTTGTATAATGTTCAATCCTCCAATCCTTTTTCAATCTAAGTTGATTGGGTAAAAGATGAAATGGAACATCGAACGTTCGATATACTAAGTGTGATTCGAACCTATCCATTAACCCGCTTTCTCCAACCTTGGACAATGAAGAGATGGATTCATCAATCGAAAATAGTACGGGTAACAAACAAGCCTGATGAAGGAACGAAAACAAACCCATTTGCAAGAGATGTTGGATGACATGCAAAAACATCAAAGCACGTGAAAGGCGAGGTCGAGTGATCAACAGAGGCGATTGGAGAGCGTAGGCGAAGATGATACTGGCAGGCAAACAGAGTGGGAGCAAAAATCGAGCTTCTTGATGTGGAGAGATAGAAAGCATGATGAGGGAAAAGATGATAACAGCGAAACAAAGAGCGATGGCGACTGAGGCAGTGTCAAACACCTCTTGCTCTTGCCCTTCGACTACTCCTTGAGAGTCGGTTGCAGTTGCTGCAGACATAGATGCGGACACTTTAGCAGCTTGACTTGACGACCAAGACGATGACGACAGGGCGACATCTAAGAGTGAGTTTTTGATGGCCTGTTCCACTGCCTGTCGCTCCTCTTTTTCCGATGATGGTACCAACGCCCGATTTTTCCAAGCAGTAGTGTTCGATTGCTTAAAGTAGTGTAAACCGTAAATGAACAGCACTAGAAAATTGGCCAATCCTATCATCATGGGCAAGTTGACGACAGTGTGCAACCACCTCGGATGCAATCCATGCTGTTTTACATTTTCAGTCCTCATGTTATACAGCAAAGCATTGATCGGCGGAACGACCCATTTTGTGCGCCCCAGATATGCCACTTGTTTGTTCGACGGGGACACTTTAGCGAGATTTGTGTAGAAAGTTGTTTCCGAGCTCGTTCTGGTGTAGAAAGCCATTGTCGTTGTGGCAAGACCAACCGCGAGAAGCCTAGCTGCTTTACGCTTGTCACCTTGCCTGTATATGCGACGGAGGCAATAGAGGAGAAAAATGGCGATGGGTAGAGCAAAGATGGGAAAAGTGAAGCGGTAGAAGAATCCGTCGACGCTTAGTATTGCGGGGAAAGCCATTGCGGCGCATTGAATCCAGCCTTGAGATTGTGATGTGTACCAATCACGGTGCGTGAGTGTTCCAACTGCAAACAGGAGGAGCAGGCCAAGGTTGTGACTCTCAGAAGCGTTGCTGAAGGTTCTGACCATGAAGGTCGTGGCGGCCGTAGAAATTCCATAAAGACTAAGGATATACGGAGCAATGGTTTCGGGAAATGTGATTGCGATGTAGAAATCAAGACAGAGTGTGGCAGGGAGCATGGCTGCTCGCTGAATCAAGAACAGACCATATCCTGAGATCGGATTTGGCGAAACGGTCTTGTAGAGATACAAAAGTAGGTCGGTTTGCATGGATCGAAGAGAGGAGAAGGACCGTAGGGCTGTATCGGGACTCCATTCCCAAGGCACAGATTTGGCGATGTTGAACTGTGTGATGCCAAAAAAGGGTTCGCCAGACTGCATCCATTCGTCCGGATGGATGTAGCCATAACCACAAAACGCGCTATAGAAACGGATGAGAAGCAGAGCAAGATATACTTTGCCCGTTCTTGTTCGAGGGTCGAATAGTGCCCGCAGCGAGGCAAATAGCATTGTTGGCGGGAAAGCGGGTGAATACCAGACTGTGATGATGGTTATTGGGCCAGACGTGGGCGATGTAGCCAAGATGTGAGCGCCAAGTGTGTTTGCGTGTATGTTTGTGTATGTGTATGTATTTGTGTGTCTGTGCGACTTTTTTTGTTTTTTTTTTGTTGGTGTTACAAAATACTTTTAAGGGTCTGAACGCGCTTTGCTCAGACTTCAATTTACGCGTTATCACGTCAAACCAAAGACATACATACACACACACACACACACACACACACTCTCTCTCTCTCTCTCTCTCTCTCTCTCTCTCTCTCTCTCTCTCTCTCTCTCTCTCTCTTTTTAGAGCTCTCCCATCAACCTCGTTCACCTCAAAAACATACCCACAACTTCTCGCACACTACCTTGAAATTTACACAGATCACAAAATATTTAACTCAATATGGACGACCAAGATCCAGGACTTCAGTTCTTTCCCGATGGCAATATCGATCTGTATGGTACCCTAGTCGTAGCTAAACAGGCTACTCAGGAGGAGATCAAGAAGGCTTACAAGAAGTAGGTGCATCCCATGTACTGCACAATTTAGCGCTCTTACACTTTTCTTTTTTCTCACTGTTACTGACGCTTCCTTTTCTTTGATCGCATTCAAATCCGTAGGCTTGCACTCAAGTTTCATCCAGACAAAGTCCTCTCAAGCTCATCAACGACTAATTCTCAAGATGTCATTAAACAGTTTCAAAAGATAGGGTTCGCCTATGCGGTGCTGTCCGATGAGGTGCGTCGCCGCAAATTCGACAACACCGGTTCCACTGCCCAACTCATGTTTGGCGAAAGCGACGACAATTACGACTGGAACGAATACTTCAAGGAGCTTTGGACTGGTCAAGTTTCCAGACAGGCTCTCGACGATTTCAAGAAAAAGTATCAGAATTCGGTTGAGGAAAAACAAGACATTCTCGCTGCATATCAAGCTACCAACGGAGATCTTGCAGCCATGTTTGATCACGTGCCCTGTTGCGAGTTCATCGTGGATGAAAAACGATTCATCACAATCATTGATGATGCGATCAAAGAGGGAGAGATCAAGGAGACCAAAGAGTGGGGGAAATCAAAAAAGGACGAAAAGAGTAGAAAAGCTTTAAGGGAAAAAGCAAAGCGCGAAGCGCACGAGGCTGAGAAGCTGGCCAAGGAGTTGGGTGTTTGGGATGATCTGTTTGGGTCAGGCAAGGCCAAAGTCAAGCCTGCAAACGCGTCAGACGCTAAAAATGGAGCCAAACCCAAGGGAGGCAAGAAAGCCAAAGCACACGATGATGATGATCGACAAGATGATTTGGCGGGTTTGACGGCATTGATCCAAAGAAAGAATCAAAATCGGGTGTCGCAATTCGACGATATGATTGCTAAGCTCGAAGCAAAGGCTGGCGTCAAGGGCACAGGACCAAGTGATGAAGAGTTCGATCGAATCCAGGCAGAAATGATGGCCAGGAAGAAGGGTGCGAACAAAGAGAACCGAGCCAAGCGCGGCGCCGCTTCTGCTGTAGGCGCTAAGAAGAAGAGCAAAAATTGATTTTCGCCCAAGTTTGTTTATACAGTTCTGTTATACTATCGTATATGTAACTCGGCATACTGCAGCAATTCATGTATTACTAGCGTCCCATGCTGTTCTTTGTGTCAATTGTTCCGAGACAAGGTTGGTATGAATATGAAGATCGGGACTCAAAGAGTGAATAAGCAAAATGACTTCAGATGTTAGACTTGACACAAGGTCAAGAAACTAAGTTTGTAATCATTGCTCAGCATTTTTTAGACGGATCGAAGCAGTCAAGTACACGTGACGTGATGCCACACTGCTTAGGAAGAATCGGAATTTTTGCGAAGAGAGAGGAGAGAGCGAAAGCCAATCGGCAGTTAGTCTGTCAATCTCTTGTACCGCACCGTCTCATGACAAAACGGATTGATCCTTTGTGCGCGACCAACGTCGACCTACAACTCCCATCCTCACCACTTGCTCCAAGTATAAGCAAGGAGACGAGTATACAAATCGGTAGTCATGGTTGCTTCAGCGTTTAGCCGCGTCTCTCTTCAGGCGTTGGCACGAAGCACTGCTCCAAGCTCGTCTCTCGCCTCTTCATCTCGCATCACAGCTGCAGCTCTTCGCAGCTCTCCATTCACCCACCGCTCGTTGCATGCCGTCTCTTCCACGACTCAAGTCATCAGTACTCCTACCCTGTCTTCGACCATCGCTATCTCATCCAGGTCTGGATCGCCCAAGCAGACTCGAAAGGAGCGACGAACCGCGCTCAAGGAACAACGCAAAACCGCCAAACGTCGAATTGCCGAATCCACCGTCTCAGCTCGACTTGGAGTGTCCACTACCACCACCTCTCCCTTTGTTCGCAAAGATCGACAGTTCAAAACTTTTAAACCCATTACTCGCTCCATCCGATGGCTTCGACAACCGCTCAACGAGCATCTTCACAAGGGCAAGCCTGAACGCTCGCTTACGATTGCCAAGCGCGGTACAGCGGGTAGGAACCATCACGGACACGTCACCGTTCGAGGTCGAGGTGGTGGACACAGGCGCAGAATCCGACTCGTCGATTTCTATAGGTGGGAAGCAGGTGAGCAGCAAGTGCTCAGGATCGAATATGATCCTGGTAGGAGTGCGCATATCGCACTCATCGAACACAAGCACACTAAAGCCAAGAGTTATATCCTTGCTCCCGATGGGTTGAGAGCTGGTGATACCGTGCAAAGCTACAGACTTGGTATCCAAGCAGATGCAAGTGCAAACTCGAATGTAGTGGATGAAGTAGTCAGTGCAGATGGAACTGTACTCGATACTGATCCATCTGCTCCTCAGACGGTAGCCGCTTCTTCTTCTCCGTCTTCATCTTACTCTCCGACTTTGGATGATGCATCAAGCGCTTCGTCGTCATCGCTTGACTTGGGAATTTTCCGAACGCAAGCCATCCGACCCGGAAATTTTCTTCCTCTCAACTTGATCCCCATCGGCACAACCATCCATTCCATCACGATGAACCCGATTGGACCAGCCAAGATGGTTCGTTCGGCTGGCACTTTCGGTCAACTGGTTGCGTTCTCGAGTCGCAATGGGGCTGGTGAGTCGCATGCTCAAGTTCGACTTCAATCGGGCGAAGTTCGTCTCATCCCTTCCAACTGCTGTGCAGCTATCGGTACGGTGAGCAACAAGGATCATCAACACAAGAGGTTGGGTAAAGCAGGTAGGAGTAGGTGGTTGGGAAGAAGACCCAAGGTCAGAGGTGTAGCCATGAATGCTTGTGATCATCCACACGGTGGTGGTAGAGGTAAGAGTAAGAGTAACATGCATCCTAGATCGATCTACGGTCATCTTACCAAGGGTGCAAGGACGAGAAAGCCGGGTACAAAGGGTGGTAACCAAATGGTGGTTAGGGAGAGACCCAGGAGGAATGGTAAACGTCTTGGCAAGCCTTAGTAATAGCGGTTTTTGTTTTGCATTGGTGAATCCAACATGTAATGTCATGTGAAGACTGTTGTTGATTTTATTTTTTTTGGCAATTTGTTCGGCTTTTTCCCACCTCATAACCACAAGTTTAGAATGGTCCGACTGCCTGTGCAGTGTTGGTGTAATTTAGACGATGAGAGTGGCCAAGCGAGCATCTGTGTGACAAAAGTTAGTGTTCACAGTTACAGCAAAACCGCTTTCTGTTGAGAGTATTGAAAAGGTGATTGATGCAACGAGTCTCGAGTGGGACCTACCTTGTGACTCGTACGATTCTTTACAAGTGCGATAGGCTTGAAACAAGATGCTTGTTCATTCACTCGATATGATCTGCTGCTGCTGCTGCTAGATTCGACAAGCGGCGTATAGATGCGAATCCAAAGCAACAAAACCCAAGTGAAAAGCAAGTCAATTGAATAGATAACTGACTAGCTTTTCATTGACTTTGGCTTATTTGGAATTGAATTGAATCGAATTGAATTGAATTGAATTGAATTGAATTGAATTGAATTGAATTGAATTGAATTGTTTGTTGTGCTGATTGATAGTCACATGCAAAAAGTGGAATTCAAGTTTCTCCAACGTGTCGGTACATATGCAGCCGAGGAATTGCGAAGAAAGAGGCCAGCACATCATTTGATTAATAAATAAAGCAACACTTCAAAACACCCTGTGTAATTTTTTTGAAAATAAACGTCTAATTTTCGCTCTCCGCTTTGGCGCTTTGGTGCATACCGAAAAATCACTTCTCTCATACAAAAGCCAAAAACGCTTGAAACAAAGCGTTCTCACACGCACTTCAAGCACGAGTAGTGAATTTAAAATATAGTATTCAATAATACTAGATTGTGCAAATCAGAACAGTTCCCCGCACCTCATTCGAGCTTACAGTGCATGTGTGCATGTGTGCGTGTGTGCGTATGTGCGTATGTGCGTGTGTGCGTGTGTGTGTGTAGTCGCTCTTTGTGTCTCGCAAGCACAAGCAAACCCAATGTCAGTCGCACAGTGTTGCTTAGCTCTTCTCTCTAAGTTACGTCGTCATGTTCGAATCAGAAGCGGTATTATGCATGCATATGCAGATGTGAACAAACAATTCACAATTGGTGCAAAGAGCTTTCTGCTACATGTACTGTATACCAAGTCTACGCTAACTTAGCCTTGGTTTCACATACGCCAATTCTGCCGTATGATCGTCGCCCTCCCTTTCCACTCCCCTTTGAACCCCCTTGCATAGTCTCGTCAAAGAAAGCAGCTTTCTCTCACTCATGACATCTCGCTATTCCTGTCAAGCCACTCTAGCACAAACTCCATTCTTACTGCTCTGTGCTCTTCTGTAAAGTGCAGCATCCAAACTCACTTGCCCTTTTACCCCTTCCATCTTGACCATAACCTTAGTTCACCACTGGTCCATACCACAACACCACATTGTCGTTTCACATCTACATACTTCTAACCAACCCATTCAGGCTGGTCCTGACTTGATCACACTACCTTACATCTACTCTTACACTTTCTCTTTGCACGCCACATCCGTCCTCTTGTGACAATCATCCTTTGCCCCCCCACAAGCACCCAAGCTCACCGTCCTTGTCACGGCTTGAGCACACCCACCTCCCCACGCGACAAACGCTTGACCCTTCATCTCGGCAACATCACACGCCGTGCACCTCTCGTTTACAAAACAGTACGAGCTTGACAAACCTCGCGTCGCATCAACAATCAATACTCGATTAACTAGCACCTTGAACATCAACACCCACACCAAGCTCACCAGCACACCATCACGTAGCATCAACCAAACGCACTTCAAATTAGATCACTCGCCAATCATCTACCTTATCAACACCGCGCCATGCCCAGCTTGCTTTCGTGCTATTGATACATCTCATCAAGTATATCCTACACCTCGTCAAAACACTTTGCTTGACATCTTTCACCGCCTGCTAGCACAATCATGGTCGTCGCCTTCCGAGAACAGCAACCTAAAAAGTCAAACCTCTCGCTCTTTCGCTTAGTCAAGCCGTGTAGTAACAAGTCGACTTCCCACACACCACCATCCCAACACCCACCCTTATATGCATCTCAATCCTACCCAAGCTCCTCAAATGCACAAATTTCTCGTCGCGAGATACCGCCTCCGTCCAAAACCCAAATCGTTACAAGTACGCGTCAAGCTGCGAATCAAGCTGCGAATCAAGCCGCTCAAGCGATCATTCCCGTTCACTACCAGTATCCCGAGGCGTCAAATTTTACTGGCAACTATCACTGGTCGTCAGCCTCCGAGTCAAAGCTCAAACAAAACAGCGAAAATGAGGTTGAGCAAGACCACTGCCGTACAGGCGCCGATCTGTTACCACTTGAAAGCTTGTTTCACTCTACCGAAGCAATCCACTCTGGTCAGCCCAATCTCCCGGCTTTATCAAGGCTTCAGACCCACATGGCACCATCAAGGCAGCACCACCATTCCCGACAACGATCTCACTTTAGCATTCCTGATGTGATTGTCACCACGTGCGAATCCGAGGGAGAACAAGAAATGGTCGAGCTTTCAATCCCTCCCAACAAACGTCGCTATTACGTTTTACGCGATTCTGCTGAATCACATCCTCAGGAACAACGTTCCAACAAGAAAACCAGCTCCACCGGCTTTGTTCGCCGACCAGCGCCTCTGATCTCGTTCAACGCGCAAGAGATTCGAACCGTCGGAATGATGCCTCGTAGTGGATCTCTGGGAAGCATCGCCAGTGCTAATAATTCTCCCATCTCTCCTACTTCACCCAGTAGCATTGCATCTACACCCACTTCAAGTGCTAGTTCCACCTTGAGTAAAGCCAGTGGTAGTACACCCAAAAATCCGAGTCGCAAGAGCTCCTTCCCACTCTTATTTGGGAAAAAGAGTTTGCATTCTTCCCGATCATCGTCCGTACTAGTCGAGCAGACGTATGTTGACGAACCATTACCACTTTCTCCCATTACTTCTGGTTCGACCATTACTACCCAGCAACCTGACGGGCTCTTGTTTTCATCCCACAACTCATCACCCACAAGCGCTCCACCATCATCGTCACGCGGTATCTTTACTAGGGCAATCAGTGGTCTACCTTCACCTCCCATCACCCCCACCTCGTCCTCCTCCGCCTCCACCTCCTCTCATTCTTTGAGTAAGAAACAACTCAAAGCCAAAGCGAAACAAGAGTTGGCACTCATCAAGGAGCTCGAGAGGGTAGATAAGCTCGTCAAGCAGCACGATGTCAAAGCGAGAAAATTGAGAGAGAAGGAAGAAGCCAAAGAACGCAAACGAATGGCTAAATTGAGACAAGCGAACCAAGAATTACACCGACCACAATCTCAGATGACGAGCCAAAGTGTTGATACGTACAACAGTACAAGATCAGGAAGGACAGTGTTCCAGGCTGCGACCAAAGCTTCCGGAGGAGGAGGAGGAGGATCAGGATCCTTGGCGAGAAGGACGAGCATCAGAGGAGGGGTCGGAGAGGTGAGAGCCGAAGGATTTGTAGGTAAACGACGTGGATCCGAACCTGTACTCTCTCAACAATCTTCAATGACTGGCGGAAGGGTACACGTTTCGACTCCTTACAGTATGGATCTACCTGCCGGTGAAAGAACCGCTTTTTCCGAACCTAGAGCCGCACCCAAACCAAACTTTCCTCCTCCTTCTCCTTCTTCTTTGTCGTACTCGCAACAGCCGTACCAAGGCTCGGTAAGGGAATCTTCGAGCAAGGACCAGACTCGTTTTGCTCAAAGCTCGTCGGCCAAGGAGACCTCACCACCAAGGCCCAACCGTTCAGCTCCGCGTATCCCGCCGCTCAACATAGTCAGGAATGCTTCGATTGAAGCTGGATCGGATAGGGTAGAGACGGCGTCGTTGACCCATGACCGGGACGAAGCACCTGGTGTGTTCCACCTTCAGAGTTGGTCTGAGCTCAATTCCGGGTTCATCTCTGGTCCTTTGCCTAGCCTTGTCCACCCTTCCACGAGCAGTAATTATACGGGTAGCACCACGAGGCGCAACGAAATCGGTCAAGAAGGCGACGATGAGGTGTTGGAGCTCGACGAAAGCGGACAGCATCAAGATCGAGTCAAGATAACAAGGAGAGCAAGTATTCAAAGAATTCTTGCGCTTAGTGATGCTGACAAAGAAGCAAAGAGAATGTCGCTAATCATGACGAGAAAAAGGACAAGTCAACAGTACCTTCTCAAACGTCGATCTTCTCACATCACCGACACGAGCATGGATGCACTAGCCAACATGAACGAATCCAGAGGTGGTCATAGTACCAAAAAGAGCAGCCTTACTTCGGATGGCAAGAGACGTAGTTTGATACGATCTGTAAGTGAAAATCAAGGTTGGACTGTGGTTGTGGACGATGATCATGATGGTGATGAATTGGCCAAGGTTGACGATAGTATAATTGCACAAGCAAATACGTCTTTGATGGGTGCGGATGGGAAATGGGAAGACGAGGATGGGGTGCAAGATTCGCATCCAGAACAGATGGAGGTTGAGGTGGATGCGGTTTTAGCAGATCTTGGAGCAGCACAGCAAGCGTACCAGATTCGTACACATGCACAGAGAGAGGGTAATGGTAGAGGTGTGAAAACTCCTACTCAAGTGCATGCCAAAATCGCACAAAAATCTTGTTCTTCCCCCAAAACCACCACCACCACCACCACCACAATTTCAACAGGTGCATCATCAGCAACGAAAAGAGACTCTTGGAATCGCCCTGATTCCATGTCCTTGGTCGAATCCTCGTTTAGTTCGAGATCCTCAGGTTCGGGTACAGCATTCACGGTCGTGGAAACGGATACCATTGCCAAACGTGAAGGCGAAGCCAAGATCTGCTTAAGCCGTCCAGTCAGTTCGGAGCACCAAGAGGCACGATTCTCACTCGACCGACAACGGGAAAAAGGAATTGCAATCCCAGTGAACCCCAAAAGCAAGAGCGCAATGGTAGATAATAAAATAAGCGCTAGCGAATTTGGACTAAGCTTGGCACTTGCTCCTCTACAGCTGCAATCTCTGGATTTGTTTGCAGATAAGATGGGCGGAGGAAGGTTCTAATCAAAAAAAAAAAAAAAAAAAATTAAAAATTAAAAACAATTAAAAATTTAAGTTGTATACCCTCTTTCCTTGCTCACATAATGCTAAGTTGAATCACAAGATTTGTCGTTCCATCATGATGAGGACTGTCGTCGGACATTGATTCATTTTTTGTGCAAATGGTGTCTTGCATACTCAAACGTTTTGAACAAGGTTCAAAGTCGTGACATCCATCTACCAAACAATAAATAACAACATGTGTACTCTCCAAGTTCAAAAGAAAAGCTCATGAGACTTTTCAACCACACACATTCCACATGCTTAACAAAGTCTCAAAAATCTACATTTTCCTTCCCACCCCCCCCACACACACACTAATTCTCAAAATAGACTTACATCGATCCCTTAAACTAACGAACACTTGATCTTCAACAAAGCTCCTTCCCCATCGGATCCTTAAACCTGTCCCCTCCTCAAACCTTCCAACTTTCCCCGCAAAGCTCCAGCACTCTGATCGATCCATTTAAGACTACCCAGATGCGCATTAAGAATAGCAACAATCTGAGCGATACTTCCGTCCTTCTCTGCCATCAAACCTTGTACATCTTTACCCCCTTCTGCTCTTGCCCACGCTGCTACTGAAGCAGCATCTGCATTGGCACTACCATTAGCGCTGTTCAATTCGTTGATCATAGCGCCCAAATTCTTTGCCACATCATCCAATTGACCATTCAGTGTTTCTGCCAGAGCAAAGCTCCTCTCTCTCTCCACATCGGCATTGGTAAGGTTCACATTCGCCGTCATCGCAGGAAGTAGCGAATCAATCTGAGACTCGTACTCACCCACTAGCAAGGATAGATCGTTCTGGCTCGCTTCGAGATATTCGAGCGTTCGCTCAATCGAAGTTTGTTTCTCTTCAGCAGCAGAAAGCGCAGTGAGGAGCGAACTGATCTCATCGCCACCTTTGAGAAGCACACGATCCCATGCGGCCACTTCGGCTGCTTGACGTGAGAATTCCTTAATGGAGCCGTCGAGCGAGGTAGACCAACGGTTAAGGATTTCGTCCATACTCTTACCTCGGAGTAAAGAGGGGGTGGGAATTGGGCCCACATTTGCTGTAGTCGCAGTTGCAGTAGTACCTGGGGCAGCGGTGGTGGTTGCTGCGCTTGTAGTGGTTGTGATGGTTGATTGCGCAGGTTTGGAAGCGGGAGCAGCTGGAGCAGCGCCGAATGAGAAGCCTCCAGAGGGCTTTGCAGCAGCCGGAGCTGGAGCGGCAGGTGCAGGTGCAGGTGCGGAAGTAGTAGCCGGAGCGGAGGTCGCGATAGCAGCGGGCTTGCCGAAGTTGACCTCACCAGCAGCAGGTGCCGCGGTAGAAGTCGACGTGGCCGGAGTGTTTGTCGTAGACGCTGGCTTTCCAAACGAGAATCCACCAGAAGCAGTCGCAGGCGCAGCAGCTGAATTTGCCTCGGCGCCAGAGGCTGCAGGAGAAGTCGACGACGTAGTTGTGCTACCGAAAGAGAAACCTCCGAGCGCAGGCTTGGCCGAAGCTGCAGCGGGAGCGGATGATGTAGTCGTGGACGCAGCGGGTGCTGTGGAGGCGGAAGAGTTGCTGCCAAAGGAGAAGCCTCCCGAAGCAGCTGGCGCCGTTGTGGATGAAGGGGCTGGGGCTGAAGCTGCCGGTGTGAATGTGGCTTTAGAAGCCGCACCGCCAAACGAAAAGCCTCCTGAAGCTGGTTTCGCGCCGCCAAAGAGTGATCCACCGGCAGGTGCGGCGGGAGTCGTAGCAGAAGAAGTGCTGTTAGTGCTTTCACCAAGCTTGAAGCTCCCAAACCCGCTCAAACCTCCACTGGCTGGAGCTGAAGACGCAGCTGGAGTGGAGCCGCCGAAGGAGAATCCTCCAGATGCAGGTGCTGCAGGTTTGGATGCTGTCGCATTGTTGCCGAACGAGAATCCGCCAGCAGCAGGGGAAGATGTTGTGGTGTTGGTGGTATCTGCAGATTTGGGTGCGCCGAAGGAAAAGCCTCCCGTGGTGGCTGGGCTAGGGGAGGAAGCAGCAGGCGTCGAAGTGGATTGGGTACCGCCAAAGGAGAAGCCCCCAGTGTTTGGAGCAGATGAGGCAGGTTTGATAGCGGCACCGCCAAAGGAGAAGCCGCCGGTGGACGAAGATGTGTTGCCGGACTGACTAAAGAGGCTACCGGAAGCAGGTGCTGCGGTTGATGAGGGGGTGGAAGCAGCTCCGCCTGCTGGAGAGCCGAAGAGTGAACCTGAGCCAGCTGTGTTGGATGCAGCTATTAAGAAGAGTTAGAAATGAGAAGCAAGGT
Source organism: Melanopsichium pennsylvanicum (assembly GCA_900208305.1). Lineage (NCBI taxonomy): Eukaryota > Fungi > Basidiomycota > Ustilaginomycetes > Ustilaginales > Melanopsichium > Melanopsichium pennsylvanicum. Next base: position 511,460 of record OAPG01000017.1, read on the forward strand.
ATGTCAATGAAAAGGACACAGTGTGTGGGAGTGGTTTGGGGCGATTGAACCTACCTCCAAAAGAGAAAGGCTTGTTAGCTGCACCACCAGCGCTGGCAGCGTTGTTGTTAGTGGTCGTGTTGGATGCGCCTCCAAAGGAGAATCCTCCCCCGCCGAAAGACATGTTTGGTTTTCCCAGATGGACCGTTGTGCACCTTGATGGTTATGATTGTGATGTATGATCGGAGTGCGGTTAGTTGGAGGTGTTAATGTCAGTTGAATGAAATATGGTCTTTGCGACGCCAACATATTGACGTTGCTCAGTGAAGGATTGGAGATGTTGTCTTGTCATGATTATGTCATCTTTTTTTTCTATTTCGCCTTACTGACTGAAATTTTGGCCTCGGATTTCAAGTCAAAACAGAGCGCCATGTGCAACCAAACAAATTTCCGAAAAATGGATTTTTTGTTGTGGAGCAAAGCTTTTCTTCTCAACTTGGACATCCTTTGTACTCTCTATACTTCACTATCGTACCTCGACCTGCATCACCTACTACCGCTACTGTATCCAGATAGCGTCGTCACAACATAATCACAGGCACCAGGCTCCCTATAAACGATCTCTGGCAGCACCTCAGCGAGAAAATGCCACCAAAACAAAACACCCTCGCATCTCTTCTAGGCACCTTGACTAATGCCGCCCCAGTCGACTTCGACCCCGAAGCGCTCGATGCTGACCAGGCTGGCCCATCAATTTACAACAATGGCGGTAGCTCTGACTCTGGCTCCGAAAATGAGGACGACGACGAAGAAGATGGCGGAGACAACGAGTACATGAATCCAAGAGCGCACTACGCCGATGTCGAGCCAAGCGATATGCGCAAGAAAGCTTCTTTGAGCGAAAGCGATAAGCTCAACCATGCTAGATATCAAGGAATCAAGAGTTCAAGAGCTGAGCTGTATGGCGGTGATGATGACGAGCATGACGATGAGGAGGATGATAAACAAGGCTCTTCAGAGGACTCAAATAATGATGACGAACATGAAGAGCACGATTCAGAAATGGACGATGACGAAGAAGACAATGATGGGGCATTATCAGGAAGAAAGAAGCAGCTTCGTTTTGCCGACGATGACGCCTTGGAATCAGCTGGATCCGACAGCGAAGATGAAGAAGATCAAGCTACCCGAGCTGGAACATCTGCATCAGCCAGCATTGCCGCGCAGATGTCTGCTTCCGCCTCCCAGTCGAAAGCGCTCAAAGCCCGCCGTCTTGAAGATGCCGAAAAAGGTCGTCAAGTCAGAAAGCAAATCAAGACCTTCGAACGTGCCCTTGAGACGCGCATTAAGGCCCAATCCGTCCTTCGCGACGTCAACCGTCTCCCTGACCCAGCCGTATACTCTCGAGTTATGTCCGGCTCAAGTACTACCATGGAGCCCGCAATCGCTGTTCTCGAACAGCTCCTTGAACTTTCCGAAACACTGTTCTCGCTTCGCACTCGACTCGTCACACTTTCCGCATCTTCCGAAGAGGAGATCGGAGCTGTAGCAGCACCAGCAACCCGAAAAAGAAAGCGCGATTTTGATATTATTGTACCGCAAGACAATCAAGAGGCATCTCGCACATGGTCAGAGATCTCGACGCATGATCAGATTGATGCCACTCTGCACGATGTTGCATCTTACTCTTCTGCGACTGAACCACACAGAAGATCAGTTTTGGACAAGTGGAGTTTGAAAGTCACTTCTGCCGCTGCCACCGCATCCAACGGAAACAAGTTCACCCAGCTTCGTGCGGTGAATCAGACTCCATCCACTCAGATTGACTCGGCTCTTGCTGGTGACGGTCTTTCTCGTCTCATCTCCCGCACACGTGTCTTGCGTTCAGAATCGGAGGGTTGGACTAAACTCGGTCGCCCCGACCACTTTAACAACAATAATAATAATGACACAGAAGAGATCAAGGATCAGGAAGTGTTTGATGACTCGGATTTCTACTCGACTTTGCTCAAGGAATTGATCGAGAGGAGGTCGGGTATGATTTCAGGTGCGGCAGGTGAAGGTGCCACCGCAGCAATGATGTTGAACGGGTTGAACAGCGGCGGCAAAAAGAAAAAGGCGAACGTGGACACTAGGGCTTCAAAGGGGAGGAAATTGAGATACGAGGTGAACGACAAGATTGTCAATTTCATGCCTCCAATCAAGGATAGGGTGAGGTGGGGCGAGGAGCAGATAGAGAGGTTGTTCAGGCAGTTGGCGAGCAGTTCGATGGGCGTGGTGAAAGAGGCAAAGGGTGCATACGAAGAGGATGAGGGAGATGAGGAGGCGGCCGAGGAGGAACAGGCGGGACTGGCAGGACTCCGTGTCTTTGGATGAGTCACATGGCAGTCTATTTGCACTTGTGATTTATCCGTTCGTCATTCATATCACATTTGCATTCTCAGTCGTCCACTTCCGATCGATGAATGTGCACCCTCGAAGACCAGAAAGCACTTCTTTTTTGCTTGTGGATCAATGCTGTCTTGGTCAGAATCAGTAAGAAGCAGGAATCTAAAGGTATACAGAGTTCTAAAGCAAGAATGGATGAGTTTACAAATGAAAAGTTCAAGCCAAAAGCGAAACCAAAACTTTGTCTTGGCATCTGAAACCTCAGTTGCCGATGGATTTGACCGCCTTTGCAGTGCCGATGGTGGTCGAGTTAACCTTGGTAGCGAATCTCAACGAGCACAGACTTTCGTTGAGATGGGCTGCCATTGGGCTCAACGCCAGCAACATCAATGTTTTCGAATTACCTCCCAAGCTGTTCTTCAACAACCATGTGAGCGTCGAGTTTCTGTAAGGCACGTGACTGGTTGAGCCTCTGTTCTGTCCAAGGGCTGATATCACGTCGGCCAAGGAGGAGAGGGATTTGTTGATAGACTGAGCTTCCTTTAGTCGGATTGGGTCTTTGTCAGAACCGCTATTGGCCAAGCGTTCGGAACCAGCAAGGTCGACCAGCGAAAGAACCGCATCGCAAGCTTCCATGGTGGTCGCATTCTGACCACGAACACGGAGCATGAACACGGAATGGGATCGGGACGAACGCTCGTTCATCAAGGTTGCTGCTACTTGTCGACGCTTCTTGGCCTTTTCCAGTAGCGCAAACACTTGGGCTGGCGAGTCCAACGCAATGACCACGGTTTCGGATACTGTGGTTCGGCCTTTATCGTGCTTGATCTCGTGTTTGGCCTTATCCACCTCGGTCTTGCCTAGCAAATCATTGATATTGTCGAGATAAATTTCGAGCATCGAGCCTTCAAAATCGTACTTCCAACCTTTGTCTTTCAGACTCTCGGCTGTCGACCAGAGCATTTGTACTGCACGCGGAATCAATCCGGCACCAGCATCGGCGCTTGGATTACTACCCCAGCCTGTGCTCGAATCTGGTGCACCTTCGAGCGTATGCGTTTTACCAGAGCCTGTTTGTCCGTAGGCAAAGATGCTCGTGTTGTACCCATCCAGCACGCTCTGGGTGAGGTGTGCGATTTCTTCAAACACGTCAGCCTGAGACGCGCTTGGTTGGAAGACTCGATCGAATGTGAAGAGGTGGTTGCGCATGGTGACAGTGCCCGTGGCGGATTCACCGGCGGCAAGAAGCTCGATGGATGTCGCTTCGCGTTCATTCGGGAACCGAATCGTTGCAAGGGCTTCGGTGCCGTTAGCCGCATCGTTGTTGGAGGGAGGTCTGACTCGACAGAATACTCGAATGTTTCCTCGAAGTTCCTGAACTTCATTGTGAAGCTTGCGGCGGAGAGTTTCGGCTTCGCGAAGCTCGTTTTCCAGGTACAGGTTCGACTCCTTGGTAGAGGCTAAATCTTGGTCCATGGAAGAGATCTTGGAGCGAAGTGTTTCGATCTCATCTTGAAGCACCTGAATCTGGCTACGGAGAGCAGTGTTGGTGGACTCCATGGTAAGATGGCTAGTGCACTGCTGATTCAGTGTTGCTTTCAAAGCCACGACTGTCTCTCTCTCCTGTTCGAGCTCTGTCTCTAACAATCGCTTCTCCCGATTGAATTTTGCAGTGAGTTGCAAGATCTCATCATCCGCGATGGTTCTGCGGCGTTTGATCTCATCCTGTTTACTCTGTGCGATCTTTCTTTGTTCGATCAGATCCTCCTCAAGCTGACGAACCTTATCTTCTTGAGCTAGACGCTCGGAACGTTCCTTGTTCCATTTCTCTTCGGTCTTTTGGCGTTCCAATTCGAACAACTCGGCCATAGAGGCTAAGCGAGACTCCATGGCATCCATTCTGGATGGATCCACATCACCCGATGCAGCAGAAGTAGTACTGCCATTACTTGTACGTGATGCGGCAGTAGCAGCAGCTTTGGTACCTGGTCGGAGTCGGGTAACGTTAGTAACCCCGCGACGGACAGTGCCAGTAGTGGAAAGGGCGGCAGAGGCAGCAACTTTGCCTGCCGAGACGGAGCGGGTGGTAGCGCCAACACCTGGACGGTTGGTGGTGTTTGTCATGGGAGCGCGCGGAAGAGTTGCCGTTGCTGAGGTGGTGGCAGTGCGACGGGCAGGAACAAAGCGGCCGCCATCGGCTGAGCTGACTGAACTAGCGGCGGGGAAAGAGCGACCTGTAGCGGGTTCACGCAGCTTGCTAGGACCAGCGGTAGTGCTAGGTAGGGTTGCATTCGAGCGCTGGCGCTTCACTGTCTGCGGGATGGGAATGCTTGACATGATTGGTTATGTTATGACGAAAGCTCGTCACAGGCGGACTACGAACGAGCTTATATGGTTCCAAATAGTGTATGCTTGTTGCGTTGTGGAGTGTGATCGGAGAGTGTGGTAATGATTGTGCGCGGCACGTCAGGCACCTCTGAACGAGATGAAAGAAATGAGGAAGATGGCCGGAATGAAGTTGCGAGATTCTACGTCCCTCACTCTCTAGCAAAGTAACACGCCCAAACACGATCGATATTGGTACGGATCACAAGATTGCCTGCCCTCTTCTCTCGAGTCCAAGATGACCAACACAAACACGAACAGCGCGTTCTTCTCTGCTCGCACGAATAAGTGGAATCCAACTGTCAAAAACAAGAAAAGAACAAAAACACACACACACACACACACAAAAAGTACGCGCTTTCACACCCCCCCCCCCCCCTTCAATAATCTGCGTGAATCAAATTGTTCGCGCCTTTTCTCGAGTGGGTCACGTGCATCACCAATCCCCACCACTGCCGCTTTGGTCTCGTTGCAGGTCTTCACACCTGCAGAACAAAAGCAGAATACACAACACCATACATCAAAGCAGTCTTTCGATGGGCATACAGTACAAGCAAATGGAACGGGAAACACAATTTTCTGCTCTAGATTCAGTTGTTAGAGTCATGAGAAGCCGGGGAGCAAGTTGATGCGAGGATCAAGGTGAGGGAAGATTTTAGGCGCAAGAAGTGAACTCGGCGCTCAGCAGCAAGCCTGAGATTAGTGACGTACCGCTGGCTCATCGACATTGCCTTCAAATTCTGCTTCAGCGTCAAAGAAGCCAGAGTCATCCGAGTCGCCAAGCAAGCTACCAGTTGCCGACAATATCACAGGTTCAGGCTCAGCTACCAGCAATACCAGCAGTATTTGTGCCCAAACGCCGACAAGCGTCACAAAGATCTCCTTGACCGGTGGCGCAACAAGCGCAAGTGTACGCTGCGATAAGCTCCGCATCAAGTCCGCTACAGCGTCACCAACTTGGAACTGCATTCCAACCTTTTTAGCCTCTGACTCTTCCACGGCATCTTCAAACGCCTGCTCGTCCTCCTCCGATTCGTAACCTTCACCAACACCTGCGTCTTCTGCAAAAGACTCGCCAGCTCCGACTCTGGCAATGACCTAGAGGCTCTCCATCTGTGCCACGACCTCGTCGAGCTCTGCTTTCGAGGTTCGGTAACGCTCTTCGGCCTCCTCGTACTTCTTCTCCCACTGAGCCACCTCGCGCTCAAGGGTTGCCACCTGTCTCTCAAAGTGCTCTGCCTTGACGTCAACCTGTCGTAGCCTGTTGAGCATTCCACAAATGTACCAGAAAAGGGGTCAGCCAGTCGAATCCTATAGGCCAAGCTACGTTGGTGCAAGGATAGAGATTGCGGTACTCACTTCTCGGTGGTCTCCCGAAGATTCTTTTCAGCAGTGTCGAGTTCGGACTCGAGCAAGTCAACCTTGCGCTGAAGGGATTCCGAGTTGGTGGCGTTGGACTCGTGCTCCTCTCGTGCTGACTTGTGCTCGTGAAGTTTGCCCTCGAGCTTGTCGAGGTCACCCTCAGCAACGCTGAGCTTGTGCTGCAAAGAGGCTATCTCCTGGTCCTTGGTGAGGAGCTCCTGCTCGAGCTGCTTGTTCTTTGCTGCGAGCTCGTCGGCACGCTCACTGGCTGCGTCAGCCTCTACACGGAGCGAGTTGAGTTTCTGTTTGAGCAAAGTAATAGCCGGGCGAGCGGTAGAGTAGAATGCCATCAGTTCACCGCATCACCAGATCCAGCTGAGTTTCACTATTCCCTGCTAAGGGATGTCACTGGATAGAATCGTGCTTACCTCCTTGATGCGGTCCTGTGGCGTGAATTTTCAGATCATGCATGAGAGGCAGGGAAGTTGGTTCCAAAAGTCGAGCGAAGTGATCGTGGTCGTTTATGTAGGGAGTAGCAAAACAGCAAATTATACGGTCGGTCGTGAGAGGGAAGAGGCCGAGGATCGAACCAATTGTCAGCACAAGTCCTCGTATCAAAGCGGAGCTGCCGATGCCAAGATTCATATGCCATGCTTTCAGCATACTTGCAGGCTGCCTAATCATGCTAGACAAGAAGGTGCAGCCCGCATTGGCTCGAGAAATTCCTCCAGAAAGCATCATGCGCCGAGATTTGTGCATGGCCACGGGCCAACGGAACCAATTGAAAGGAGTGCGCCATGCTTGGACGATGGTGCACGCCATGTTATCGAGGAGGTGACTTGGTTCAGAGCGCCATGATGTGTCCCGTACTGTCCCGATCGCTCGAGATCCGCGAAATTGGTTCGGACGGACTCACCATTGTGTATGATCTGCTTGTGGAAAATGTCGTGAAGAAAGGTCGTGGTCGTGAAGAGAAGAAATAGATAAGAGACTTGTCGATTGAAGATAGGAGTGGATTAGCAAGACGAAGCTGACGGCGGGGATTTGGTGAGCTTTGTTGGTTGCTGTGCCGATGCTCAAACGTTGATCGTCTCGTCAGAAACACAAAGAGAGGCACACACACAGCACAGCTCAGCTTGAACTGGCCAGCACACGCAAACGCAACACACACACACACACACACACAATATTCACACGCAGATGGAAAAATAACGCGCCCGTGCGCTTGTCTCGGTGAGGAGGTGGTGAGAAATTGTGAATGAATTGTCCAATTGTTGAAAGAGGGGGCGAGCTGTTTCAGGGGCGCTAACCAACCGTGACCGTTGGAAATTTGAGTGGAAAGTGCGAAAGAGAGAGAGAGAGAGAGAGAGAGAGAGAGAAACGGGCGTATTTTTTTCTGAGTCCAACACACGAGTCGCAGCCAGAGGGGGATGATTTAAGGATTGGCGTGTGCGCTGACTTCGAAAATGGGCCCCTCTCTTCCCATCGCTCCCCTTGACTGTATCGCGTCTCAACTCTCTCCTTGCCGCGTCATAAGCATTAATAAGCACCTTCTGCTAATCCAATGTTACCCCAGTGCTGACACCCTTGGTGCTCAAACTAAGATTCCATAATCCGGAACCCACGGCAGGCAACATACACAGACATTCGATCCCACTGTAGTCAGTAAAAAAAGAGTCACAAGAGCATTCTTTCCAAATTGAACCCAAAAGATGAGATAAGACCTACATACAATGATCAACAACAACAGTGAAGACAAGACCTGGAACAAACGAGACTAAAACCCAATGAAAGAAGCAAGAATATTGTCACAAGAGAACATGGGAGAGTAAGAGAAAGGGAGAACAAGTGACTAGAGGTGGGCCCAGAGCAGGAAAGAGGGGTATACTATCGAATGGCGATGAGACGGCAGAGAGACGACAATGATGATGACGAATGCCCACTATTTTAGAGGCTTGGCGTGTATATGTGAAGACTGAAAAATGGTCTTTCGCGGCTTTTATAACCCTATGTATAATGCTTTGGACCGTACGCAGTTGCGATTCTGAGAAATGCGAAAATTGAGAAAGGAAGACAGAGCGGATCCTTGACTCTCGCGACTACTCGATTTGAATGTCGACAGTCGCAGAATCAGTGTTGAGATTGCGAATATGGTTGATCCAGATGCAACGCATCCATGCGCGGGCAGATGTCACCGCGCATGCCATGCTTCTTGTCATCGTGGTCAGGCCTGCACACCATGATGCGACGAGAACTGTTCTGAAGAGACAATATGTGCTTGGAAAGAGGCGGTAACGACGGCAAGATTGGCGCATCCAACAAGCCAAGACCGGGTCCGCGTGGTACCAGTAGATCGTCAGCGCAAGGACTGAATACGGCGTTATGCATGTCATCGACGTCGTCATCCTTGCTCTCGCTCATTGTGTCAACGTCTGCCGGAGAGGAGACAGGGGTAGTAAGGCTTGAGCAAGGACTGTTAGCGCGCTGGCTGCTGAAGCTGCTGAGCGGGTCGAGCGAAGAGGAGCGCTGCGTCGTGGTGGTGTAGCCCGACGAAAGTGGTGTGCTCGACCAAGCCGAAGACGAAGCGTCGGTGTGCTCGACGCCAGTGCTGTCAGTGGAATCGTCCGAGTCAGTGCGCCTGGGCCTCTTCGGTGGCACTGGGCGAATGTCAGGGCGTACCGCACGAGGCACAAGATCCGGGTTGGATCGCATAGCAGGCTCGGCGCGAAGGCGGCCGACAGGCGAGGCATCGAGCATGTACGCTGGTGAACTGATGCGATGGATAGGCACAGGCCTAACAGGAATCGGTGCTCGCCTTTCGGCAAGGCAGTCGCGCTCGCGTTCGCGAGTCTCACGCTCAACGAGCGATTGAAACGAAAGCATCGGGACGCAGGATGCATACTTTCCATCGCCCTGAATGGTCTCGCCCTCGCCGTCGATTCCATTGTCAGCCATGTCGGCAGCGCTGGACTGCTGAACAGAGCGGATCGCGGGCAAATGCTCCGACCTAGGCGAGTTGAACGACGACCTGCGTGGTTCAGAAAGCGTGGTGGATCGGCTGATAGAGAGTGCCTTGCGCTCGCGCAATGACTTTGATGTCTGCGCCTTGAGCATGGCCGCAAATTGGTTGGCACTCGAATACTCGGGAGTGGGCGAGCCACAGTTGCGGTCATTTGACTTTGAGGTGGTGACCACGCCACCGTTGGCTGTGGGAACAAAGAAGAGTCGTTGTTCGAGCTCGATGGGGGGCATGGGAGGTAACACCCTTTCGGACCCTACGAGCACAGGAGTGACAGAGCCTTTAGCCTCGGAAGCCTCGATGGACAGTGGGCAGATGTACTGCTGGAAATTTTGGAAGCGCACAGGCTTGCTGATCATGCCATCCATGCCAACATGGCGGTAAAGCGAAGCAGGTTCAACACCGACGTTGGTGGTGACAGCGACGACGTGCGCGTTGCGGTTGGCAGGAAGGATGCCATCTTCGCCGGCTCGAATTCGACGAGTGCACTCGACTCCATCGAGATAAGGCATTTCGATGTCCATAAAAATCAGATCGAAGATCTCAGTACGAAGCAACTGGAGCGCCTTGAGGCCACTGTCAAGGCTGACAGGGGGGCGGGCTAAAGCATGACCGAAGCGGCGCTTGAGAAGCGTACTAAGCACCGAAAGATTGATGTGGTTGTCATCGACGAGAAGAATACGAAGCGAGTGAGTGGGTGGCAAAGGTGAAGCGGATCGTGAATCGTTTGCGGCGAAAGCAGCAACGACGGGCGATGGTTTTGATGCGAATGACATGAACGGGCGTACTGTCCAAAGCGGCTTGCCCTTCAGATGAGGAATTGAGACGTCGTGCGTCGAAAAAAGAAAGCGGGCAAAGTAGAACAACTGAGTCGCCCTAGGGATCAAGTCGCTTCGGGATTGAAGCGAATCTAGCCGGAAATTGAACTCTGGGAAAGAGTGACGAAAAGATAGATTTTGGATCAAGTCGGAGGAAAGTGGTGCAGAAATGCAGAAATGTGACGAAATCGAGTCGACGGAAGGTGTCGTAGGAGAGGGATGTGGTAGATGAAAAGTATATGCAGCTCGAATATCGCAGAGTGGTGCGAATAAAGTATTCGAGGGCTGGGGGAGACGTCGATGATCGTAGCCTACGGGACGATACTAGGTGACGAGGAGCAAGTTAGAATGTCAGAACAGCGGAGAAAAGCACAGATAATCTGTGCTCGCCGATCTGTGAGCAGCTTTTGTTGGTGGTTGAGGAAGTGGCAAAGCTTTATGATGAAAGCGGTGTTGACGGTATGGCTGTTGAGAGATGAGGTGGAATTGGAATGTGTGCGACGGGCCACTGATGGACGCCAAGTAGTGAGAGGAGGTCGATTTAGATTGTACCTATCGTCTCATGACAGAGCAGGTTTAGTTAGGAAAATGTGCGGTATTGCTGTACGAGAACAGCGTCGCGTCGACCTAAAAAGGTGGTAGAGAGAAGGTCGAGCTTGCAGCGTTAGCCGGAAAGAGGGCGAACAGCAGAGTGTAGATGAAGTTGTGTCCTCCTGAAGTTTAAACGTCGACTTTGATGAAACAAAGCAGAACAATGTGAGAATGGTGGTGGTGAGGAAGGGAGGTGGAGTTGGAAGCTGATACACGTATAGATGTCGAGCGGGCTGATGGAGGGTCTGTCTTGGCAGAAGCGCAGTGGCGGTTGAGTCAGGAAGTTGATTGGTGCCGAAAGGAAGATGGGGCCACAGGAGGGCGACAGTTGAAGAAAAGTGTGTGAGAGAGTTCGAGCATGAATCAAATGCGAGATTTTCGGAAAGCGACGATTCGATGGCGGTGGGCACACTGTGTGTGTACTGTATAATTGTGGTACAGTAGGTGGGTGGCAAAGTAGCTTGGGGAAGGCGAAAAAAAGGATAACCGGTCTGAAGAGCAAGGAAAAAGAAAGCAGTCACCGCGAGCCACAGGCAGCCATTGCTTGTATAGGGATGACGATAGATAGGCGGACGAGGTGGCCTTGCAGAGCAAAACACTGCTCGATTGGCCATGAAACTTGTGACAGCACTGTCAAAAGCTCGAGCTACGTTAGCTGTAATTCGATGGACAGCCAACGCCGCGGGGATCGATGGGCAGCGGTGAGCCATGACATTACTGTGAGCAACGCGAGCCATTATTGGGTGGCAAAATTGTGCCAAAAAACTTTTACCGCGTTTTAAAATAATTCAACCGGAATACAATCGAGCATCAGCCGCTGTTTGTATCGTTCCATCAAGATCGCCAGCGGGACAAGGATGAAACAGCAAAGAACAAACAAAGAAAACAAGAAAGTGGGAATCTCGTTTTTTTTTTCATCTCTGGTTTGAAGACAATCTCTCTGCTCTGACCCCACTGACACGCTCGACATTTCGCTCAAGGCATCCGATTCAGGCAGAATTCAGGTTCAACGCGACTCGCCGTGAGAAGGTTTCAAATTGCTATTAATACAGTAATTTAATATGGTTGTCAAACTTTTCTTTAATACAAGTGAGCATTCGCCACAACACTATTTGCAAATACACTTTCCACCCGGATCGACCAGCTTTCCACCCTGGCTCAGTCTGATCTAGGTTAGCTGCCAAATGAGCTCGCTCATTTTTAAATGCCGTAGTAATTTGTAAATTTCACTTTTGCTAAACAAATCATTTTCCATCCATCGTGATAGTTCTGCTTAACGCTCTAACAGTCTTGGTACCATTAGCCCTCCACACTGCTAATGTCAAGCGTGATCACTGTAGCATGTGCATGGTGAGACCACTGATCATAGTCAAGCAGCATTCTGAGACCCATTCTTACACCCTGAACAGACTTGACATTGGAACGACGTGTTAGCGAACCCTCCCTTTTGGAGCCGGAGAGCGTGAATCTTTGCATTCCGCTGCAGTCTTCCTCGGATTCCGAACAAGGACGTTATTTTCTCTGATAACTCGATGGTACGCTACCGAACGTCTAGCTGGTCTGACGACAGGCTCCAGCCAGCCTACCTGGCAAGTGGACATGGCATAAATACATTCATCTTTGGATGTCGATCGAGGTGGCGAAATCAGGCTGATGAAGAGCCGCAGTACAGCGGGGCGGCTCCTGGTCCTGTATGTTTAGCCGATTCAAGCTACAGAGCTCATGAATGCCGTGACTGTCTAAACGACCTTGCATCTTCGTAGCTCCGGCCCAGAGTCAGTCACGTCGTTTGGTTTGGTCTGCACAAGTCAGTATAGCATTCTTGTCAGCCCGTCGAAACAAAAGCATAGACCGTTCATTTGTGTATTTTCAGAAGAACAAGGGTGACAAGGAACAATGCCGTACTATACGAGACGAGAAATGCTCGATGGGTGCGGAAGGTCGCACCACACTGCAACTGCAGGTGTTTGAGCAAAGACAGTCTTTTTGCATGCGGACGAGCTTGTTCCTCGGCTTGCTCATATGTAACGAAGCCAACACCATTTCGGTACCGCTGAACCGCAATAAGTGAAACCTTGGTCCCTTTCCCTCCCATCGTGGAATGCCATCACGCGCTCGCATTCCACCTGCACGTCTGTACCAACCGCCAATCGTACCTTTGTTCCAAAAGCCGGCCCGTAAAATCGCCTTTCTTCACCCCTTGATTCGACCCCTCGCCGGTCAGCATGATCAGCGCCTAAGTACACAGGTGACTGAGGATAGTACTGTGTCGCGCCAAAATAACACACTTTTCAACTCTGCCTTGCCACGCACATCGTATAGAAATATGCATGCATACAGCCATCCACTTCGATATGATTTCTGTTGGAGAGCCCGTCTAGGTCGATGCCGTTTCTCTCGCCACCCTGCCGGGCAACCAGGCCAGATCAGCCCTACTTTCCGAACAGAGCTCCCACAACAGGGATGGCCAAGCACTTTTTCTTCTTCCGCATCGACGAAGTCCGAGTCCATCGGTAGCATCAGAAGTCGCAGCAGGAAGTGGAACGCGCCACCTCTCTGCGGCTATTTCCAGCAGATATTCGTGGAATCGGATCATCAGCACGCTTCGTCGACCAAGCTCCTAAGTACGCAGTCCTCCCTCTCCCTTGCTATTGCATTTCGTTTACTTCAAATAATGAATTGGCGTTTTTTCGAAACAAGGTGGTCTCGAGCACATTTCGTGGCCGACTGCGAGGAGCAAGCGATCGTTGAGGACAAAGAAAGCTTGCAGTCGGAGTCGTTCATCTGACACGCTCAAGGGTGTTGCGTACATACAGTGAATTAATGTACGCACATGAACACCTTGGCAGCTCAAAAGCTTGACTTGAACTCAGCTTCTCCACAGACGATCTGAAATTCTCTCGGCGAGCCATCGTGTGGGAAGCAAGATGTGCACGACGGAAGCGAATTGCTTCTCCGATCTGGACGGCATCCTTCATTTTCTTTTCCCACTCGGTTTCTTCACTCTCTCGCACACTGTATAGTCCCTCCTTTCTCTGCCTCTTCTTGTCTATGTGCATACGGACTTCAGAACACCTTGCAAGGTCTAGCCCCAGCCATGCTGCACTTGAAGGCTTGTTTTTTCTCTTTACTAATTGGAATATTGATGGAGATGCATGCATTGAAGGACCCTTATTGTAGGTCTCGGTCAGGTTCCCCTGACCCCAGCCACAGGCAGAGCTATAACTCAGCACGATGCATGCAACGCCGAGCACGTTGATTTCATCCTTGCTGTGTATTCAGCAAAGGTGTCGACCCCACTTCAGCACTTCATATCTGATCTGTCTGTGGGCTGAGTCACTTGCTACTGCGGGGATCACCGTGGACAGGACATTGGGTCAGCTGTCGAGCGAAGAAGAAGAGAGGTGTTCGGTAGCGAGCTCGGCTAGATCTCTCGCAGCCTTTTTTGGTCATGAGGGCCAATATGGACCTGCAGGTCCCTCGTCTTATTCGTTCGATCCTTGCGGAAGTCTATCTTGAGCGTTTCAAACTGGATTCTTCGACTCCCAGTAGCAGCTCTCGATTGTCGTGGATCGCACCAAGTCCAACGACACCACTTTTCAACTTCCGTAGACTGGGTGGATCAGATCAGGCTTCGATGCAGAGCGGGCCGTTGCTTGCGTGGATGCTAAACAACATCTACAATGATGCGCCGTTGTACCGAAACTCCGGAACGCTAAACCAAGACCTGGTGCGAGCGTTCCGCTTCTGAGTCAAACGAACGTGGTGATACACCGCAGCCGAGCAAAGTATTGTGATGGCATCAAGGAAACGCCGCGTCCGCATTCCCAAGGTCACAGTCCATGTTGAGTTGGCGTCGTGCTCGCTTTCGACAACACTATCAGTGTCCCGGACGAGCCTGGCCAGTCGTAGCTGGAGAAATGCAGCCAGATACTGAACACAACCGTGAAACCCTTTTCTATTTTGTATTTCAATACCATCATTTTGCCTTTGCCTTTGCGTTTTTATTTTTAATTTCGTTTCCATTTTCTCTGCGCAAGCGTTGATGTCCCCGACATTTGAGTGTAAAGTCGACAGAGGCTAAACATGACTTTATAGCATCCAACAAGGAGCTCTACTTTGTCGCAGTGCATCACGATGCAATCGTCTTCAGACGCACGGCTCCGATTGAGTCAAAGCATAGCGAGACCCAACCTTTCGTACGAAAAAAAGGCCTGAGACCTCCACAAGCTTCTTCAAGAGCTTCAGGGTCCACGAAGAACAAAGATCGACTGTGCAAAGACCTCATCGCAGTTTGATTGACCGCACCATTCACTGCGTTGGCCGTCCCGTCATGGCGCTCTCGATAACGAGAACACATCTCAGACGAAGGTCTCTCATTGTGGACACCAGCAACTCGGCTGACATCCGACGATGCGCAGGTAGCTGCTGTTCTTCCACTGTAATTGCCACGCTTGGTCTTCGAAGCCTCGCAACCTCTTCACCAGTGCCGAACAACGCACGTACTTTGCGAAATGGACCTTTCGACCCTTACAACGCCATAGTGGCCGAATTGAAACCGTTGGCATTGCTTCCGACTGCTACAATGCAAGGTCGACTTACAGGCCGGACAGCAGCAATCAAGGCCAACATCTGCGTCCGCAACACTCCGACCACTTGCTCCAGCGCAATGCTCGAGCAATTTACACCGACTTTCGACGCTGCAGCTGTATCCCTGCTGCGCAAGGCTGGTGTGAATCTCCGATATATTACTAATTGCGATGAGTTCGGTATGGGATCTTCGAATACACATTCCTTCCATGGGGCTGTGCGCAATCCAGCCTCGCCTTCACCAAACACAGCAGAGACCTGGAATGCGGAAGTGGAGCGAGTAGCGGGAGGGAGCTCTGGTGGATCAGCAGCAGTGGTGGCGGCAGGATTGGTCGACATTGCGCTTGGGAGTGACACGGGTGGGAGTGTCAGGCTGCCCGCAGCGTACTGTGGAGTGGTGGGTCTAAAGCCGAGTTACGGCATGGTGAGCAGATGGGGGCTTGTCTCGTATGCGGACAGCTTAGATACAGTAGGTGTACTTGCAAAGACAGTTGCAGATGCAGAGGCTGTATACCATGTCTTGGCGCAGCAAGACTCTCGCGATCCCACGAGTGCAAGCTTGGAAACTCGCATGCGGGCAACGGAGACCGCGCAGAGCATACTCAGCTCGCTTCCTGATCCGACCTCGTCACAGCCTCTCAAAGGGATCCGAGTTGGTGTGCCCAAAGAGTACTTTCCAGTTGAGCTTCATTCTAGAGTCTTGCCGCCATTCAAGCGAGCAGTGGCTGTCCTGGAAGAGCTCGGTGCCAAAGTCGTTCAGATCAGCCTCCCCAGCACGCCCTCCGCACTAAGCGCATACTACGTCATCTCCTCTGCGGAAGCAAGCAGCAACCTGGCGCGCTACGACGGTGTCGAATATGGCTATCACAAACATCCTGTGAAGGAACACCATGCATATTCAGCTACTCGAACATCTGGCTTTGGCGAAGAAGTGCGCAAGCGTATCTTGTTGGGTACCTTTGCGCTTACCGCGGACGCTTTCGACAATTTCTTCCTCCAAGCATCGCGCATCCGAGCCGACATCCAAAACGACTTTGCGCGTGCATTGCGTATCACCAACCCTTCGAACAACAAGGAGAGTGCAAGAGTTGGCGAAGGGGTGGACATGATCATACATCCGTCAGCAGTGGACACTGCGCCGACCCTGGCTTCAGCGATGAAGGGCGAGGGAGGGGCGGGAGAGTACGTGCAGGATATCTTGACGGTGCCGGCGAGCTTGGCCGGCTTGCCAGCGCTTGCGGTGCCAGCTGGTGTGGCAGAAGATGATGGCTGGCCAGTGGGTGTCACACTTGTCTCACAATGGGGCTGCGACAATGCACTTTTGCATGTAGGCAAGCTGATGCAGTCGCAACTCACAGTCTGAGTTGAGAATCGCATACACCTGTGTTCTGCGACGGGTACAGTATTCCGCTACAGGGCACCCGCACAATGGATATCTTCCGCCAAGCCGCCAGGCGGCCATGAAACGAACGATTGCCGTTCTTGTAGTTGACAGAACGGTTGATACATGACTCAGACGGAGAGCTAGAACGACGGCACGTATCTTCGTGGCTGTCACAGTCATCTACAGCGGGTAACATATTATCTTTCATGATTTGTGGATGAAATCAGACTCACGACTGCCCAGGCCTACTCTATGCAATCTTACGTTCTCCAGAGAGGCGTTTCATTCGGTTGGGCTCCGCCGACCTGTTCGATGAAGATCAGGCATATGTCCCAAGCGCGTCCGCGACGTCAGCAGGTGTGGCTTGGCCTGCCGAGGCTGTTTGCCGAGACGGACCTGATTCCGACGATGTCGCAGTGAGCTTGACGGGAAGCTCATCGACGTCGTTCTTGGCAGTATCTGACTTGGACGTTTTGGGACATACAAATTGCGGGTGTATACGGATCAATGTATATGTGTGGAAAGATTCGATTTTGAGCCGGCGGTAGGCGAAGTGTTGATGGCAGCTCTGTTGCCGGTGTAGACCGGGTTGAGAGTTTCAGATGCGCAACAAAGGTCTGAGAGACCAAGCAACGACCACGGAGGCCGATGCGGGGGGCACGATGGTAGTCGAATGCGCTCGCGGTTGCCCGCCCTTACTTCTTGCAGTAACATTTCCTTCCGACATTAGTAGGGTCACGGAAGCAAGTGCCCTCATCAACTTTGAGGAAGGTCGGAACGGAAGGAGAAGAAGCATACAATAATAAACATAATGAAATTCCGCGGGCCGCCGAGATCATACTTTAATTAGCCATTATAATGCAACGTGAGCCGAGATTCTAGACCCGAACCCTTGAGTACTTCATGACATGTTTAGTATTTATTTCCCGTCAGTGAAGCTGCTGGCTCGGGCAGGCACCTGATTTGCTGCTGCACGGCAGTGTGTGTCACAGTGCAGAGACTCATGATCTGCTTCAAGGCATACTCTGGAGCCAACCAAGACAGTCAGCTGTAAGTAGGCACCGTTTCGACATCTGTGAATCGCTTTGATCCTCATAGCTTGCACGCACATGCAGATAATCACAACCATCATGGCAATTTCATCTACCTCTTCCCGCCAAACGTGTTAGGACCCCTGTGAATCGTTTCATATCCTTCCACGTCCCAACGATGTTTGCTCCCATCACCGCCCTCGTCGGGCTCACATGTTCTGGTCTTGTTGCTGGTGAGTAGTGGTCTATAAAGTCCACCGTGTTCGCTCACCTCCTTGTCACACGGACCGCTCATTTACTGTTCCCTCCCGCTTCTTCCTCGTCAGGCATAACGGCAAGCTACCCACTCATCATCAACACGCACTTCATCGACCCTCAGGGCACCAAGATCTCTCCCGCCGCCCTTCACGTCAACCTTTCGATCCCTCAACGTTTGACCCTTTGGGAGCGTGCGTTCAAAGGAGGCTTTGTTGTACCTCTGCTCGCCATCGTCTCCGCTGCAACGCTGACCACCTTTGCCCTCCGCCACAATCCTTCCTCCTCTCCATCCGCCAAGCGTCTCGACGGTGATTGGGAGACAAGAAAAAAACTCATCCTAGGCTCCGCAGCTTTGACCGGCTCCTTGGTGCTTTTCACTTTGCTTGCCATCAAGCCGACCAACACAAAGCTTATGGCTTTGAGGGTTGCAGCAAACAACAAGGAGCCGGTAAGCGAGGCATTGGTGGAGAAATTGCTCAAGAGATGGACGCAGTTGCACAATGTTCGAGTGGGAGCTGCAATTGTTGGATTTGCGGTGGGACTGTTCTCGTTCATCGTTGTGTAATCATACCCTCTTTTTCGCAATGAATGGCATTCGCATCAAAATTTCCACGCGCCAGTCGTTTCAATCAGAGAAAAAGGATGAACATGAGACCAGGAACACCAACGAAGCGCTGGCGAGCGGCTACCACAAGATTTCTTTGCAGCAGAAGAGGCAGAGTTGATATGGCATATTGTGTTGGTTTGCGGAGTGAGCGAATAAGAAACCAGAAGACAATCTTGGCAGGTCGCGTGGGAGGTGCTACGCACAGGCCCGACCGTGACAGTTTGATTACCATACTCATGCTACAGGGTGCCAGACACACGAGGTCATGTGCAATAGTGGAAAGGGTCGGTGGAATCGATTGTCATTCTTTAAATAGTCAGGCCCGTGAGGGAAGGCCTTCGAGAACCTGTTGTGCATTTCTTAAGCGATGTATCCGATACGATCAAAGTCAGGGGCGTAGGCAGACGGATTCGAGATGGTAATCGAGTTGTTTTGACCCGCCTCGAAACCGGCCAATCTGACCTTGTGGCCCTTGATGACGTCCTTGCTCCAGTTGTATCCTGTCAGTGGGAAGTTCACGGTTTGTGAGGTTCCTCCGTTCACCGAGATTTGCGCAGTGCGAGAGTTGGTAGCGGTACTGAAAGAGAAGCCCACATCAGCATTGATGTAGTCGACGTATAGCACTGCCTCGCTATTGCTCGCCATGATGCCGTCTAAAGTGAGTGTCCCTCCGTTTCCGACGTTGCCGACCTTTTTGCCGTCTGAGCAGCCAGAGCAAGCTGCTTTGGTGGCTTCTCCCCCGAGCACACCAGAATCCGCCTCAATGTAAGTCAATGTCGGTGCAGTCGTTGAGGTGCGCTCAATGTTGGTCAGACGCAAGGCGATGGAACCATGGCCACTGACCTGTTTGCTGAACGATCCCTTGACGCCTTGCTGGCTGGTATTCGCCCAAAGATCAATGACCTCGGCAGACTGCACACCAAGCTCGGCGAAGTCGATCTTGATCGTTCGCTGCGTGTTTGTCCAGTCGATTGCAAGCACAGCCATATCACCGTTCGCAAGTGCACCGGCATGAAGATCGTAGTCGTTTGTCCTACGCTCGATGAGCTTGACGGGCTCCCCAAGCTTGTCCTGATTAATGCCAATGAGACCTCTGTTGAGTAGGATTGCTTTAGCATCGGAGGAAATGTTGGAGAGATCGGTCGAGATGACAAGAGGAGACTTGATCATGCTCCAGAAAGCGAAGTGAGTTGCTTGTTCATCGATGGTCATGCCATTATTGCCGACTTCGAGAAGATCACCATCGGCGAAGTGGCCGGGCCCGCTGCGTCCATTGAGGCTGATTGGGATGGCTTGATTCAGAATTCGGACGACATTAGCCCAACCTTCGGCGATATCGTCGGAGAGACGGAAAGAAGTCGAGAGCCCTTGAGTCCATTGCGCCGGTCCAATAAGCCCGTCCGAAGACTGTTGAGGAACTCCCCACTGACACACGAGCATCTTGTTGATGCCGTTGTTGGCAAGCGCCTTGCTCATAGCGCCGAAGCGAGTAGGAAAATCGGTCCTTGCATCTTTGATGGCATTATCCGCAGCTGTGGTTCCATCGGCGTAGCAATTATCGTACTTGAGATAGGACACGTTGAAGCTCTTCAGCTGTGCTGCATCCGTGTCTTCGTGGCCGAGACTTCCGAGCCTTTTGCTTGGCACTTCAGGATCACAAGCCAAGAAGCCACCATCAGAGTACAAGCCGAATTCGAGACCCTTACTCGCAGCGTAGGCACCAAGGCCCTTCATCCCAGAAGGGAAGGCACCAGTGTCGACAATGAGATTGCCAGCCGAATCACGAGTGTTGTTCTTCGCCACCCATCCACAGTCGACCTGAAAGAAGTTGTAGCCTGCTGCAAGGTAGCCCTGAGATTGCATGATATCCATTGTCTGATGTGATGTTGCTTCGGTAGGGCTGCACGAGACCTGATTGTAAGTGTTGAAGCCCATTCCCGGGGTCGGAAGTGCATCGATAGTAGCTTGACGTGCCGTGAAGTACGGACGCAAGTCGGCGGCGTTACCAATGGAGGCCGAAGCGAGAATGGCTGCCGCAGCGACCGTAGTCAGGTCGCTTGAAGTAGCCAGCATCGCGTTAAGTGAGTGAAAGAGATGAGCTGAGGAGTGCACGGATAAGTTGCGAGAAAGTGATTGCTACGATTCGAGACGAGAGCGAAGGTGATAACAGTGCTCTTTATGATCCTACTCGGTTGTACTATACGGTGCAATATCGTGTGGTCCCGCAGAGGCATGCCTTCAATAGACCACGGCACCACGGCACCACTGTGCCTTTTGCCTCTTTATGGAACCGACCCGCTTTATCGGCAAAGAGGACGATACGTCGACGGCTCCCCCGCATCGTGGGAGCCGCCAGATCGGCTTGAGTTCGTATGTAAATAGTAGGATAGGACTCTATGAGAGAATACACGGCATGATGCTTCCACCCCACAAGGACCCTCATATTACAAGGAGGCAGCCTTTGTAAAGGCTTATTTTGGCCGAAGCATCATCATCTGATGCCTCAATTATTCAAAATGATGAGAGGGTCGACCGGGTTTGACATAGCAAAGAATAGAAGCGCAGGAAGTGCGGGTTTGCTCGGCGTCGAGTCAGCGGAATTGTCTTTATGGAGCTCGCTTAGACATTTCGAGCTTCATATAAGTGAGTGCGATGCTACAGTGCAGCGGCAGAAGGTGGTATAAGGCGTAAGGAAGTATCGAGATTCCCGACGCTAAAGCGAACAAGATCAGGAGCTGTCGAAGTTGGTGCACTCGGGGCGATGTTGGTGTTCTCGGAGATCTCTGTCAGTGTATGTTTGCAAGGAATTCTCACGCTCTGAGCGTTAAAGTTCATACAACCTTTGGCAATCAAACTCTGGCGAGGCCAAAGCACTGCCTCGCCAGATGCATGCTCCGACTAAGACCTCACAAAACCAGACGCGGAATGACCTTGCAGCTCCATACTGTATTATGTATATGTATTGTTGCGAACTGAGCACCGCAACCATCGGACCACAAGGCAGGCGGATCCCCTTCAACCCTTTGCGATGATGATGCAGATTCCAAGCGAGCCTTCTTCGTCATCTTCGTCCTACACCCTGTCGCGTATGGTACGCTATTCGTGGAATAGCGATGAGACGGACTGTAAAGCCGCTCTAACAGCTTTGGTTTTTCGCAGTGAATCGCCGGCTATCCAACTTGAACTTGATTACCGGAAGGTTGCCACAAAGTGCGGGGAAGACCTCGCACACAACAGATGTCCATCTGCATTCGTCGTCGGCATACTCACAGCTCTGTACTCTCGCACCATCACGCGGTCCACTCAACACCCGACTTTTCAGATCTCTTTATCACATCCTGAAGCTTTTCAATATGTCGGACCCAAAGGTTAGCATGCACCTCATCTGCACATCATTTGCACCTTAGCATACCTAGATGATACCGAAGCTGACCAAGTTGCGCTTGGACCATCACAGTCCGCCTTTCTACGCGAGATCTATGTTGGAGGTCTCAGCGGCGCGAAGCCGCAGACAACCGACCTCAAGCTTCTGGAACAGCAAGCCAAAGCCAAAATAACACCTGAAGCGTACGCCTACGTAGCTGGCAGCGCTTCAACCGAGTCTACAGCTCATGGCAACCTGGACGCTTTCAAGAGATGGCACATCCTGCCTTCGATGCTTCGAAACGTCTCCTTAGTGGATTTTGACAGCACCACCCGTCTGTTCGGTCGCGAATACTCTTCTCCCCTCGTCGTGGCACCCATCGGCGTACAGGCCCAGCTCCACCCCACCGACGCCGACTGTGCCACCGCTCGTGCGGCAGCTGAGCTCGAGATCCCTTTCACCTTGTCTTCTGCAACCAGCAGACCGCTAGAAAAAGTCCACGAATACGCAGGATTCTCCAAGGAAGAAGGGGAAGACGGCGTAGATGCATGGTTCCAGCTCTACTGGCCGCAGGATGACGAATTGACCAGAAGTCTGCTGAGTAGGGCTAAGAAGGCTGGCTACAGAGTACTCGTGGTCACCTTAGACACGTGGAACCTCGGATGGCGTCCGAGAGATCTTGACTCTGCTTACAACCCTTTCTTGACCGGCGAAGGTGTCGCCAATATATTCTCTGACCCAGTCTTTATCGAGAAATTTTGCGAAGGCAAGGTAAGAGTGCCCCCCCCCCCCCTCCTCCTCTGGCTCCGTTACATGCTCGCCTTTGCTTACTTTGGTTACTTTGCTGATATTTCCCTGTTGTCTTCCTTTAATGCTCTGAAGGATCCCCGCCGGGCAGAAGTAAGCAAAGATGAAATCACTCAAGCCTCGGTCGCCGCGATTGCCCAGCTCTCGCCTGGAGTTTCACGCACTTGGTCCGATCTCGCACTCCTTCGCAAGCTCTGGGGATCTGATCCAATCGTTCTCAAAGGTATCCAGACGCTCTCGGATGCGGCTAGAGCAGTCGAAGCAGGTATGGACGGTATCTGGGTGTCCAACCACGGCGGACGCCAAGTCGATGGAGCTGTGCCTTCGCTCAACCAACTGCCCGCCATTGCCGGTTACATCAATTCTCTGCCTCGCAGAGAGGGCGAGGAAAAGAAGACGATCATCTTTGACTCGGGTGTGAGGTGCGGAGCGGACATTATGAAGGCATTGTGTCTCGGTGCGGATGGTGTCGCTGTGGGCAGGCCATGGTGTTGGGGCCTGGCAGTGAACGGCGAGGAAGGAGTTAGGGACGTGCTCAAGACACTGCTGGCCGACTTTGAGCTCAATGCTGGGCTTGCTGGATTCCAGTCGAGCCAAGAACTCAACAGGCATGCTTTAGTTAGGGCCGATAGCCGCATTTGATGGCTCATCCTCGTTGTAGCAAATTTATCTCTCCAGAATCCATACTCTGTCGTTTCATTCGACCCCGTAAAGAGCTCTGTGCGCGTCGATATGACTGTAGAACTTGCCAAGTGTGGTCGTAAAAAGGCATACGGGACGGTAAGCCGGGATCTCCTTTGCATGAGCAATGCGTTTCGTGAGTTGCACGACTGCTGAGAGAGCTTCGCCACCACAAGAGCTTTCCACTTTCTTTCGACGAGGACTTGAAGTGACACGTGCGCATACCATGCCTCACCATCGAATGTGCTTTGAAGTCATCTTTGGCGTTTACAGAGGAAATGCGGGAACAGTGATGGTTTTAACACTACGCTGTGATTGTGTTGCTCTGACATCTTACTTCTTCAACAAAACCTCGCCGCAGACCATCACAAACACACCGTCAGGAGTGTCGCTCCATAGCTCCCAGTCCGCCTTCATTTGGTTGATTTGCTCCTCTTTTACCAGCCCGGTCCCCAATGCCTGTTGTTTCCATCCTTGGGCAGCTATTCTCTCTGCCCACATCGCTCCCCAAAATTTAGCGCCAGGTTGTCCACTCCATGCCTGGTTACTAGAACTGAAAACAATGCTGCCCTCTCCGGCTTGATAACCTGCGTCAAGGGCCCAACGGACGAGTCTCCTGCCTGCATTCGGCTCAGCTCCAGTGGAGCGATAGATTGCTGTTGCAGTGTCTAGCCACGTTTGAAATGTGGCTGTCTCTGGAAACTGTACGCAGGTTGAGAAATCAGCCTCTCTCGCGGCGATCAGGCCGCCGGGCTTGCATACTCGACGCATTTCTTTGAGAGCCGAAACTGGATCGGGTAGATGCAGCAGCATTTGATGACAGTACACGACGTCAAACGTATCATCTAGGTAGGGAAGTTCAAGTACGGACGCTATTTGGAACGTCACCCGATCAGCAACGGTGCGATCAGCATTTGGAAGAGTTCCAGTGCGGAGTTGATTAAGCCGTTTTTGAGCTTTGGCCACTACTTGAGCAGAGTAGTCGGTTCCGATGATACAACCATCAGGTATGTAGGATGCCAGCGATGTGGTGATGGTGCCTGGGCCACAGCCGATATCGAGGATCTGAAAATTGGGCCTGAGATAAGGCAAGAGGAATGCAGCGGAGTTCTCAGCGGTACGTGCAGAGTGCGATTTCAAGACCGCCTCGCTATAGCCTTGTGTGTAGGTCGACTTTGAGTCACTCATTCTAAGACACGGTTGGCCTGGATAGATGTTGTTTGCCTGCTTGTTGATGGTGGGAAGCAATATAGCCTTTGGCAGTGTTGAAATGATTTGATGTGCGAACCTCTTTGCTCAGAGAGACACAGAGTTGTCAGTCTTGACTGTCATTCATCGATCAATGGTTATAGGCGGTTTGCCCAATGTATCGGTTGGAAATCGCAATCATGTCAAGTTGCGCTTCGAACTCAATCTGCTGTTCCTCACCCCGAGTTGGACCCTGAAGCTTTGGTCGCCCAAACCACGGGTTTCGTGCGGGACCGAATTTTGAGATTTTATTATCTGACTTTAACATCAGTCAAGAAAAGAAAATTGCCAACCCACCGAGAGCGAGCGAGTCACACCAAGCATAGTATGGTTCTAACTTCCAATCAGAGAACAAGAATAGCTTGCATTCCGATAACGCACACGCCTCACAGCCTAAACATTTATTGTAAATAGTATTACGGCAAAAACATTGTGACTACCATGATCCATTCCAGCTAATTTTCAAGTTGATCCCTTCTCCGCCTTCTCATCAGTTCGTTCCAGCACATCATCCACGAACATGGCTTCCTCATCAGACGATTTCACCAAGCGCAAGCTCTGGGGTGGTCGCTTCACCGGCAAGAACGATCCCCTCCTCTTTGCCTATAACGAATCTCTCTCCTACGATAAGCGTATGCACGCCCAAGACATCCGAGGATCCCAAGCTTACGCCCGCGCTCTCGTCAAGACTGGCGTTCTCAACGAGCAAGAAAAAGACCAGATCGTCGCCGGTCTCGAAAAGGTGGGTCAAGAGTGGAAGGATGGCATTTTTAAAATCCACCCCGATGATGAGGACATTCACACTGCCAACGAGCGCCGATTGACCGAAATCATCGGTGCCGTTGGAGGCAAACTTCACACTGGCCGGTCGAGGAATGATCAGGTTGCCACTGATATGAGGCTTTGGTTGATGGACGAGGTCAAGGCGATCGAGGGTTACCTCAAAGATCTCATCCAAGTAATGATCTCGAGGGGTAGGGAGGAGGTCGACGCACTGATGCCTGGTTACACGCATTTGCAGCGTGCTCAGCCCATCCGATGGTCGCACTTGCTTCTCTCGCATGCCACCTATTTTGCTTCTGATCTCCAAAGGTTGCGCGATCTCATGCCCCGAATCTCGGTGCTACCCCTCGGTTCCGGCCCCTTGGCTGGCAACCCCTTCGCCGGGCTCGACAGGGATGCCATCGCAAAGGATCTCGGTTTCCACACCGTTGGTCCCAACTCGATGAACAGCGTTTCCGATCGAGACTTTGTAGTCGAGTACCTCATGTGGGCCAGCTTGACCGCGGTCCACCTCTCCAAGATGGCTGAGGACTTTATCATCTACTCGACCTCCGAGTTCGGATTCATGCAGCTTAGTGACGCATACTCGACAGGCTCATCCATCATGCCTCAAAAGAAGAACCCAGACTCGCTGGAGCTGCTTCGTGGTAAAGCTGGTCGAATCTTTGGTCAGATGTCGGGCTTCATGATGTCTCTCAAAGGTATCCCTTCCACCTACAACAAGGATTTGCAAGAGGACAAGGAGCCTCTGTTCGATGCGGTCGATACCACCAAGAACGGCTTGCAGATCGCTACCGGCGTCATTTCAACGCTCAACATCTTCCCCGACAAAATGAAGGCAGCGCTGACACCAGACATGCTCGCCACCGATCTCGCAGAGTACCTGGTCAGGAAGGGTATTCCTTTCCGTGAGACCCACCATATCTCCGGAAGCGCCGTCCGACTTTCCGAGAAGAAGGGTTGTTTGCTGTCAGAGTTGACCATGCAGGATCTCAAGGCCTTGTCGGACAAGTTCGAAGAGGATGTTATGCAAGTCTGGTCCTTTGAGCAGAGTGCTGAGCGTCGCGATGCTAAAGGTGGTACCTCGAAGCGCGCTGTCCTGGAGCAGTGCGATACTCTGGAAAAGATGCTCGCCTCCACTGCTTGATTCGTACATTCTCACTTCTCTCTGTGAATCACTCTTGCTTTCAAAGCTTATCATCACGGCGGAAGATAACCCTTTAACCTATCTGAATTGGATGTGTATGTGTACATGTGTATGTGCTCTCTGAGGAGACACATAGGTCACATCACTAATGATCTGAATGCAAGAGAGGATCCAGGTCGTCATCATGATGTACATTTCTGCTCTTTGCACGCCTTGGACCCAATTTGGACGGCGAGGACGCGGCCACGGCAGCACGACCGCCTCTGAGAATGCAATACGTCTGGTTCCTCCACGACACTGTGCTGCCTAGGATCGCCCAAGCCCAGATCGGAAGCGCCAGAGCCTCACGCATGACCCAAGCTGCAGCAAACTCGATCATTCCCAACTTGTCAGCATTGTCCACGCCAGGATTACACGACAGGAACTCGTGTGCCACTGAGAGGCGTTGAAACATGGTATAGTCCACGACAAACCAAGCACCAAAGTGGAAACTGAAGAAGAGCAGTGCGTACCAAAGCGGTAGCGGTTGCGAAGAGGACAGCAGTGCGGGGAAGATGAGAGTCGAAAGTGCAAACCAGCCGACAAAGCTGGACAGAACCGATTCTGTGAGTGGCTCGAGCAACGTTGGTGCAAGGACCATGTACTTGCGAACACGGATCCACCGCATTCGTCTGCGCGTGTAGTCAGCAAGCGTGCGAATGTCGCCCACTGAGGTGTAAGCCAGATCAGAAGAGGACAAAGTGTGCGACAGATTGAGTGGAGGATCCCAAAGCGATTGCGCAAGCATGTTATCCTCGGCGAGGTAGATAGAGAAGCGCGCAAAGGGTCGAGATAGTGTCTTGACCTGGTCATTGCTCAAGTCTTGATCACCGGATCTGGTGTGAGTGGCGTCATTTGACGTGGAAGGCATAGAAGGGGATGCGGAACCGCTCATGTTGATGTGGGAAGCTGTATGAGACTGTTGAGAAAACGCGAAACTGCCAATTGCTCCCTCCTCACCTTGGCTTCCGTTGTGGGAGACATTGAAGAATGAGTCTGGCACGCAGGCGAGGTCGGATTTGCGGTACATGTTACTCTTGCCCATGACGCAAGAGTCGATTGAAAGTGCATTGAGTGCGAGGTACATCTTTGCGTGTGTTGTTGACAAGAAGACTCGTTCGATGCGTGAGCCCCATGATGTGCTCGGGAGAACGGCGAATGGCACATGATGAACAAGACCTACACGCTGACCGTGGGTCTTTCGCGGCAGCCATGTGGGCGAAGGACGTGGCCTGCTGGCGGCGTCGGTGCAAAGATCGTCGACTGCTCGAGCAAGAGCACCAGAAGGAGACCATACTTGGCTGTCGACCACCCAGAGGATATCGTATTTGGACGCAGCGTAGGAGCGGACGAGATTGTTGATTTTGGGATTGACTCCGGCGAATTGATCGCCGAGAATGATGCGTGCGTCGACGTGAGGGTGTGCTGCTACCACCATGCGTGCTATATTGAGTACCTTTTGTGACTCTGAGAACGACGTGTCGCGGATGGAGAGAACGACCTCGAAGCGGGACGTGGGATAGTCTTGGGTGAAAGAGGAAGAGAGATTGGAGTAGAGGTTGCAATCGAGACCACTAAGAGGCCGCAAGATGGAGACGCCTGGTACAGACTCAGCGTGCTCGTTACTGTGCTGCTGTTGGCGGCGAATGAGAGAGTCGAGGCTGCTCGAATTCTCGGATTCGTTTGTGAGGATAGAAGATGATCTGGGAGGTGAGAGTGGGGATCGTGGCGACTCGGAATGTGCAAACTGTCGTGCTAGGCCGAGTCCGAGAAGGCAGACAGACCATATGATAAAGTACCATGTGAGACTGACATATGCGAGCATATGCGCCAAACTTGATGGAATAACAGCCATCGAAGTCATGCCTTGTGGTGGCTCTTGTTGCGCTGAAGCTGAGCTGACAGCCAGAGCGGTCAGAAGGACTATAGAACAACGGAGACGTTGCAGTTGAAAGTGCGTACCAATGAAGTACGACTCGGCCATTCTGATTGGTGGACCAGATCGCTGAGTAGCGGGAGTCGTAATGCTTCAAAGTCGTGACATTTTGGGCAGAGAGGAGGTTGAAATGTGAAGACGAAGTGAAGAGGGAGTAGCGGCAGAAGATAGTGGGACGACAAGTCTGGGCGACACTTCATCTTGTGATAAGGAGAGAAGTGTTGGTCTTTTCACTGGGCCGCATCCGACAATCCGCCGCTGCCACCTCGCTGAAGTAATACAGTGTAATACAGTAATTCCGACAAGAGTGAAACCCACAATTTCCGTACAGCCATGCTCATCATTGTTTACCGTCACTGCTCATATCACTCTTGCCACAACCGCCATCCATCACTTGCATCTCATAATGTCATCGAACTTCTTGTCTCAGCTCATACCCGTCGGTCCCAAAAGTCAAGGCGCGAGCACCTCCATGCTGAGGTTGCCTTGTCGAATACTTCTTCGTAACTCTCGACTCGCACACACGTCTTCCCCCACATACGGTACACTGGCTCCTACGCCACCTCGTCGGTCCGACCATGACAAAAAGGCACATCGTCAAATTAGGATAGATGAGGTCGAGCACATTTCCACGACGGCTCTGGGAAGAGCCTTACTCACTGCAGGAAGTGCGCTAGGTCTGCTGAATAACCCTTCTCGTGGAGGTTAGTCCGGTCGCTTTCCACCATCATCTCTGGATGAAACTGACGTTGCTATCTTCCCTGTCTCGATACGATGTCTTACCTCACAGATCTTCTATCAATGCTCACACAAGTGTCCTCCGGGCCCTCGCTCGCGCACCTGCTCGGGTCAATGCGATCGACCGAATCTGGACGTCGATTGCTCGTCGAGAGACCCTCGGTCAACTCTGAGACTGTTCACGTTCCATACCTTGCCAGCCTCGAACGCGGCAAATTTGGACGAGAATGGATCGAGTGGCTCAAGGAAAACGGTGTCGGGCCCGACGGTCGGGCTGAGGCAGATTACATGACGACTTCCGAACACAAGTACCTCATACAGCGCTATCGTGAATCGCACGACTTTTATCATCTTCTGCTCCGCATGCCAGTCACACAGTTGGGCGAGACGGTCGTCAAGTACTTTGAAATGGCCCAGATGAATATGCCTGTAGCCGGGTTTGCCGCTGCTGGTGGCACCTTACGCATTCTCGCATCCAACCTTTCGTCGTTGCCCAAACCATCACAAATCGTCTCGGCCGCACTCAATCGTTCTCTAGGACCGAACGCATCTCAGGCAGCTCCTTCCTCTGCTGATCTTTCTGCCCTCAGAGCTCTGGTACCGTGGGCGATCGAAGTGGGCAGAACGTCAGTACCCCTTATTTCCGTCGAATGGGAAAAGTGTTGGGAGAGAGACATTGACGATATGCGTCGCGAATTCGATATCACTGCACCGCCCATTCATGTTGCCAAATTTGCAGGTCGTGCCAAGAAGGCTGGCAAAAAAAGAGGATGGCCTTCCAAGATCTTGCAACACCAGGAAGACAAACCGCAACAGCAAAAGCAGCAAAAGCCTGCTCCCGCTCATCCGATGGAACCTTGATCGGTCACCATGGAAAGAGAACAGGTCTCAAGAGTATTGGCGAGGTGCGCGCCACGCTTGATTGCGGCCTCCATTTCTGTTTGGTCGCAAATGTAAGCTGCGCTGCGACCTACTTGTACAAACATCTTCCTTGTAATCAATCCTGAAGAGCCTCGCTGTCGATGCTCTCTTCAATTTGGTCAATCGAACACGATCTTGTGACAACAAAACATAGGACACAAGTCGACAATAGGATGGCCACAAGAGACTGATACTCTTTGAAGGCGAGATGATCTTAATGACTGTGCTGCTGCTTTCACCAAATATCTTCACCATCGGTGACAGGCAGAAATGAACGAGAATTGCATTATACCGTATGAACGCCAGGTACAGTAATTTTGCACAATTCGGCTATGAGTTGGGCGCCCTAATCTCGCCCACAGTCAACTCGAACTGCTGCTATACTAATGTAAGAGCAAGATAGATAGATAGCCTTGGTGGAACGCTTTCGCTTTCAAAACCCGAGAATCTGTGCATCTTCGAGTGCGCCTAATTATTACGCTAACCCGCTTGCCGCTTCCACGCTTCCACGCTTTTCACCACATTCTCTACCACCCTTGCACGTCTTACGCCCTCACTTTCCGGCATTTTCTGGTTCGCTTCCACAACATCTTTCCTTCTCTGCTCTCTAAAGCGACGGCTTCCCGAATTTGGCCGAACTGTCAACCATCGACTGAACCACCCTGGCCACTGCTGCTGTCGCCAACGGCTGCTCGACACAATTTCGCACATTGACATTTGCACACCGCTGACAGCGATCTCGACCAGACTTTACCAGCATGCCGACGGCAGAGGCAGGTCCAGGCGGGGATGGGCTGTCTAGCCTGGCATCCAAAACAAATCAATCGAGCTACATAGACTCGGCACCCCCTCAGCTTGCATTACCCCAGATTGCGAATCGCATCAACCTTGTCACTTACGGCCAATCGACCATCAAGGCTCTTATCGATCCAAGCTTGCCCGTACAGGATGTGATTCGACAGCTTTGTGCAAACACCCATTTAGGAGTGCAGGAGCCACCGGCTCTCTTCGCTCTAAGAGACGACGATAATGACGAGCTCGTGGATGATGCCAACATGGCCAAGAAGATCGAAGCAGGTGCCAACTTCAAGCTCTGTTCTTCGCCGACCATCGAGGCTGTCGAAATGGTGGACAAATTGAGCTCACGCGACGACAAAATACTCAAGATG
Organism: Melanopsichium pennsylvanicum; assembly: GCA_900208305.1. NCBI lineage: Eukaryota > Fungi > Basidiomycota > Ustilaginomycetes > Ustilaginales > Melanopsichium > Melanopsichium pennsylvanicum. Next base: position 542,705 of record OAPG01000017.1, read on the forward strand.
GCAACCTACACTCTGCAGAGGCTCATTCGGGAGCCACCATTCACAGAAGAGTTCATCGCTCGAGGGGGCGTCAAGGAGCTTCTCAGCGTCATTCACAATCACTCGTCCGGCAACACCCTTGCCTATGCGCTTACCAGCTGCCAGAATCTCATGGAAGGGTTTGAGTATGGTTGGGAGATCATCGATGCCGCCTTGGTTGCAAAGGTGGTCAACTTGCTCGTCTCGCAAGAGCGTATCAATGTCTGCCGACCAGCAACAGCAATCCTCAAAAAGCTCGTCGTCTCTGGCCCTCAAGACTCGCCCAAGATAGGTCGAGTCGTGACCGACGGTCGCGGTGCTGCTACTACCTCTGCGCCGCCAGTCTATCGCTACGGCTTTGAGTTTGTATACGACGAGATCCAACGCGAGAAGCTCTTCCTTCAGACCCTGGTCAATCGCATCGGCAGCTCGGACACTACGCTCAAGCTCTACAGTCTCAGTCTTATCAACAGTCTCCTGCGCAACGTCTCGGATGATCTGTTCGAAAACTTCACGTCTGAGCTCGAGAAGCTCAATGCCTCAAAGGCTGTAGCTTGGCTCATGGACTCGAATCGTGGAGATGAGCTTTCGTCGTCCATTCTCGATTATCAGAGCAATGTCATCAGAGCTGCTCACCGCAGGATGCGCACTACTGTTACCCCTACAGACAAGCGCCATGTCCACGCTCTATCATACATCTGGCTTCAGGCCAAGATCACAGACATAGTCGTACTCAACTCGAGCGGCAGCTCTGCCGACGATTCTAGGCCCTCGCTGGGTGCTACTACAAGGTACAAGTGGCGACGAATTGGTTTTGCCTCGGAATCTGCGGCCAAAGAATTTGGGCGTACAGGCTGGCTCGGTCTTTCCTGCCTCGAGTCCTTCGTCCGCTCAGACCCGGAACTCTACTCCAAGATTATCCTCGAGCAAATCAGCCGCGCTGAGGAGCGGCGTTGCATGTTCGCCCGAGCGTCCATCGAGGTTACGTCGATCCTCGCTGACCACTGGGACATCGAATCGGGCTCTTTTACCACCACAACGACGTATCTCCCCTTCCTACTTTCGTTCCCAAAGGTCCACCATCTCGCATTGCGATTCTTCCTGCGCATGTGGAACGAGTCTGGAGCGGCTGCATCCGACTTCCCGCGCGTGTCTGCTCTCGTTCGCAGCCAGGTAAACGAGGCGCTTGGGAACCAGGAGGAGACGAGCCGGACCTGGTCTGATCTGGAGGATGCATTCCTGCACTCCGAGTATCGCACTGTTCGTGATCGGCAGATGAAAGAGCTGGAAATGGACGAAGATCACAATGCCAAGATATCGATTCGCAATCTGCGTGGAAGGATCTACCGGGAGAGCTACGACTTTGTGCGTCAGCAGCGCATCCAGTGCATGCTTGAGGGCGCTTGGTTCCGCAACCTCTCGACACCGTCTGCGACCGCACTTAGCAATGCTTCGAAGCAGCGCAAAAGATCCACGAGTACTGTCGAGACTGCTCTGCCGCACATCAACGCAAGCAATGGTTTCTCATCGTCCAGCCCCGCCAAGCCGTGGCGTTTCTACCGTCTCGCACCGGACAAAAAGCTGCTATACTATTGCGACACTACGGAACGCTTGCCCATCCGTGGTGGACTTGACGATCTGCCGGAACGCATCGATCTGAGCCTGGTGACAGACGTTGCGCACAGCGGTGGAACTGGCGATGCTTCTGGGAAGCTAGCTGCTGCAGGGAAGGTGAGAGCGAGTGGACAGTTGGTGATCAGCTTGCTGCAGACACCCGATGCGTGTTTGGCCGAGATGGAGGCGCTGAACCTGAGCCAGTTCTCGGAGTGGACTGATGGGCTCAACATGCTGCGAGCCGACGGAGGCGTGGTCAGTACACGTGAGACGGCCGATTTGATCAACATGCTCACCGAGATTGGCATCAAGGTCAAGTTGCTCGACCTCACTGGGGAACAGATTGAGCTTCCGACGGCTGTGCAGCCGCCACCTTTGCCATCGACCACCGAATTCTTTTTTGCTGAATTGTAGTTCGAAAAGAGCACGGTGTTTTTCCTCTTTGTGGTTGTAGTGTAGACGGCCGGCCTCAATAAAGTGTGTATACCCATCTCAGCGTGGCGTCCTCGGAGCCTTTGGTGAGATGCTGTCCTCGAAGCACACTTTGTAGCGCGAGACTGGCCTGAGATGTGAGAGGGTTTGATTGGATGTATCGCATGCAAGTCTAGGTACAAATACAAAATGATGGATTGCCGCAGAGCACGAGGGGTCGAGGACTGCTGAAAGGAGCGGAGGGCTACCCTCTCTGGAATCTGACACGAGAACAGGTAGCAAGGTAGCAAGTGCACAGTGAATCAGCACTTTTGAATCGAGTCAACATGATGAACTTGGAGCTTGGACTTACTGTTGCTGTTGATTTCTCGCCTTGCGAAGATACGCAAGGTCTGTTCTGCTTGCACCAAGGTTGACGACCTTTGGGCACCCGTCACGGTCCTTTTCGAGTCTTGTGCACTCTGCGCAATAGTAGGCGTCTGAAACCCCTAGACCGCCGCAAATGATACATTTGCCTCCTGAAGAACCGAAGTTGCACTCCTCGCAGATACGAACTAGTGTTGCTGGGCGGACGTATGAGTCGCAGATTGGACTGTCACGATGAAGTCGATATGAGCCCCGAGTGATGTTGGAAGGAGAAGTCGAAATGATCGGAAAACAGGATATGGTGAGTAAGAGGAGGAAACGGAATGGCTTGGATGATGGAATTGAACGCACCATTTGCCATCATCTTTCTCGCAGAGTCTACCAATTGCGATTCCGGGCAGCTTGCGACAAAGGATGAGATCGGGATGATGCCTGTTTGATACAACGGAGGAAGAATGAGAGGTGGGACATGACGGTGAGCGACTGGGTTAGCAGTTCATACAGCCTTGTTGGAGTACATAATTGAAAGGGTTCGAGAATGCTTGTGCGAAGTTGCTACTTACTTGGACATGGTAGATCAGAGATGTTTGGGAGGTGACTCAGGGTGTACTGTATGATCAAAGTCAATGGGTCAAATACGGATGAGGGGGGGGGGGGGGCGGGTCTATCTATTCGAAATGCAAGGCGCAGCAACCAATGTCTCAGCTGCATTTCCCAAGTCCGAAATCCGAAGTCTACACGGGTTTAGCGTGGTTGTGGAGCAACAAGCCAATATCAGTCGACTGTTACACGAATTGCACTGAGGGTAGCACGCTTTGTCGCTACCCAAGTATCAAGGCAACTCATCATCGATGTGAGCACGCTCAGATTCAGCGGAAACGAACTCTTAAAAGCAGCTCGGCCAATGAAATCGAACAACTGAGCTAGCTGTGCAGAGTGGGGGTTGCAATACGACACAATCCGTTCAGACCAAAAAGCCGTTACACACCTAAAAAATCTAGACGAACCATTTCGCCGGCAGTTTGCCGACTTGACATCATCCTTTCCTGTATGTACTCGAAGCCTTTAATGCTGTCTTGCTACCACGTCCTTGTTGTATCACACACCCACCGACCTACGACTCTCGAACCATACACCCCCTCATCCACCCAGCCCCATCCACCTTACGCCTTCTTTGCCGCGCTTCACAGCATCATGCCTTGTCGTCACTGTTGGTGAGCTTCCCAACCCAGCTACTTGCCCGAAATACAACATCATCCAGATGAAGAACAGCCGTCCACACATCGAGGCTACCTCCTCTGCTGCAGCCAACGCATCCCAAGTGCATCACCACGACTCGCCATCCGACGATCCAAAGATTTATACTCGCGGCATGGGCAAACGCAACCGTGTGCATTTTGCATGCACAGAATGCTATCGTCGAAAGCAAAAGTGCGACCGTGAAACTCCTTGCCAGCATTGTATCGCCCGTAAGATTCCAGAACGTTGCAAGACATTCCAGCCTGGCGAAGAGACCAACGACGTAGCTTCGAGGCTGAGTCGAGTTGAGAGAATTCTCGAAGAGTATCTTCCACGCCTCGCCCATCAGGTTCAGCACATTGCTTCGGGGACGCAATCCAGCCCTCACACCCACGCCAAGCTCGCATTGGGCAGTCGCTTCCAACATGCTCGCAGTCAATCGTCATCCGAAGCTATGTGGTTGGAAGCAAGCGATCAAGCGGTCTCGCCAGACCAGATGCAAGCTCGTTCCAACGATCAAGACGACGACGATATCGACGAGCTCGAAACAGATGGCCGATACAGCCCCAAGACAGGCTTCTACAACGGCGGCTCTATGGACATGCGTATCAGCTCCATCCTCGACGACCTTCCTGGCAGCTCTACCAAATCGACGCCGCTCAACCTCCCCATCAGGACGCTCGAAGGCCCGTCTGATCTCGACGTTGTCATGCCCGAGTATGGGTGTCCCACAGCACCTACGCCGGACCTCCTTGGCGCTTTTAGCACACGTGCTCACTGCAGCGTCCTCATCGACCATTTCTTCAACGAAATCAACTGGATGCGTCAACCGTTGCCCCAGCGCAGCCTTCGAAAGTCCTTTGAAGCGTTTTGGAACACAGGACCCAAGATCAACGCATCCAACATCAACATCTTTGCGCTCCTTTGCAACGTATGCGCCATCGCCATGCTCTCCGTTGAGCATTCGCTTTTCTCCGAAGGGCCACGCGATCGACTTAAGGCTGCAAGGCGCTATCATTATGCAGGCCGCCGAGCTTTGCTCATGAGCTCCATCATGGGTCGCGAAGACGTGGATCAGATCGCCGCTTGGCTCGCTTCCTGCCGTTTTCTCTTACTTGATCGCAGAATCGGTGAGGCTTACACTCTCGGCTCCTCGGCTGTTCGTGCCGCCTTCAGTATTGGCCTTCATCGTGACGGTACCAAGTTGGGTCTATCTCCAGCCGAGACCGAGGCCAGAAGACGCGTTTGGGCTTCCGTCTACTTTCTCGATAGAGCCTTGGCACTCAACACAGGTCGCCCTGCCGTCATCGACGATCGCGTCTGCGACACTCAAGTGCCCAGTGGCGCAATGGATGAGGATATCTTTCCTGCCCCCAAGCATCCGCCAAAGATGCCGGAAGGCGTGGACCCTCCCACTGCATACAGCTACACCGTCTTCCGACAACGCATTGCTGAGCTCGAAGGTCATATTCTCGCCACCTTTCAGAATCTTCAGACTCCTGTCCATGTCAGCGAGGTCCTCGCCCTCGACAAGGACATGCGTGAATTGCAAGACAATCTCCCCTTCTACTTCCGTGCACGTCTCACCAAGAACGGCGTCGAATGCGACAAGTCGCTCGACTCGACTTATGGCTTCCTTAACGTCCATCGCTTCCTTCTGCATACCGAGATCAACTCGGTCCGAATTGCACTGCATCGGCCTTATTTGCTTCGTTCAGGCGGTCCGAATGGAGCCAAATTCTTGCCATGTCGCGAAGCAAGCCTCAACGCCGCTCTGCACGATCTCGAAATGCGGAGCGACTTCGTGTCGAATCTCAAAAGGTCCAAGGTAGATGACAAGCCGATGTTGCTGTACCGTGTCCAGATTGGAACCTACAAGTACTTCCACTCGTTGCTCGTGGTCGGTGTAATTCTGCTCATGGATCCGAGCGCGCCCGAAGCTCCCAAGCTCAAATCCCATTTGGAGCATTACGTCAACAGCTACCAACGTCGTCCTGCAAGTCAACGCGACGAGATGCGAGACCGCGAGGCCAATGTCATTGGCATTTTTCTCTCAAGGATAGAACAGGTGGAGAAGATGGGTACCCTGGCCAAAGGTGCAGCACCTGCTAAAATTGCTGCCACTCGAGCTACCAAACGAGGTAGATCGTCGGACGCAGGCCATCGCAGCGAAACCACCGACACAAAAGCATCTAAACGAGGACGAGACACGCTCGATGAGAAGTCAGATGCCCACCTGCTGCTGGGATTGGGTGCTGAACAGAGCTCTGAGCAAAGCAAGGAAGCAGGCTCTGAAGCCAACAGCGGTGCGGTCGGTGCCAGAGCACGACTCGGCGCATCATCCTCGACCGCGTCTGAGCTGGCAACAAGTTCACCGCGTCTGGAGACCATGTCAGTTCCGTCCTCGGTATCTGACGTCGTAAAACTGTCTGGTAAAGGCTCGGCTCCTCGTCCAGGATCCGGCGAGTGGACATATAACCCTCGGGGTTTGTCTAGTGCTGTTGGCGCAAGTTCGTCCGGAAGCAATTCCAGTAGCCCGTCAACCCCTTTGCTCCCCGCCGTTCTCCCTGCAGCCAATGCTGTTGGCGACTCGCTTACCACCGCCTCGTCTACGCCTTCCGTCGCCCCTGCTTCCAACGGAGGAGGCGAGGATGCGCAGCAATTCTTTGACGCGTGGTATCAAGCGGAATGGGCAGCAGCCACCTTGCCTTCTTACGATGCAGCCTACAACGGTGCCAATGGCGTTGGAGGTGGGGCAGCCGGTGTCAGCTTAGGTTTGGATTCGCTTGGAGGTCTGGGTGGTGTATTCGCTTCGGCTGGCAAAAGCCAGGGCTCTAGTGGTGCGTCTCTTGGTCAGGGGCTAGGCGGAGGCTTCAACGGGCTTGGCGGTCCTTCAATTGGCAGCTTCGGTCCCGGAACTTCCGGCGCAAGTGGAAGTCACCCTAGACTCATGCTTGCGAATGGCATAGGCCTCACGCCGAATGCCGTGATGAGTGGATGGACGTCACAAGGAGGCTATGCGCCCGAGCAGACCTCATCAACCAACCCCTTGGCCGATTTCACCGTAGCTGCCCAACCAGTCAACAATGCAGATTCAGCGTGGCAGCAGCAGCATCAACAGCAGCGAAATGGTCCAAGCATCAACGCTATGCAGGGTCAAGCTGCTCGGATGAAGCAAAGCGCTGCTATGGGAGCGCCCGGCACCTCTGTGCAACCGTTCGCTCCGTCGGGCTTTCCAATGGCTGGCACAGCAACACCGCAGGCTGATCATTCGCCAAATATGATTGCATTTGAGAGTCAGGGGCAGGAGCCATCATATCCAGCGGGAGCTGGCCAACAAAACTTTGATCCTGCATTCTGGCAGACGCTGATCGACAAGATCATCACCTGATTTCTTACAGTAATTACCCTGATTCATCGCGTTTGAAAAGTAAATCGATACCATTCCTGCATGCACTCACTCCGGCCTTGGACCCAGCTGGGACGAGATCAGACCGTGATTTGTGTCAAAGTCATCAGATGTGAGCAATAAGGCTCGATAGTGTACATTGCAAAGACTGTGTAAAGTAACACAAAAGCTGAGGAGCGTCTAAACAGCAGAGCGGTGTGCGGGGACTGGTCGATGTGAAGAGATGGATCCGTAAAGCAGTCTCCCAAAGCTGAAAAGTTGGCGTGGATCCATCTAGTCAGCGATCGGATGAAGGACAGGCAAAGGGCGTGGAGATTCTTTGGCTGGAGATAAGTCAGGCGTCGGGGCATGCATCAGCGCTCAAAGGAGAGCCTGTTTGGCAGTGGTCCAAGTGGCGGCAGCAGCCATCATAATACCACTAGCGACGGCCATGGGTCGGACGCCCGCAGTGCACTTGAAGAGAGCGCCCGAGATACCACCTGCAGCGACCGCACCAAAGATGTCATGCTTGCCACGAACGCCATCGATCGAGGCATCGACGAGATTATAGATGAGAGCGACCACACCGGCAGAATTGCCAAAGAAAGAGCCTCGTCGGGTGACCTGGTTGAGAACAGCGTTGAGTCGTAGTCGGAAAGTTGGATTGTCAACACCGAGAGGGCGGAAAAAGCCTTCTCTTGCACCGAGCAGGCCACCAAGAGCAAGACCGGAAAGGTAGGTGGTTCCAGTGCCGTAACAGAGGTCGTCGGACCAGCCTCGGGAAGGAACAGCAGTTCGTGCGCCTTCCATGCTGGACGGTGCACCATCGGTCAAGTCGAGGTATTCGAGGTCATCCTTGCCGAGACCGGCCAAGGGGGAGAGCGAACCAAGGTCGAGGGAGGAGTCCCCGAGGAGGGAAGCTGCGTTGGGTACGTATTCCGACGCAGAGCCAGATGTGGAGGGTGATGGCGATGATGGCTGAGCAAAAGAGTGACTGCGAAGGTAGTCGGTAGGACTGTCCGAGGTAGGGTTGGGGGTGACGGCCGAGCCGACCGGGGCAGGTGCTACGGCCTCGAAGGCTGGCTGTGTGGGTGAGAGGGATGAAGAGGCATCCGCCGACTTGTTGGAAGAGAAAGGCCAGACCATGATGGATGTTAACGTGGGTGTTGTGATGCCAATGCTTTCAAGGAGGCTTATACCAGGGACAAGAGCGAGGTTTTGGTACGATGGTGGGTGAGTGGTCGTACGTTAAAACTGATGCAACCTGAATGGTGTCAAAGCGGTCGAGTGAAAGCGCTGTAGGGGATCGATACGATCGCTGAATGATGGAGAGGGATTGGAGCGTGGGGAAGCGTGTGTGTCGACCTGAAAATGTACAATTCTCTATGGTGGATTTTGCTGAGCTACTTCTCTGCCTCTTACTGAGAAAGCCAATTATTTTATCAAAAAGCTCATCGTCAAAGCTCTATACGATTTCAGGTTTCGCTGAAATTCCACCCCTGCCGCCGTGTTCCGAGCTCCATTTTGCCTCTTTGCCTGCCAAATTGCTGCAATCATTTGGGCTCACTTTCTTCTGATTTTCACACTTTTTTTTTTCTTTTTCTTTTTTTTTTTTCTTTTTTTTTTCTTTTTTTTTTTTTTTTTTAATTTTGCCGGCGCCGGATAGCATGATGGAATCTAAAGTAAGCCTTTGTCAGCAATGTTTGGGTTCAGCACGTGACCAAACAGAATTTGGTCGAGAAGCGCACCTTCGGATTCGCTTATGGACATCCTTCTCATTCATCGGCAGCCGACGATACCGTTGCCATCATTGACACAAGTGCACTCTCGTCTATCATTGCGATCCTACTCAGCCGTCAATCAGACTTACATCAGCTGGCGCTCTCCTCCTCCTCGGCCAACGCATTCTCACCTTCAACCCTTTAACCCGCGTCACCATGATCTTCGCCGGCACTTCCTCGCTGCTTAGTCGCACAGCCATTGCAGCCGCCCGAGTTCCTACATCGCAAGCTCCCGCTTCGCTCGCTATCGCTTCGACCAGCATTGCAACATCTTCTCCGGTGCTTCCTGTCTTCGCCTTTGGCGCTTCCATTCAGACGCGTAACTCCACCAAGCGAGGTGGTGGTTCCACCAAGAACAACCGCAACTCACCCGGTAAACGTCTTGGTTACAAGAAGCAGACAGGTACGTCACATCGCCATCTCACTCACATCATCTCACATCATTTCACCTCACCTCACTTGAAGCTCCTACAAATGCCCGTCAGAATCGCTCACGCTTACGACACTTTCAATGCTATCATTTCTTTCTGAAAATTCACAGGTCAACTCGTGTTTCCTGGTCAGATCATCTTCAGGCAACGTGGTACCTCATGGCACCCAGGTCCCAACGCTGCTATCGGCAAGGACCACACCATCTTCGCCACTGCACCAGGCTACGTCCACTACTACTACGCCGACACTCACGTCTCTGCGCCGACCGCAAGCGTGCCCGCTACCTCTCCATCGGGTGTAAAGCTTCCCATCAAGAAGCTCGTCCCAACCACTTTCTATGCAAAGGAGCTTACAACCATCCCTCACCCGTCCTCCAAGAAGCAGCGTCGCAGGTACATCGCCGTCTCGCCTAATCCAGACACCACTTTCCCTCTTCCTGCCGGCACTCCTCGCGAAAGAAGGTTCGAAAAGATTGATCTCAACTCGCTTCAATCTCAGATCGACCAGCTCAAGATCCATCAGCAGGGTCTCGAGACTATCGATTCCGCCCCATCTTCGGCTTCCGCATAGACAGCAGCTTCTTTCGTTTGTGAGCGATTGGACCTCATCTGTACTTGTATCTTTCTCCCCAATCGCAGGTTAATAATCCGCAATCTCATATTTGCGCGCACCTATGCAGAGCCATATCTTTATTGCTGCTCGGTTGTCTATGTTGACTACATTGAAAGCGTGACCTTGTGTCTGCAAACCGCGCAGACACAGCGTGGCACTGTATAGATTGGTCGTTCCCCTCTTATGTGTCTGGACTGATCAGATCGAGCTGAGCCGTGCCAGCAGCCACTGCTCCAGGTCTTGCCATCCTCCGCCCACACGGACAAGAATTTTCTTGGTTTTCGTGCCCGCTCGCGCACCAGCACTTCCAGCGGGCCTGTGCAGCTCGAGCAATCGGCACGCCATCTTTCTACCTCCAATTTCGTACTGAGCTCGATTGTCCTTACCTGGCCCTTCCTCCAGCCTCACGCCCCTGGGAAGCGGCGGGTCAATGCGAACCAGAGCCACACCCAGTCCATTGCAGATCGCCGCCACCTCGACATCCAGTGTATCATTCGGATTGGCTCGATACTGCTCAATCGCTCCGTTAGCACCGTAGCAGCTACCAGCCACAGATCCAGAGGCAACCCTTGATCCAGCTCCTGAGACTCCACGTGCACTTATTCCAGGTCCATACCAAGTTCCGGTCGACATTCCTCCCACTGATTCATTTTCGCTGAATGTCGGCGTGGTGCGTCCATTATGGAGCGAGCGTAAGTTGGAGATGCTTGACCTTTTCAGCAAAGCGCCAGGCTCAGCCGATGGCAGCGAAGCCAGCGCGGCTGCTGACAGTGGCGTGGCACGACCCGACGCCAGCGCTGCATTGCGCCTTGTGGGTGGCGGCTTGCTCGCCCGCTTGGTCGGCATAGCCCCAGCGTCAATGCCCGCCATGCCCGCTGAAGGCGCACGTGTATACATGCTCAATCTTTGCGCTCTTGCTACAATAGCTGGCTCCGGTGTCTGCATGCTCAGCCTAGAAGCGCCTGTGTAGCGCATTGGCGTGGAAGAGGAAACCTGCGACATTGCTGACTCTGGCCAGCTCGGGGTTCCGCTGGCCTCTGTGCCGCGCACCGCAAGACGTGGGATCATGGAATCTCGCTTTCGCGATTTGGCACCTCCGACACCGCCTTGCGCAGATGGCGGGCGGTAGTACTGACCCGCAGAGGATGCTGATCGAGGCGGTGACGACGCGCCTCGAAATTTGAGGTATTCGATCGAGTCATCATTATTTTTCTCCGTTGTTGATGTGTCAGATTGGGACGGCCACAAAACTTGCGACTGGGAACGCGGCATCGACTGAGGCTGTGCCGGTCGCGTTCGACTCGTCTCGGGTGTGTCGAGGTCATGCCAAGTCGATTTGAAACTGGACGGGGGAGGTCGTTTAGGTGTACCTGACACATCTCGGCCCTCGACAGGATTACGACTGCCAATGATCGATTTTGGCCGAGCCGCTGGCGATCTTCCAAGGACACCCTTTTCCACGGCACCTGTTGCTGCGTTGGCTATCGAGGTGGCTCGATTTCGGATGGGTGTCTCTACACCGAATGGTGCTGATGGTGAAAGCGACCCACCAAGCGGTCGGCTGCCCTCAGGTTGTGATGATCTTGGCACTTCCAATTGCCTTGCCAGGCCAGCTCGACGTGGCGTTGAGACCGGCTGATCTCGCATTCCCAGCGATTCGGCCGTCGCGGAGATGCGTCTGATGCGTTGTGAGGTACCAGCTGCAGGCGGCGTCTTGGACATGTCAGATCCAACGGATGAACTGCTGGATAGGAGGCTGGGCCCACTTGCAACGCGTGACGAAGATGCAGGAGGAGGCCTGTTGCGATGAGATGATGCCGATGCGCGAGTTGGTGTTCCTAGGCCAAGTCCTGATTGCATCGACGCACTCGAACGCAGTTTGGATGGTAGCGGAGGAAGGCTGGCCACAGATGTAGCAGGACTCGCCACGTCATTAGTGATGGACGAGCCACTGCTGTCGGATCGGACGCGGCGGAAGAGAGCTTCCATTCTCTTGAGATCTCTTTCAGTCTTGGCCAGCTTGTCGCGCAAGTTGCGCCAGCGCGAACGTAGTTCGGACAGGCGGCGGAGGATAGTGCCATTGGCAGTTTGTCTGTCTTTGCAGCCTTTTTCGAGGCTGTGCAACACTTGCTGACAAGCTGGCAGATAGTAGGATTTCTTAACACCAAACGTCTTGGTCAAAGCAAGAAGTTCTTCATGCTTGGCCTCGATGTCATAATGAATGTGGAGATCATCGTGCGCTGCAACTGCTCTTCGTAGCTTGCCTGCAAAATGATCGCGTTGGACCTGCTCAACAAAGTTGTGACAAAGTACGACGGACTTGTCCAAGCTGTCCATCATGCCTTCCGCCTGAGTACTGATGGAGCGGAAGACGTCGAGATATTTGTCGTCAGCGAGCTCCTGTTTCAACGCGTCTACGTCCGCCTGCACAGAGATCCATACCGAGCAGAGCTGGTCGTACTTTGCGTGTAGTGCGCGCGGTGTCGAGGCAGGAGCGAAGTCCGGTAGGACCATGTCGTCCAAAGTATTCACACTGTCAAAGCTATCGGAGCTGTTGCGGCGACCTTGTGCCTGCCAATCGCTGATTTCCTTGATGATGATGGAAGAGTCGCCTCCGTCGATATCAGTGATGTATGAAGACGGGTCACGATATGCGGCAAGTCTTACTTCGAGTTGTTGCATGGAGCGAGATAGAGCTTCTAGCCTCTCGTCTAGCTGCATGAGGGACAGATCGATACCACTTGGTGACGAGCTGCTTTGTGAATCAGTGAAATTTGACGAGTCATTATGCTGCTTGTCGGGAACGGTCTTGCTTCCGTGACGCTGCTCCTCGATCGAGAAGATGTGGCCTTGAATCGCTTGAAGAGCAACATGAGCATCCTCAATCTCGTCGCCAACTTCGAATAGATTCGCCTGTCGGAAGTCCGGCTCGGGAGAGGGACGTGAAGGGGCCGTATTGCTTTCAAGAAGATGAGTCACGCGTCCTGGTGACTGCAGTGGCGGTGCACCGGGCGCAAAAAGAGATTGCGGTGTCTTGGTATTGTATTGACTCCAGCTTGAGTTAGGGTCCACGTCGGGTTTGGTGTTGATCGTATCGTTGAGGGCTTTTGGGGATGTCGAAGCTGAATCATCAGCAAGAGTGAGGCTGGCGATGGTGTTGGCAAGGTCAGATGCAGTTAGAGGGAGGCCTTGCTTGTGGGCCACCGAGTTGCGACTCTTGTGTGGCGAACTTGCTATAGAAGACATTCGCGCAGGAACGACAGCTGGATTCATCATGACGGACGATGACCGCGAAGGATTGCTGTAAAGCAGAATGTTGGCCAAGGATAAAGGGGGGATCTGATTAGTTTCGATGTGCCAGATGAAACTGCTGGAGCAGAGTTCCGCAAGTCAATCAGTGATCCATACTCACGATACGCTGCTGGAGGAGCTGAGGATGGAAGCGGAACGAACGTGACCAGCACGTCGTGACGAAGATGAAGTGGGAGAAGATAGTTTGGACATGGACGGGTCCTAACCGGCGCTCGTGCTCAGCGTGGTTGTATACCGTATGTCGTGGAAAATGCTAAGTGCAGCGTGCTTGGAACACGATCGGTATGCCTGAGAGGTAGACAGCGACTGTTGGCATTGCAGCGCGAGGTCAGAGTCACAGCAGATTCCTTGATCGCGTCGGCAATTGTGATGATGGAAGTATGATGGACTGATACAAATGGACTCGCCGAAGTGTGACAAGCCTCTATGGTCCATAGGACGATTGCGAAAAAAAGTCTACGGGACAGGAGCACGCGCTGCAGGTCAAAGATCAAATGAGATGGCTGATAGTTGTGTGAAAGTGTTGGTGTTGTGTTGCTCAGCCATCGGTGATGAATCGAGATTTTTAAACCATTGAACAAGCATCGGTGATGATGTAGTTATGCTACAACACAAACCAAAACCAATCACATCAAAATTCATTGCCATGTGCGCTTACAACGCTCAGATGACACGTGCAAGAGCATCATCTGAGCATCATCTGACACTGTTCCAACTTGATGGTGTTGTAGATGAGCGTTGTTTGTGTAACATCTTCTGTGACACTGTCCTTGAGCATCCCTGATGCCGTTCTTCACCCCTTATGAGCGTCATCAAGCACACAAACATGACACACATCCTGAACAATATTTGCAAAAGAAATGCTTGTGCAACCACCCAATGAATGTACATTGTATAGCGGTGTCATGATTAAGGACGCCATTCATTGAGACTTAGAGAATTTTGGCAAGCTTGTTTGGCATGTACCTCAGTGTCAGGGGCCAATGTGCCTAACTTGGGGTTCCGTTTAGGGTTAGGGTTAGGGTTAGGGTTAGGGTTAGGGTTAGGGTTAGGGTTAGGGTTAGGGTTAGGGTTAGGGTTAGGGTTAGGGTTAGGGTTAGGGTTAGGGTTAGGGTTAGGGTTAGGGTTAGGGTTAGGTT